>PPLY02000021.1:0-190200 GCA_003706665.2 Barnettozyma hawaiiensis | reverse complement strand
AACCAAGGGAGTGTGGGCTTTCCTTCGAGTCGAAAAGTCCTGGGGGATCCGGTGTATGGGCAGCTAGTGAGTACTGTGTCCACTGTCAAATCCAGTCTTAGATGTTGGTCCAAGTAAGTAGGTATGTGTGAAATGACTTCGTTAAGTCAGGGTCTTCAGCTAAATATGATAAATAACAAGTGGTAAGAAATTGCAACAAGTTCTTCGAACTTCTACGGGATAAACCTGCACTTCACACATAATCATATGTTCTAATACGAAAAAAAACACCTGAATTTGGTATACGGATGATTGATTGTGGGGCAAGTTCTCACTGGATGAGATAAGAGAAGGGCAAGGGTAAGGGTAAAGTGCTTCTGCGGTTTTGCTATGAGCTTGAGTGTGGATGGGATGGATGGATTACGTAATACTATCTCATATTTTTGGACCCGCCACAACAAAAACAACCACATCATCACAACTTTTTTAACAAAACTTACCTTCAATATCGTGGAACTCACCATGATTTTCAATTCGGTTGCGCTGACGTGGCTTTACATTGTCTCTGCTAGCTGTTCTGCACTGACTTTCCAATTGAAAGCCGACGAGAAGTCGTGCTACTACATCCTCACAGACAAACCACAAACTAAAGTAGGTTATTACTTTGCTGTGCAGAGTGGTGGTTCCTTTGATGTTGACTACACCATCACTGGTCCACAGGGGAAGATCATCGCGTCTGAATACAAACAGAGACAAGGAGACTGGGTTTTCAACGCTGACCAGGCTGGTGAATACGAATTCTGTTTCTCCAATGAGATGTCCACATTTGTTGAAAAGGTTGTTGACTTTGAGATCACCTTGGAGAATGACTTTAGAGCAGACTTGCCAAAGATAAGCAATCCAAGTGCAAAAACTGTGAGCAACTCGCTGAATCAGATTGACATCAAGTTGAACTCTTTGTTGAAGAAGTTACAGTACTACAAGACTCGAAACAACAGAAACCAGTCCACAGTTAGGTCTACTGAGTCGAGAATATTATACTTTTCATTCTATGTGGTAATGCTCATTGTTGGTATGGCTGTTTTCCAGGTTGCAGTTGTTCAATACTTCTTTAAAGGTTCTAGAAAGCAGTTGGTCTAGATTGGTTCTTTCTATTCTACAATAACATCCGTCAAATAGTTCAATGCAGTGGGTATTTTTTTATTCGCTATCTGTATGTTTATCTTTATAGGAGGTATGAGTCGGGGAGGGGGTTAGATGGTGGCATCTGTTCTGATGCATCTCTTTTCTAGAATCGTCATACCAAGTGGAATTTCCGAGAACCCTTTGTCCACAGCAAATACTGAATTACCTCTAAGAATTGTTTCTAGAACAACACCATTTAATTCTCTGCCATCGTAAGCCGTTAGTTTATTCTTGAAGTTAACGTTCTCATTGGTGATCTTTTGAGTAGCATTAGGATTAAAAATGACAAAATCGGCATCAAAGCCTACACTAATTGACCCCTTCTTATGTGACAAACCAACTTGTTTAGCAGTGTTGAAAGAAGTCCATCTCACAATATCAACTATGGAGACGCCCTCATGGTTCAAACTTTGTGTGTAAAGAACTGGAAGACCCAGACCAACAGATGCAATCCCACCCCAAGCAGCAAAGAAATCACCCTTGGCTAACTTCTTCAGTTTTGGAGTGCACGGTGAGTGATCAGAGACAACAGTGGTGATGATGTTCTTCTTCAAGGCATCCCATAGTTGCAGTCTGTTTTCATTTGTACGAATTGGGGGACAGCACTTGTAGTATGTTGAACAGTTTGGGATCTCCTCTGCGGAGAACGAAAGGTAGTGGAAGCAAGTCTCCGCGGAAATCTTCAAACCTTCTTGTTGAGCTTTGACCAACAATGGCACAGCATCCTTGGACGCCAGATGAACAATGTGCATTGGAACACTTGGTGACTTTCTAGCAGACTCAATGATGGTCTTAATGGCATCCACTTCAAAGGAGTCTGGTCGTGATGCCAGGAAAGATGAGTAGTGAGTTGGATCAACGTCTTCCAGTTGATGCTGTCTCTTTGTAGCTTCTTCTAAGGGTGTCAGGTGTTCCATAGATGTCGAGTTCAAATGGTCATGGACAATGTCAGATGGGATCCCGAATCTCGGTTGGACAGGCTCTAAGACAGGTGTACGTGCCAATCCTTCTACTTGGGAATCGGTCAATTCATTGTGAATGTAAACATCGTCAGACTCATCATGGTATTGATTTCCAACCACTTGTTGATCCTTTTGGAGCTCAGCATGGAACATAAGTAGGGTATCATTTCCTTCAACAACTTTCAAGGCTTTTTCAATGTACTTTTGATCAATAGCTGGGAACTCGTCTACACCAGAATCAATCAAGAACCCTTTGAAACCACGAACTCCGGCGTTAATCAAAGGAATCAAATCGTTCAAGTTATCAGGTACCAACCCACCCCAAAACCCAATATCAGACCAAAGTTGGCCTCGGGCAGCATTCAGTTTGATATTGAAGTTCTTGATATTTGTCGTGGGAGGGATTGCATTCAGAGGCATATCAACCACAGTAGTGACACCTCCAGAGATCGCACTCTTCGTTCCAGTCTCAAAGCCTTCCCACTCTGTTCTACCTGGTTCGTTGAGATGCACATGAGCATCTACAAGACCCGGAAGAATAAAAAAAGGTGACACATTTCTGTAGTTCTCTGGTAAGACATCATAAGAAGACAATAATGGGTCACGCTTTGGAAGAATCTCCTTCACAATTTCCAGAATGTGCCCTGACTCTGTTGAGAAGATGATTGTTGCAGCTGTAATGGTTTGGTCCATTACCACATTGTTGGAAGAGATGGCTCTTGTGGACATCCTGGAGTTATCCTTACTAAACAGGCAAAAAAACACGGGCACGCGCGCTAGATAGAGCACTGATTGAAGAAATTGAACAGAAAGTTTAGCAGATATGTGATGATGGCCAAATGAAAAAAATTGATATTTCTCTTCTAAGAGAAACTATCATCGTGAAAGATTCTTTATCGGCCAATCAGATAAGGGAACCGTTTTTTAGGGGAACTCGGAGATTTCCGGCTTATATAATCGAAAGCCATTTTTTGTTTCATTTTCAAGAAATTCCGGGTAACCTTGGTAACGATCCTCCAGGTTACCTCCGAATTGGCGACATATTCAAGATTCATCCTACTGAAGCTCCAAACATAAAACTAACTTCATTACAGTAAATGCTCAATGCCCCAAGTAGAATCAATAGAGCCAAGTCCGGATACTATCAGAATTCTGATAACTACTGACAACCATGTGGGCTACAACGAGTCTGATCCCGTGAGATCAGATGATGCATGGATCACCTTTGAGGAGATCATGTCTCTTGGGCGAGATGAAGAAGTTGACTTTGTCCTCCAGTGCGGTGATCTGTTCCATATCAATAAGCCTACAAAAAAGTCTCTGTACCATGTCATGCGAATTCTGAGACGTTGTTGTATGGGGGACAAACCAGTGGAGCTCGAGCTGTTGAGCGATCCTGGCCAAGTGTTTGATGATGGGTTCAATGTAGTCAATTATGAGGATCAGAACCTGAATATTGCGATGCCTGTTTTTGGTATCAGTGGTAATCATGACGATGCATCTGGCTCAGGCTTATTGTCTCCATTGGATATCCTTGGGGTAAGTGGACTTGTAAATCATTTTGGACGTGTTGTGCAAACAGATGAGATTACTGTCACGCCTGTGCTTTTACAAAAAGGTTCTACAAAATTGGCACTGTTTGGGTTAGCTGCAGTCAGAGATGAACGTTTATTCAAGACTTTCAAAGATAAGAAGGTGAAATTTCAGATCCCATCTGTTGCTGAGAATGAATGGTTCAATCTGATGGCTGTCCACCAAAACCATGCAATCAGACCAAACACTGCGTACCTCCCAGAGCATTTTTTACCTTCGTTCCTAGACTTGGTAATTTGGGGTCATGAACATGAGTGTATACCACATACAGTCACTAATGTGCGTGCTGGGTTTGATGTGTTACAACCCGGATCATCAGTTGCCACTTCATTAAGCATCTCCGAAGCTGTTGAGAAGAAAGTTTTCATTTTGAACATCAAGGGCAATGATTACTACTTGGAGCCATTCAGCTTGAAAACAGTGAGGCCATTCCACATGCTTGAAGTTCAGTTGTCCTCTGAAAAGAGTTTAAGGTCTGGTGAGGCTGGAAGAAATGGGGTGACTCAATTTCTGGTTGAGAAGGTCGAAGAGTTGATCACACTCGCCCATTCGGAGTATTCAGAACTGAACCCAGACTCTGAACCTCCATTGCCATTGATCAGGCTCAGAGTAGATTATACTGGTGGGTACGAAGTTGAGAACCCACGGAGATTCAGCAACAGGTTTGTTGGTCGTGTGGCCAATGCCAATTCAGTTGTGCAATTCCATCGTAAGGTGGATACAAACAAATCATCCAAGATGAAGGCCACATTCAACAATGAAGGTGGATCTAGTGAAGAAGGAAATGTCAACATTGAAACGTTCATTAATAATTACTTGAAGGAAACTGAACTGGGGATCTTACCTGAATCAGGGTTCAACAATGCCATTAAGCAATTTATCCAGAATGATGATAAATCGGCCATCAAGGATTTCTTTCAATCCGAGCTATCGGAGGAGTTGAAGAACTTTCTCAAATTGGACAACGTTGAGGTGAAGGATGATGACGAGAATTTCGACAATTTCGTCAAACAGTACAAAAAGGATCGGAACACACAAAAGTCAAGATCTGGAACTCCGGCAGGGACCGATAATGGAATTACACATCCCTTGCTGAAAACAGCTTCCAACTCGCGGCCAAAGTCTAAAACAATTATCCTGTCAGATGAGAAGATGTCTGATACACCCGCTTCACCACCGCCAGCAAAAAAAGGAAGCCAGGTAGTGAATACAAGAACTAGCAGTGCAGCATCCGCATCAGCAGCTAAATCTACAAGAACTAGAAGAACCCAGAGACAAGAATCTATCGTTGTCTCATCCGATGACGGAGAGCAAGACGACCATGTTTTTTTCTCTTCCGAAGACGAGTATCAAGGCAATAGACTACAGGATGACGGAGAGGACTCATTCCAGGAGATCAACTCGGACAGTGAACCTGAATTCGTTGAAGTTGAGAAACCTGAACCAGTGAAGAGGAAGGCACCATCAAGAAGGGGAGGAAGAAACCCAACTGCTGCTGCCCCTGCTACAAAGAAGAAAGCTGCTACAAAGAAAGCTGCTGTTACAAAGAAGGCTGCCCCTAAGAAGGCAAAAGCTTCTGTCAAGGGAAGTGCAGAGGGGATTTCCAATCTGTTAATGAGAAAATGAACACAATAGAATTGCATTGGTTGTTGAGGCCCATCTGTCTGTAGGTGGTAAACTGATGTTGTAGCAGCCAGCTTCCTTTTAATTTCTGGTATAGCCACTCCGGATTGAGCCTTGTTTAAAATAATAAAAAATCTGAGTCAGTCAGAAATAGAAAAGAAGCCCTTTTTCCCCCTGAAAGCCCACCCAAAACATCAGCTTTTTTATTCCTTAGACTAGGTTCCTTATCTCCAGTCGTTCTATATTTCTCACTAAGTGCTACAAGTGTGACCCTCCTTATCCGCGCGGCTTTTAACAAGGCTGCTTCCCTGAACCATCGTCTTTTCCGCGCACACAGCACACCATCAGCGCACATAACCCAAATCAGAAGCAGAAGCAATGAGCGGGTCCCTTCAATCACAGCTGGACTCGCTCTTCATACTGCGTCATGCACAGAGGGAGGATAAGGTCTCATCCACCGAGTCCTCCATTGGTATTGCGCACCACCGCACAGCTAATGAGTACGTTGTATCGGATACGTACAACCCTGGCCTTGCCACGTTCCAGTCTACAGGAAACAAGTCCAACAACGGATACACACAGTCGATGGACATGGGTCAGAAGATCTTGAACTACATTCAGAGGCAAATCGACATGCCTGTTGTGGTGCTCAAGTTCCATACATCGCCTTATCTGAGGTGTGTACAAACCATCAAATTTATGATTGACTATATTGCAAAGAAGCACCATGATGATGCCAAAAGAATCAAAGTGGTGATATATATTGACCATTTTTTGTCTGAATGGTTGAATTCTGAATTACTTATCAACTTTTATCCACCAAATGATAATGGCGAAAGTCTACTGAGCTCTTCTATCCAATACCTCAACTCGAACCTTGCATTTTCCTCCAACGATCTAGTTGAGGTGAGGCTGGACCTGTCAGATAATTACAAACATGGCCAACCTGGCCCTTACAATGAGAGTTTCCTGCATCAGTACTCAAGAATGAATACCGGATTGATATCGTTGATCAAGGACTCAACATTTTCACTGTCAGCTAGTCCCCAACAACAACAGAAGGAGATCCTCTTGGTGATGACACACGGTGCCGTGGTTAGAAGTATCATCTCGAAGCTGATTGGTAAATCTCTTTTCGTGGAAATTCCATTGGCATCAATGTCCATTGCGCAACCCATCTCCCAACCTGACAAGAGACACTATTACTGGAAGTTGTTGGAAACTGACATTGAGCTCAAATCAAACATCGCTTTCAATAAGGTGGACATCTTCTCTAATAGTGATCCTTTCCAAGACATTCAATACACCTTTGGCTCAACAAGTACAAACACCCATTTGACATTCCCTACAAACCATGAAACTCCAGCTGCCCCAAATAGCTTCAGATCACAATCGCTACTAGCACCCAAAGTCTCACATGAGCATGATTCTGATTCCTCTTCTGGCTCCTCTTCTGACTCAGACAATGAAGGAATCACATTCAAGGCTGGTCGTAGAAGACCGCAGACGACAATCCCCTCCATCACCAGCTCTGATAATCAAAAGAGATTCAGATCCACTTCTCTCTTTGGGCCTACGTTACGCAATCCATTCTTCAGCGATGATGAGTACACTCCTTCATCTTCAGAGTTTGGCCGTCGTAACCCAGTGGCGGCATCTGGCCGGAAATCAGATGCATCATCTCAACTTGGAAATGAGAAATTAGTTACCCCAATACCTCGCAAGTCCAAGATATCACTACACGAGTTGATTGCACCAGAAGAGAAAGCCGAAGGCGATTACCAAAACATTGATGCCGATGATGGAACCGGCACCCATCAGCATTCTGATTACGTTCCAGAACTATCAGAGTTATCATCTTCAAACAGCTCGATGAACAGCCTCAGTGATTCAGTCAACCATTTATCGATCTTCCCTGGTTCGTTTTCCACTTTGAACCACCAGCAGGACAGAGACTCTACTCCAACAGTACCAGAGTACGCATTAACCAAGTCTGGAAATTCCTCTGTATTGACATTGGAGGACACTGATACTCACATCCAACCGCCGCTAATCTCACACAGTGATGACAACGCCAAGTCTAAGAGTTCAATATTTGACAGATCATTGATTGAAAAGTCCTTATCCGAGATGGTGACACCAGAGACAGAGACTGCGACAGATGTTGAAACCACAACCACAACCTCTCCTGAACAACAAGAAACAAAGGTGAAGAAAGTTTTGGGTTACCACGTAGAGCCAGACTCTTCCAACTGGATGATGTCATTTGGGTCTACTAGTGGAAGGTCAAAATCTGTGTCAAATTCTGAATATGACAATCCAAGCCCAGCCAAGTTCAAGATTGATCTTTACAGGAAAAAGAATCGCTATGGCCTAAGTCTTTATGAAGACGATGAAGACGATGAGGGGAATGAGTTCACTGGATTTGGGGGAGGCTTTAAGAATAAGGGATCAGGTACAAGAGGATGGTTTTTGGGAAGTAATAAGTACTAGTATGTTGGCGTTGATCTATAGTGTGATCATGGTTTATCCAAACGGCGTGTGATTGTGTGTGTTTTTTTTGTAAGAGGGTTTTTTATATAGAGAGTTATGATCTAGGTTTTTCAATGATAGTTAATTTGTAGTGGTTGGTATTAGTTCTATCGAATGAGATCCTCAATTAAACTCTACTGCATACCAATCAATCAGCAGAACCAGCCATGTGTAAAACATGAAAGCCGTATTCATGGCTGAATCTCCAGCTTACTCCCTGATGAACAGTTAGTTGATCATGATCCTAGCTATCAATTTACCCCAGAATGGAGTGTATGTAGAGCTACGTACACAAACATCGGAAATCGTTAATAACTTCAAAACCCCTTGAACACAACAAAACTAGGCAAACTGTGCGATTTGATCTCTATCTCATCAGCTTCAGGGGTTCAGGAAACTAAACACACACATTGCAGCAAATCTAAACTAACACAGGAAGACGACGGGAAGACCAAAAAAACAGCGGGGAGGGGGCGAGAGAGAAGACAGAGTGACGACAGTCCTTTCCGTATATGCAACAGCAACAGAAACGAGCTCTTTCGTTTAATGTCTAGTCGGGTCCTGGCGTTTCAAAACTTCAACAGCTGGGCCCAAAAGTCTTTGGAAGCCACGTTTGTCCAACGTGGCAACATCAACATCAGAGGTTGCAATGACACTGGCTTGTCTTGGGGTGTCATTCAACAGAGCAACTTCACCAAAATAGTCACCACGATTCAATGTACTCACTTTACCGGCGCCAGCCTTCTCAACATCAGCGGTACCCTTGATGATGAGGTAAAAGTTTTCACCAACTTCACCTTCTCTAATAATAACAGCACCACCCTTGTACGACTCAGTGTCGAGTGCATCAGCCAGCTTAGATCTCTCAAACAGTGACAAATTGGATAGAACAGGAACCTCTTTCAAAAATGATTCATATAGTTGTCTCTTCTTAGATGTCTTTGCCAATAGAATTCTTCTAAAAGTCATACGGTCCAATGCCCACAGAATGACATCAGACTTGGCCAACACAGTCGCAGCTCTTGGTGCATTGTACATCAATGCCAACTCACCAAAACTTGAGCCAGCAGTACTCTCGTTGACCTTGTCGCCATTGACAAAAAACTCAACATCACCACTTTCAACAACGTAGAAATAGTCACCCTCATCACCCTGTTTGATAATCTCCTCACCAGCAGCGAACTTCTTCTCAGCAAGGGCACCCATCACAGTCTTCAAAGAATCCTCATCCAAAGAGTTGAACAAAAAGTTCTTGATGACATATTGCCCCAGTCTGTTCAATTGATCGCTGGTCTTTGGTATGACTGGTGGTTTCCAATCATTAGTGATCCCATGTGGGTTCAACGTCTCCGCACTGACACTGGTACGTCTGTTGGCATTGAAGCTTGGAGGCATGTCATTCAAAACAGGCTGAACGACGTGTGATGAGCGTCTGGCTGCTAGTCCAGGATGTTGGCTGCTGGCATTGTTGCTCATGGGATCCACCGTGGCATTGATGGCCCCTGAGTTAGTCTCTCCAACCACAAACCCAGTCTTGAAAATATCACCTCCGCCTACACTGTTGTCTGCTGAGGAATGTGGATCGTCAACGTCATGACCTGAAAAGTGAGGATCGTCGTCAGTGAATGGCTGTTTGAATTGCGGCTCGTTGGAGGCTGGAGTGTTGCGTTGTGAGGAGGCCAAATGTTGCTTTCTCTGGTCTTCTAGTTTAGTCTGAAAGTAGTTGGCACAAAACTGGAGAACATCCGATGGTTGCTGCTGTTGTACAACCCTATTCAGATCATTCAGAGCATTGACATAGTCGGTTGGAAGCGCCATTTTGTGTTTGAATTGGCTGTGTTCTTGTGGTAAGTGTTTACCGCCAACCCTTTTTCAAGGGAAACCAGACCTTTGTTTTTGCTGAAAACAAAAATGAGATTTGACCGGAATTTGAATTAAAAAAAAGACAATTACGAGGGGCATCACCCACGTGATATGGGTGGTGACAGATACCCAGCAACGTGTTTGTCTACACATACATTTGTAATAGCTTGACCTAACCTAACCGGCTTAAAAATGTAGACTTCTCTATAGAAAAACCGCCATTGTTGTTGTTGTTGTTGTTGTTGTCGCTTCAAGTAATCATGTCTCTAACGGGTGCTCTCTCTGCCTCGTTTTCCAGTTTCATTCTCTCAATATTGCGCTGTTGACTTAAAATGAAGATGATCAACCAACCGCCAAACAACAACGTAGCACCAATTAGCATCAGATTTACTGGTGTCGGATTGTTCCCATACCAGTTCTTGGTTGCAAAGTCCAGATAAGTTTGAAAGTAGTTGATCACACCAGAGGTGCACATCATCAACCCATACACCTGGCCAAATGTGGTGAAGCCAAAGATCTTTGCGCTATAGTCTGATACGGCAGTGTAGTAGAATGGTCTATAGGTAACAAGCAAGAAGATACCAATGAGCTGCGGTACAAACAGTGGTACAGTACCACAAACACCGATTGTAGTGGAAACGGCGAGCAATATTCCAAGAGTGTTAACAGTCTTGAAATTGTCCAGGATGAGACCAATGAACGGTATTGCAATAACACCACCCAATGGCAAAGCGATATCAAATATATTGTTTGTCTGCAACGCCACATCAGATCCCAGTAGGAAATCCATCTGTGATCTGATTGTTGCAACAAAGTAGTTGATTCTGATCATCTGAATAGTGGTAAAACAACACATGATGTAAAAGAATGGTGACTTGATCTGTTCAGAAACTGGTTTTCCATCCAAGATACCGAAGATATTACCAGACTTGGTCGTAATTGTATGCTCCACGTATTCCTCAAAAACAGACTTTCTGCGTTCACCTGTAGCAGTCCATGAAGTTCTTCGTTGCAAAAAGTTGTCTTCACAATCATTAGCAGAAAGCAACGAGGTACGCTCGTTAATATCAGGGATGATATTGGAACCATTATCGCCTTCCAGTAACTGACCATTCTCGTCTAAACCTTCAATGGCCAATTTCTGGACAGTACCCAAGGTCTTGTAACTCTCTGTTGGCATGATGAAGAGCTGGCAAAAGAAGATGAAGAGTGGGACCACCAAAAACAAAGTGAAGAACTGGGGTAATGAAACTTTGGTATAGTTCTGGTAAACCAATCTGTAGACGAGAAATACCGCACTGGATGTGTCAAAAGCACCAGTCAAAAGAGCCAAAATCATGCCACTGAACTTTGGGAAACTGTTTGCCAGCTGGAAACTGGAAATAAAAACAAATGGTCCACCAATGGCCAAGAAGACAAACCCAGACAAGAATGGATCATACCATACTCCCAAGAAGTTGAACCATTGAGCAAGCATTGCACTTCCAACAAAAATGAATACAGATCCAATGAACCCACAGACTCTAGGTCCATAATGATCCAAAACGTTCCCAACCACTAGTGCAGTGACATTGGTCACCATGGCACCGATTGTAAACATCTTATTCAACTTCAAATCCTGTGCAACACACAACAGTTCATCCTTAGAGGACTGTGGGTCAATACTAATCTTACATAGGGAATGATAGACTCCTTCACTGATGAAGATGGGTTTCAAAGCAGCAAATCCAAAAATTGGACCAGCTGCGAATAAGCACCATACAATGGCACATGTAACTTGAAGGATTGCTAGGTTTGAGCGAGTCATTGGTCTTCCAAACCCTTCTAAACGGCAGACTTGGTGCACGCCGTTGTATATAACTTTTAATTTTAGGGGCACCAACCGCGAATACTCGCACAACAGCGCAGCAACAAAGCTGATATAAGCAAACAAAGGAGGACCTGATCCAGATAACTACTGATAGATAAGCATCAAGATAACAATAGATATCGGCGTTAAAATACGGGGGAGATAGCCGATCTCTGTTACAATCACGAGTTTGGTTGAGTTCTTATTCTAACCAAGGCGCGAGTGTCATAGCCCTCTATGATAGTCTACAAAAATCTACCACTAGGAGACAAGAACATTCTGCACTTATCTTCGTAAGGTGTTGTTATATTTATCCATTAGCTGTAGTGTTGCGCAAACTTTTTGGTAGAACTCCAATATGGTCTTCTTCCAGGAAGAATTAATTAAATGTATAAAACTCAAATAGGAGAGAAAAACACCTACACCCACACTAACACCGCGACTTATATTTGCTTACCTAAATAGGCAATCAAGATTCTTTGGTGGGTTTTTTTTGTCCCTCTCTCCTGATGGGAGCGAGGGTAAAATGAATGGCGGCCATTGTTTGTATTTCCCACCCCATAACAAAAACCCATTTGATACCCACGGAAATGTTCAGACTCACTAGACAACCACTGTGGCTGGCCTCGAGGGCTGCCGTCTATGCCTCCAGACAGTCAATTATCTCGCAACTAACTTCGAGAACACCATCTGCATTCAATAAGACAACCCTCAGATTCCAATCTTCATCCAGTCCAGCGAAAAAGGCTAACAGTGTTTCAGAGGATGCAAAACAGCGTTTGTCTTCAGAACAACCGGCACCGGAATTGTATGACTACAACGCCATCAAGCAGCTAGTCACCAACCCTGATCCGTCCAAAATCCTCGTGGATGTGCGTGAGCCAGAAGAGTTTGCCGAATACGCTATCCCTACAGCCATCAATATCCCATACAAATCCACACCAGGTGCCTTGGATCTTTCACCTGAAGAATTTGAGGACGTATTCAAGTTTGAAAAACCAGGAAAGGACAAGGAGCTCATTTTCTACTGCTTGGCTGGTGTGAGATCGTCTGCTGCTGCTGATTTGGCCCAGATCTTTGGATACGAGAAGTTGGGTAACTACAAAGGTAGCATGGAAGACTGGTTGGCCCACGAGGGCAAGGTTGAATGAATGAGCTTGAAACAATTTTGAATAATGAATTGTGATTGTGTGTGATATATAAACTCATCCATGACCTATTATTATTGTGTATCAAGTGAATCAATCCCTTGGCTTGTTAAACTCCAGTTGTTTAAACTCTCTGCCCAGTCTTCTCTTTCTCTTTCTCTCGATAACCTTCTCTCTCTGTGATGCCTTCAAGCTGTCAAACTTATGCTTTTGAATAATCTTTCTCTGTTCAGACTTCTTCAGATAGAACTTGGTGCCAGTCTTTCCCTCATTAATCTTCTTCTTGTAATCAGCAAGAACCCTGTGTTGTAACTCCCTGTTCTTCAAGGAATCCAATCTGGATTTGAGTGAGGTCTTCTCGTATTCCAAATCTTGAACCTCACGCTCTCTCATTCCACGTCTGGCTTTATCATTCTTTAAGATGGAATCTATCTCTTTAATCTCACTCTGTCTGTACTCGTCCAAAAAGGCATAGTCCTTTCTCACTCTTTCATCATTTGCTTTACCAAAAGCTGCATCAAATCTGACATCCGTATACAGCGAGCTATGTTTCTGATTTTCCAGACCGGGGATCTGACGAATTCTACTGACTCGCTTTTTAGATGATGCCTCTTTTGGTGCGTGTTTGCTCTTCTTCTTTGTGCTGTTGCTCTCTTCTGCCTCTGAGTCCTCCTCAAAGAAGCCTTCATCATCACCACTATCGCTCTGTGGCTCCACCACTTTGTAATCCCTACTCTTTATACTAGTTTTCTTCTGAATGGGTTTTGCCTTCTGCTCTAGCTTGTCTAGTTTTGACTGTGCACTTTTAAGAGAACCAAAGGAAAGTGATTCCATCTCATCATCGCTTTCAGAGTCAGAATGGTTCTGTGCAAGGTATTGCGCAACATCTTCATCATCATCATAGAACTTTGGCTTGAGGTGCTTTTTTCCCATCTTTGAACTACTCTTAGCGGGCATTTTGCACTAATTCTTGATGTCTTTCCTAAGGTGATGAGGGTAAATTTAATTTTTTTTCTCTTTGTCTTTTTCCTTCGGATCGGTCTATCAACCTGTAATTTCAACCTCAGTAATTCAGTAATGCAGTGTGTGTGTGTGCGTGCCCACTCGACAACAGATACTACAAAGCAGCGGCAGCTATGTACACGTAATATTAGCAAGTAAATCTCCTATCTAAGACTCAACACTCTCCTTGATCTGCAATTGTCTGGAATGTCTGTCAAAGAACTCGCTCAGTTCAGCAAAACCAAGCTTGGTAGGATCGGCCTCTAGAGTCTTCTTGTCCTTATACGTCACTTTTACTATAGGTGTATTCTTAGATGTAACATTCAGCAGCTCGGAGTCAATCGAGCAGGAACCTTTCAGGGCTGGTGGAATGGCACTTAGAAACAAACGGGCAGGTTTAGCTGTAACAAAAGTCAGTATTGAGAGCAAACTGGGCGAATAAAAGGTGGACACATACCTTCTTTGGCCATAGGGTTGAACTTGATAACCACTTTACTGAAGTACTTAGTGATCATTGTATAATATCCTCCCTGTGCTGTGCTGTGCTGTGGGCTTCACTCTCCTATGACGAGGAATTTTTCATAATGAGAAATCTGGTTTCCTTTGGTGTCTGGGTGTATTGATTGTTCCCCAAACCGAACCGATGTATATGTTACAAGTTATCCTGTAAATTGCTTTAGTTACTAGTTGATTGCAGCCTGTGTCTCAAAGGTTTGAACATGAGGGTACTTCTTTGGATCAATACCTGTTCTCATAAAAGCATCAATACTGCGGTCCAACAGTTCATCCATTTCCAGACTTGACAGGGTATTGTCCATCACCTTGGAGTCGTTTCTGAACCTCTCATCTTCCAGTACCATCCTCAACTCTGCTGCCAGGTTTCTGTCTTTTTCAAACTTCTTCTCGAACCCCATCACATTCTCCTTCTTCATCAACTTGTGTAAACTTTCAAATCTCCCCAGCTGAATAACCAATTTCTCCAGCTTTCTCTTGGAATCTGCCTTTGCCAAAATCACCTCCTCTACCGTATTACTTAGAACCAATCTGTATACACAAACTGGGTTTTTCTGGCCAATTCTGTGCACACGATCCATTGCTTGCAGGTCAACCTGTGGATTCCAATCAGAATCAAAGATAATGACGCTATCAGCACTGGTTAAATTAATACCGAGTCCACCGGATCTAGTGGACAGAAGAAATACTTTCCTTTTGGGGTCAGAGTTGAACGCATTAATCTCCGCTTCTCTATCCACCTGGGCAGTTGAACCATCAAAACGAGAATGTGCTATATACTCCAGATCCAAATAGTCCTGGATTAGATCCAACATCTTGGTGAACTGTGAAAAAATCAACACCTTATGGCCCTTGTCGAGTAATCCCTTCAACAATTGGTCTAGAATAGACATCTTCCCAGAAGTTTCCACCAGTCTGGCTTTGTCTATCTGTTGACCATCCTCCCATGGATGGTAGAAGAGGTATGGCGAATCACAGATCAACCGCAGCTGCATCATCAAATTTTGAAGAGCCTTAGTCGTGGCCCATTTGCTGATAACTTCCCATATTTGAGCCAAACCCTTATCCGCCTTGGTGACCTTGCTGGCTGAAATTGCCACAATTGCAGACCTCTGAGATCTGAGATAGTTTGGCTGTGATTGGTCTTCTTCATCTGACAACATTTCAGTGTTGGCAGGATTGAGGTTCTTGTGTAGGAATTCGTCTATCTGGCGTTGAGTAAACTCCAAGTGTGGATTCACTGCAAAGTGTTCTAGAAACGCAAAACGCAAAACAGCCTGTCTCAACGACCCGTATAAGGCTTTCTTATAGAGCTCTTGTTGTATCTTGGTCAGAGCCCCATATACAATAAACTCTTTTTTCAATGGGAGGTTGGTCATCACATCTTTCTTCAATCTTCTCAACAAAAATGGTTTCAAAATTGTATGCAAGTTGGTGACCAGACTCTCTTGAATCTGGCAATTGATTAGCTGCTTGGCTTGCTCATCTTGAACTTTGCTAGACAACACAGTCAAGCTGCTGAAATCAAACCATTTCTGAAACATCTCAAGATCATGGAAAATGTCCGGGAGGATGAAGTTAAGTAGTGACCATAATTCATTCAGGTTATTCTGCAATGGCGTACCAGTTAACAGTAGTCTGTTACTGGTGTTCAACCTTTTCAAAGTCTTAATCAATTTGCAGTTGATATTCTTCAAACGGTGACCTTCATCAACAATCAAAAACTTCCAGTTGATATCACTCAAGTATTCAAAGTCTCTTAGCACAGTCTCATACGAGGTGACAACAACAACCAAGCCTTCACCTCTTCCCTTAAAGTATTTCCTTCTCAAGTCATACCTGTCATTCTTGAGGCCAATGTATCCTAATACAGGAACGGAGGGTGCAAACCTCTGAAACTCCCTTACCCAGTTCCCCACAGTTGAAAGTGGTGCAGTTATCAAGAAAGGACCCTTGATTCCCTGTTCGTAAAGGAAGGCAAGCAAGGCAATCGATTGTATGGTCTTACCCAGACCCATTTCATCCGCAAGAATCCCATTCAGTCCATTCTCATACAAAGATATAAGCCACTCAGTGCCTTCTAATTGATACTCTCTCATCTTTGTTCCCGTGATCAACGTTGGTTGTTTTATCGTAGAGGATGTCGATTCCGTAGTTTTCTCTGGAAGCTCCTCCCCCTTCTTCTTGAAAAAATCAGTGATGGACTTTTTGCCCTTGTTTGATCTCACCTTCTTGATGATCTTCACATCATCTTGCGTCTCTCTTTCTCTCTTTTTGGCCAAGCTGCTCTGAAGCAATGTGTCACTGATGATGTTGGAAAAGAGCTGTGATTGCTTCACCAGGTTCTGTAACCTCTCCAGTTTGAAGTCATCACTCAGTTCCTCAAAGTCTTGCGATTTATCAGAAGGAATCTCCTTGCTCTCTTCTTGCTTCAAAAGTTCATCCAAGATGTAGTCTTCGTCGTCTTCAACTGTCATTTCTTATCCCAAACTGGTTCCTTATCATCGTGTAAAACGCGTAAAAAGATTTTGCCTTTTCGCGTTCTGCGTGTAGATCTCAAACCGAAGCTGAATCTTCACAGTAAATTTCAGCATCGGCCAGATTGGAAGTTAAAAAAGAAAAATAAACAGAAAAAAAATAAGAAGAACAAAAACAAAGAAGAAAAAGTCACCAAGGGAAACAAAACAAAAACAACACCAACCAAATTCTTTGAAGTGGTTTACCTGCTTGGACATTGATACCCCCAAAAAAATTAACAAAAGGCAAGTCTTCCTTAGTCAATGTCAACACCACAAACACTCAAAGAGGATCCTGTGCAGGATGCCCAAACACCTGCTCCAGGCACGGAGAATGGCGACACACCAATGACAGATGCTCCTGCTGCTGCTGCTGAGACAGTTGACTATGTAGCAGAATCACTCAAGATCGAGGAAAAGGCCAGAGCGTACCTTGCTAAACAGGGTAAAGCAATCATTGTGCCTCAATTTGCTGCCTGGTTTGACCTTGAGAAGGTGCACGAAATCGAAAAGAGATCGCTGCCAGAGTTCTTCAACAACAACTCTCGTTTTAAGACCGAGAAGATCTATAAGGATATCAGGGACTTTATGATCAACACATTCAGATTGAACCCAGTTGAATACCTTACAGTCACAGCCGCTAGAAGAAATATTGCAGCTGATGTCGCATCAATAATACGTGTGCATGCGTTCCTGGAACAGTGGGGTTTGATTAACTACCAGATTGATCCAAAGACCAAGCCATCTCTACTAGGTCCACAGTACACTGGTCATTTCCAAATAATACTTGACACGCCTGAGGGGTTGAAGCCGTTTGTTCCACAAGATGCAAAAGTTGTTAATCCACCACCATCAACCTCTAAAGAAACTACTACAACATTTGATGAACCAGTCATTGCTGATATCCCCCTAAACCTTGAGCTCAGACGCAACGTGTATGACTCTACCTCCGATGCACTTGCACTAAATGAACAAGAACGTCTACAGTCTACACTAAACAACAAGACATTCACATGCAGTGTCACTGGTAATGATTCCACCAATATCAGATATCACAATTTGAAGGCTAAGAACTCAATCAGCTCACGTGCATTCAAAGAAGGTCAATTTGGCTCTAACTTTACAAGTTCGGACTTTGTGAAGCTGGAAAACCTCCAAAACCACGGCGATGCGGCTCCATGGACCGATCAAGAGATCATTCTTCTACTAGAAGGTGTTGAACTGTACGAAGATGATTGGGACAAAACTGCAAATCACATTGGGTCTCGTACCAAAAACCAAGCGATCGCCAAATTCATCCAACTGCCTATTGAAGACAAGTACTTGTCATCCTACCTCAAATCTACTTCTGCCGTGAGTGTTGCTCCACAAAGTGCAGCATCAAAAAACCTAGAAATGAACTCCACCAATGCTGCTGTGCTCGAAACTATCAAGTTTTTGATAAAGAATATTGACCCAGAGCTAGCCTCTAAGAACTTTCTGGAGCATGACGCTGGCGTTCAAAAGGCAGTCAAATACACAGTTGGCTCTATTATTGGACACAGTGATATTTCAAAGAATACAGCCAAGTCCAGGGGATCAGATCTACTGAATCAACTGGTTGATTTAGAGGTGGGAAAAGTGGATCTCAAGCTGCAAAAACTCGCTATTTTGGAGAAGCAGTTAAACCAGGAACGTGCCGAGTTGTCTGCGCAACGTAAGGATTTAATCCTGGACCGTTTGACCTTGAAGAAGCAAACTATCAACGTTCGCCAGAAGTTAATCGAGGCCACCAATGCTGATAATCCAGAAGACGGTGCCAAACTAGCGGATGAGGCCGTTGAAATCGCCAAAAAGGCACCTAGAGTTGCTGTTATTGCCAATCCAATAGGTACACCTAAGGAGGATGTGCATGATGAGGAAGACGACGACGACGACGATGACGACGACCACGAGAAGAAGAAAAAGAATGAGAACGACGTGGACGTTTCTCCAGTAAGTCTAGAGACACCAGACACATATCAGTTCTGGAGTCTCTGACTCTGATTCAAGAGGGAAAAAATAAATATAAAAAAAGAGAGAGAGTATAAACACAAACCGAACATGAGTTTGGAAGTCAGTCAGTGTAGTGTAGTCAATATAGTTAGGTGCTTGATCTTAGTAGAAGATGATACACACCGCGTGTTTCAATTCCGACTAACGTCGCCAAACGCGTCAACGGCAAAATGCAAAATGCAAAAAACACGTTGAAAAAAACAGAAACAGAAACAGAAACATATAAACAAAAATAACCACAAAACCATTTGATCTTGGTCAAATGTTGGCATTAACTCACACAGTTTCAGTGCTTGCCACTGTTCTGGTCTTAGTATGTTCTTCGTTTCTGTGTGTCAAGCTAACCTATACTAACTGAGTCCAACACAGGTCTACTCTGTGGTGTACTTGTTTTCCCACGCACCACGGCCAATCGATCCGTCTGAAGAGACATTCACCACTACTCTTGCTGACAACTCAGACGTAGATCCAGAGCCACGGCAGCTTCCCAAAAAGAACGCTTCAAAGTCCATTGATGGGATCAAACTCAGTGTTGTGGTTCCATGTTACAACGAAACCAAGCGTCTCCAGCTTATGCTTGACGAAGCCATTGGCTATTTGAGAAAGACATATGTGAACTCGTGGGAGATTGTTATCGTTGATGATGGCTCTAAAGATGGTACAGCAGAGTACGCGTTAGAGTTGGCCAACTCGGAGTTCAAACTTGAGCCATCACAGTTGAGAGTGGTAAAACTTGTTAAAAACAGAGGCAAAGGAGGCGCTGTCACCCATGGCATCCAATTTATAAGAGGTGAATACGGCATATTTGCGGATGCTGATGGTGCCTCAAAGTTTAGTGATGTGAGTAAGCTTTTGAAATCAATTGAGGACAAGAAAAATGGGCCAGCAGTGGCTATTGGTTCAAGAGCTCATATGGTGCAGTCAGACGCAGTAGTTAAACGTTCATTCATCAGAAATTTCTTGATGTATGGTCTACATACTTTGGTGTACATCTTCGGTATCAGAACAATCAAGGACACTCAGTGCGGGTTCAAGCTGTTCAACCGTCAGGCCATTGAACAAATCTTCCCATATTTGCACACTGAAGGTTGGATTTTTGATGTTGAGATCTTGATAATTGCCATTAGAAAAGGCATTGAAGTTCGAGAAGTGCCAATCTCATGGCATGAGGTTGGTGGCTCCAAGGTTGACTTGGCCAAGGACAGCATCAACATGGCTATTGATTTGGTGGTTACTAGACTGGCGTATATTTTGGGTATTTATAGAGACAGCTAAAGTAGTATTGTGTTTTTTTTTTGCATTAATGAGGCTACATAGAATTGTATAGACCAAATGGAGAGAGAGTATGTGTGTGTGTGAAGTCGAGTTTTTGTTTATTGGATTTGTTTGGAGTCATTGTTCCAGCTTTCTATTCAGCACACGGGCATTATCCATCAACGTCTCGGACATATCTTCAAATGTAAAACTATCCTTGGACAAGTTGTCAAACGCAGCGATAAGCTTGGGCATATCGATCTCCAACTCCACTTCAAGTTGTTCAGAATTCTCCAACTGAGTGCTTCTTCTCATCTTTGAGGTTTGCTTCACCTTGGTCATATCAAATCTTGTTAACGTCATTTCATGAATAATTGAAGTTCTCTGCTTATGTCTCTCAATCTCTGGTGTCTTGTTTTCAAATCTAACTGGGTTCTCATTGGAAACAATTTCCAGTGCGATACTTAGTCTGTAGTCAAACTTCAAGTCGCCAGTATGTATAAAAAGGGAGTCAATCTTTTTCTTTTCAATGTTTTCAATGACTCTGTTTGTCTTCTTATCATATGAAATTCTCACATTTTTAGGAATTTCATTTTTGGCAGTTTCTCTAAACTGTTTATCAACCTGATCAGTAATCATAGTCTTGAAATTCTTTGGTGCACGCTTCACCAGATCTGTTAGTGTCTTGGATATCTGTTGAAATTCACCTTCCTCCATCCCGGGTTTGAAATGACAATCGTTAACAGCATAGTCCTTGTCCAGAATGCACTCATTAACCACAGGCAGGTGGATCCGCCTGTCAGTCCTCTTGTCCCAAATCTGTCCAAATCTCACCTCTAGTTCCAAAAACCTGCGCTGTTCCGGCGGAATACTGTTGATGTGCGAGTAAAGCCAGTTCGAAACACGTCTTGTCAAATCATTGTATGGCTTCATGCCGTTGATTGAATGGGAGCGACTGGCCTTAGAGTCCAGATCTCCACCGCTAGAAAAGTCTCGGTTTCTAGAATTCCTCCATTTTGAAGCCCAGATTGGTGGTTTAGAGTACCTCTTTGGCTTTGAAGTTAAAGGCTTGGGTGATGGAGGCTTTGTTGCCGAGGCGGCAGGAACAACAGCAGCTTCATCTACTTTTGATGGTTTAGGCGAAGTCTTCTTAGATAATATGGGGCTGTTTACTGTAGAGTCATGTGACATACGTCTGGCTATGCTCGGAGTCTCCTTGCCGTCAATGTCCACGTCTGTGTCGTTGGTCAGTGATGTGATGCTGCTGCGTTCCTTAATGGTGTTTGCGGATGGTGTGCGATGTGTTGATAGCGTCCTTGTGGGAGGAACTGGCGACACCATTGAACGCTGCGTCTGCACTGGGCTGGACGAGTTGATGACGCTAGAGTTAATTGTGCTGTGGTTGTGGCTGTCATTGTCATTGTTGACTAGAAGGTTGATGGACGAGACACGTTTGACTGGTGGAGGCGATGTCTGTGCTCGTGGGGTTGACTCTTCAGTCCGTGACATTCCACCCTTCTGGTTGTTTGAGAGCAACGACTGGAGATCCATCGGTCTTGGTGGATGTGTGGAATAAATATATGCTGGTTCAACTCAGTCACAGAACAAGTGAGTGAGGTCGTTTGTTGTTGGTATTCTTTTTTCCATACTAAATATTGGTCCTTCGCGAAAAACACCCAGCCATTTACTACAATTAACAGCAAAACAATGCGTCAGTTCGTTTAAACCAAATAGAGTACAGACACGTCTGTAGTCCAAAGTGGTTAGTGGGGTGGAGAATATAATCATATAAACATAACATCAAGTCATCATCGTTCAAGAAGAAAGAAAAAAAAAAGAAGAAAAAAGTGAAAAACACACAGTCGAAGTAAAGTTCGTCGTAATCATAATAAAAGGTCAGTCTATTTGTATGGGGCTGGCGAGGAAACTCTGAGTCCAGTGACTGGATTCACAATCTCGAGCACTTTTTTCACCCTAGGGGTAACCACTCGTGGACTGGCGTTCCCAGTAGGCGAGGTCTGCTGTTGCTGCTGTCTCGATGTTGGCGTGGCTCCCTTGGACACCGGAGAAGTGTTGCTCAATGTTGGGGACTGTGGAGTGTACGTTGTGGTAGTGTATGGGTTGAATCTATGGTGTGTGAAGTTGCCTGTGCTGGTGGTGCTTGTAGTTGTACCCGAACCTCTGCTGTTGTTGCTGTGGCGTAGTTGATACAGATAAGACTCAGGGATTTCTGGACAAAACTCGAGGTCGTCCTCGATGTCGAAACCCTTGGACGCGTTGAAGCGAGCCCTGCTCGAATAAAGAGAGTTGAAGTTCAACGTTGGGGAAACCACACCGTCACTGCCAGCTGCTTGTCTGTTGTTGTTGTTGTTATTGCTGCCGCTGTTACTATTGTTGTTGTTGGTAGAGCCGAAGAACCCATTAGCAGGCGAGGAGTTGGACAGGCTCAGGTTACTATACTGCCCGCCGTTGAGGATGGCATTTGGACCTAGCGGGGAGCTAGCAGTGCCCAAGTCGAAACCACCCGCAGTGCTTGACGGTGTTGGTTGCTGCTGCTGCTGCTGTTGTTGTGCTCTTTGGTAGAAAGTCATTGTGTCTTGTTTGATCAGATGAAAGCAAAAGCAAAAAGCTGCTGTACTGTGTGGTGAGTGTTTTTTTTTTGGTTCGCCTGTTGCTGGTTGTTTGTTGTTTTGTTAATATCTGGTTGCCTGGGAGAAGTGAAAGTGGCAAGACTCCTTCACCACCCTCGTAATTTGGCAGAAATTGTCTACTTCCGAGGGTCTGTTTTTGGATGGGTGGGTAAAAGTCATGAATATATACCTATATATCAATATCTACCTACATACACCCTACATGCGCATGCTGTCGCTCTCGTTCGTTATTAAACCGTTTACTTTTGTTTCTATGACTTTGCCTTTCCTTTACGTGCCCTTTTCTGAAAATCAAAAGCCGTATTCTCACCTGATTCCCAATGTGTCCACTGGTGGCAGCCTCACTCTCTCATCATCGCCATCTGCTGCGACTGCGACTACCGCTGCTGCTGCTGCTGCCACTGCTGCTGCTCTTTTGCTGGCGTTGAGCAAACTTTCAATCTTCAACCTGGGCAAACTCACATTCTCTTGGTCATGAAGTGGTTGTAGTTTTTGTGACTGTGATGTTGTTATTGTCTGGTTGGCAAAGCTGGTGCTTCTTAATGAAGACACCTCGGGGGTAGAGTGTAGTAATGCAGTGGAAGTGTAGCCCAGAGAACTCCCGAGCCATGGCTTCTTGTGGTCATCCTGAGGGAAAACGGATACAGCTGACGGCGATGATCCGTCAAACGTGGAGTTGAGTGGTGTGTTTGCAGCAGAAAGGGAGCCAAAGCTGGAGTTGTAAGGGGAAATCAAACCCATGGCACCCCCATAGAGTGCATCTCTGCTGATTGAGTCTCGAGGCTGCTGCTGAAATTGCGAAATCAGTGGTGGGAATGAGGGCAGGTTTGCATTATGTGAGTGTTGGCGTTGCTGCCGGTGTTGATGTTGATGTTGATGTTGATGTTGAGGCTGTTGGTTTAATTGGAAACTTGGGGATATTGGGGTCAGTGTAAAGTGATTTGTTGAAACTGAGGATGAGTGGAGTGTAGGGATAGTGTTTGGGGTAGTATCATTGTACACTGGCTGTTTCTGATCAGACGGTAATGTGAGTGGGCTAGGTCTATTTTTTGGTTTGAATTGGGTTGGTTGCGATAATGTTCGTGCAGCTGAGGGCAAATTGTCAGGAGGGGTTGGTATTGTTATTGTTGTTGCAGTATTAGTAGTAGTTGTTGTTCTTATTGGTACTTCTGTTGCTGAGGACATCTGAGAAGATGAACCATGGTCTGAAGCAATGGTAGTCACAGTGGCGAGGACAGCAGACGATGAGTCGCGCTCATGGGCATGGACCGTCTGTTTGTGCTGTCTGAGATTGTCCAAACGGGAGAACTTGCGGCTGCAATGAAGACACTCAAATGGCCGCTCGCCAGTGTGTTTGCGGATGTGTCTCGCCAGGTGTTCAGAGCGCGTGAAAGTCATCTGGCACTCTGGGTATCCTGTGCACTGGAATGTGCGGCCCTTGGCCTTCTTGCGGGATGCGGTAGCGATTTTGGTTAAACTCATACCAAAAATCGTCTTGTGTATAGGTAACGGGTTATATGTGTTTTTGGTGTCTGTGTTTGGGATTGGGAATAAGTATTGAGGTGGGATCGCCTCGTTCGGTCTTTATTCTCCGATAAAAGGGTACAAATGCAAGGGGGAAATGTGATGGAGAGAGGAGAAAAGGAACAGAATCTCTTCACACCGCCAGTCAAAATCAGAAAATGAAGATAAGTGATTTGTTTGTAAAATTGGAACAGAAAAGGGGGAATCGAGTGCTGTTTTTAAAAAAAAATTGATCATTTCTTGTTTTACTTTTCTTTTTTGTTTGATCAACCTTTGGCCTTTTTTTTTATTTTTTTAGACTTTTTTTCTCTCCTGTAAGGGGCGTGCGATCCGAACCGTGTCGACCATTGGAAGCAGCAGCAGCGCAGCGAGAGACGGAACCACTAACAGAAGCGGCCAGCTTGTCGGTTCCTGGGGGTGCGAGGGCTGTGTGTGCGTGCGTGTGGGTAGGGGGTTGAGTGGCCCTGTCGTATTGTTCCTGGGGTCTAACGGGTTGGTTCCTGGTATAGTGGTTCCTGAGAGTGTGGTTCCTGAACCCCCCAGATATTGTTGTGGACCCATTCATCTACAGTTCTTCCAGGGTCCAGCCAGCCGGTGGGAAAAACCATCAGAGAAACCTCGCTCAAAGATGGTAAACCTCAATTTTCCAGGCATCTCCAGGCAGTTACAGGCACCGAGTCTTGCATCAATGAGCATCCCCTTGCGTTTTTTCTGCAGCGATATACAGCTTCCTATGCGCGAAAATACGTCAGTCGAACAACTTTCTGGCAAGCCGTGGAACGATTTTTGGAAGGGTTCTTTCGGCCGATACAATACAATCTCTCTCAACAGTCTCGTATCCTTCCAGCTTAATGACGACATTCATAGAGGGGTTCTCCTCCTCCTCCTCCTCCTCCTCACACCACTTGGTAATTGTTCTAGAGAAAAGACAAATACGAGTGCAAGAATGGCCTGTGGCTGGACGTGTGGCTGGACGTACTGTACGGGTATCCTTGCCATTTCGTGAACTGTACAATATAGTGTCTCACCTGGAACCTCCAGAAGCAACCATCACCATAAACACCACTCAGGCATGACATCTCTCAATGTTTGTCTGCACTCTCAAATTGCTTAACCAACCACTCGGTCATGTGAATCATCTTAACCAGCTGCTGGTTGGGACTGCTCTGGTCTCTCTCTAAGAAGTTAACTCTCTCCATGCAATGAGCTGCATCTCCCATTTAGATAACTCCACGATCAGTTTGCTAGGTCTTTTGTATTACCATGGCTACATTCAGGAGTGCATGGATGCATCGGAGATCTTTGTGCAAGTGTGGATAGATTCCTGGGGCTGATTCCTACTGTGAGGGTTGTGGGAATCGCGAAGGCACAAAAAAAAGAAAAGCACTAGTGGCAATCGGGCCAGCTCCGTTACCCCTGCATTAGGCTGAATATTTAGCAGAACATGCAATGGTACGAGAGAACTGCAGATTTTCCGGGAACAACAACTTCCCTAAAGTTCTACCACATCTCCATTTGGAGTTATTTGTGTTGAGAGGTTAATATGTTCTTCACACAGGAAGATGACAGCTAGGAACAAAAGAAAATTTAAAACGTTTGCTCCTCCAAGAACAATAGTTTGAGAATAGCCGTACGTGTCAGAACCAATATACATCCGGCTATTGAAGATCCCGTTCCCTCCTCGTAAAAAGGCTAGATGATATATAGAATAATGTGTCATTCTAACAACTGGATATATGTGGTCTGCACTGTTGAGGCCGAATAACACGATTAACAGAGCACGTCTCCATCCTCGTGAACGTTGTGTACGATTTTTGGTTCAATTGGTATTATGTAATCATATGCTTATGTAAACTTTAAGTAAGCCGGTAAGAAAAGAATCTGGAAAAAATGGCTCAATTACCTGCAAAATTGGCTAAGTAGGAGCAAAAAACTCAACAGAAATGTTAGTAGCTCTATACAAAATCAAAATTTTAATAAACCATTAATTAATCAATATTTACTTAAACTTCGGTTGTTTTAAACTAAATAATAGTAACAAAATCAACCAATAGGCATCCATTTGGACCCTATCCGTTGTTCCGTCGGACCATTCTGTTGAATTTCATCATCTAATAATTGATCTAAATAATGTTATTTATCGTTCATTATATTTGTAAATAATGTCAAAAGTTTTATTTCCAGTAGTATTTTAATATTATACATTAATATTTATTCCTAATAGTGAAACGCCAGGTGAGCGTGTCTCGTTTGACTGAAACGGAGATAGGCTAAAGAGAACGGGATCATTTAGAAAGGTTTGTTCAGAATGTAAGGGTAGCTCTGTAGTAAAGGTAAAGAATATACATTTGAACAAACACATTAGATCTCACGAAGACTGAGACCACATCTGGGAAGGGAAAAGAGAGATATAAAAGGCTGATTCAGACTAATTATGATGGAGTCAAGGAGAGAAAGACAACTCCATTAAACACCACACATTTCTACGGCGTTTGTAGAGCCTCATGCCACCTCAGCTTTTAAACTCTGTACTGTTTCTGACTTATCCAGAACAGTATGAACGAAAAGATGGAATAGCAGCCCTTTCGTACTGACTTTAGCAAAGAATTTGATCAAGCAGTGATCATATTGTCTTAATTACTAATTAATGAACACAATAAAACGCCTCCACCTTCCTACAGTTTATTTGTAAAGGCTTATTTAACCTGATATTCAACCTATAACATGGTTTTTCTTATCTGAAAACAATGATAATGTTCCAATACAAAATAGTGGGTACCTTCTTTGTAATATATACCTTTTCATATTTAGCATAATTTCAAAACAGCCTTCAAGCTGTAAGCTGTGAAGAAAAGACATCGGCATTTATAGCGCACCCACCCAATCATTGAAGTGACAGAGGAAATAACACCAACACCACCTCGGTTCGTCCTTCCAAGATACTACACACAATAAACAGGTTTTAAACCCCACGCTTAGAAGAAGCAGCAGCACCATCAGGAGTGATGAAGATTTCACTGAAAGATGACATGATAGCATCAAAAGAGAGATCAGTATTTGACGAAGACTTACTGCCATCTATGCAACTGGACAAAGCGCTGTGAAAGGAGCACTGAACAACTACAGATGCATGGTAAGGTTTCTCAGGTGCTTGGTGGTGCTATGTGGTAATAACCCTCACAGGGAAAATTCTCACGCTCAGTGTATGAATACGACTAATGAAGCTCTTAGTTTAGTATTTACCATTGCCAGCAAACAGGACCACTATTAATTTGTGTCCCTGGAAATTAGACCACCTCTTAGATGGATACCAAACCACCACCACTATTCTAGTGACGTCATGAAAATTCTAGATCCACACAGAGTGAGACAGATAGTTTTTTTTTGAGAGGACATGTTGAAAACGCCTGGTTTTATCCCTTAGGTGAACCTTCCACGCAGCGGCAGTGGTGGTGACGGCAGGTAGTGTAAAAAAATTGTGAGAGAGTGCTCTTGGGGTTTCCTCTTTGGGCAACCGCTGAGCTGAGAGGCCTAACCCACCGCCGCGTTTTGTTTCGGCTATCGTCATCCGTGATTCGTGATGGTGGGTTTTGTTTCCTCTTCGGCTGTTTGTATCCGCTAGATAGCTTTCCTCTCACTGGGGGAACTATTCCCGCCTAAAGGGGCGGAGAGATGAGAGCCCGCCTAGGATTGGGTGGGGGCTTCCCCCCAAGACTATATGGGGAAATTTTCGCGCTATCTGAAAATCCAGAAAAGGATGACCAATTTGGCACAAAAGCAGGTTTAAAAAGCAGCAAAATCTCGCAGCCTTCCAAACTTTCCTCTCCTTTGCTAAAAATAATAACACTTCTAACGAAATGAAAGCTACTGTCTGTGGTGCTGCTGGGGGTATTGGCCAGCCTTTATCCCTTCTATTGAAATTATCTCCTCTTATCGATGAGCTTGCACTTTTTGATGTCGTGAACGCACCTGGTGTTGGTGCTGACTTGAGCCATATTGATACGGATGCACAGGTTGAGGCGTTTTTTCCAGAAGATGATGGCTTGCAAAAGGCGTTGACTGGATCTGATTTGGTTATCATTCCAGCTGGTGTTCCAAGAAAGCCTGGTATGACTAGAGATGATTTGTTCGCTATCAATGCAGGTATTGTCAGAGATTTAGCTCAAGGCGTTGCATCATTTGCTCCAAATGCCTTTGTTTTGATTATTTCCAACCCTGTTAACTCCACTGTTCCAATCTTTGCTGAAGTGCTCAAGAAGAATGGAGTCTTTGACGCTAGAAAGTTGTTTGGTGTCACCACTTTGGATCTGGTTAGAGCGAACACTTTTATCTCCCAGCTTGATTCTTCTAATTCTGTCAAACCTTCCAAGCTAGATGTACCTGTGATTGGTGGTCACTCTGGTGAAACTATTGTTCCATTGTTTTCCATTGGTGCTCCAGAATTTTACAACACATTGTCGCAAGAGCAAAAGGATGCATTGATCCACAGAGTTCAATTTGGTGGTGATGAGGTTGTTCAAGCTAAGAAGGGCCTGGGTTCCGCTACACTATCAATGGCCTATTCTGGGTTCAGATTGGCAGAAAAATTGATTAAGGCTTCCCGTGGATTGGAGACCTCCATTTATGAGTCTAGTTTTATTTTTTTGGATGAATCGATTGCTGGTGCCAAGGAGGTTAAGGAGGCTACTAACGGAAAAGTTAGCTTCATTTCCTTGCCTGTCAAGCTAGGACCAAGAGGTATTGAAGAGATTGATGCTTCTATTCTATCCAAAATTACCGACCATGAAAAGGAGTTACTTTCAGTCTCATTAAACACATTGACTGGAAACATTGCTAAAGGTGTTGGTTTCATTAGAGGTGATGCAGCTCAGCTATAGAGATACAATTTGGTGTTGTTTTCCCGCCTTTCACGACGTTAATGGTTCTTTTTTCTCTTCTTTTTGTGTTTTGGTTGTTGTTTTTAGTACTTTGGTTTTACTGGCGCTAATGATAGAGAAGTATGTATTTACGTGTGTTTACAATCCTGCATTCTTACATTACACGGTTTCTTTTATTCGTTCAATTAATGATTTTGTAGCATCAAAAGAAATTTTTTTGCACAAGGCCCCATAGGGGGGGGGGGGGCCGGCCATGTATAGGGCGTGCCTTTATGGGCATTTGATTTAGTAATAATGATGGAGGAATGATTTAGAGAACGTGCATTCAACACATACTTGCTACTAAAAGAAGCCAACCAAATAAGTTTCATTTATTTACTTAGCTCAAAAATTCCCCAGTTATATGTTACAACAAAATTTATTATTGGAAACACAATCAGATGTAACCGATCTTGTTGGCAATATCCAAAGCATCGTGGTCAGCAGTCAATCTGACGTAAGCCTTCTTGGTACCGTTTGGTCTGATCAAGGTGTTGACCTTTAGGACATCAACCTCGTAAAGCTCCTTAACGGCTTGCTTGATTTGGTGCTTGTTAGCCTTCAAGTCAACTTGGAAAACCAAAGTGTTACCATCCTCAACCTTCTTCATGGCAGTCTCGGAGATGATTGGTTGGACAACAATCTTGTAGTTGTCTAGTCTGTTGTAGTGTGGGACAGACTTTCTGGCGTACTTTGGAGCTCTAGCCAACTTCAAAGTCTTTGGAAGACGGAAAGTGGTAGAGGTTCTGACCTTCAAGACCTTTTGGGAGTTGGTACCCTTAACGACGGCTTTCTTAGCGTTGGAAGCTTTGGCTAGAAAATATTTGTTAGTATAAGTTCAGTATGAGGTAGAGAAAAGCAGTAGAATAAAAGGGGAGTATTGTTGTTCGTGTTAGCTGCACTTCATTACAAGCTAACTTCCAGTGCGGGTGTATGAATGGATACAATGACCAGAATATATGGGTGGTTGGCTTCCTCTGCTTCTTTTTAAGGTCGTGAGTGAATACAAATGAGTTCACATTGATTGTTCAAACTGACATTAATAAACTTGGGACTTGCTCGAGTACTCTTCTGTTGTGGTCTATTGCAATATTAGACAACTAAGTGTAATGTCCGTGGTTTTTGATTCTTTAGTTACAGTCGTGGCGTTGGTGTGTGATTGGACAACGCAGCTCAGTACTGAAGAAAGGTATTCAAATTCAATATGTTGATTCTGAAGTCATTGAAACTTGGTCAGAATGGATTTGGTGTATTATTGGTTCCCTCTTATCTTGATGCTCTCTCTCATATGTGTCATGACTTACTGGATGGAGCCATTTTTAATGTCTTTGAATGTAACCTTTAAAGGGAGGAAGACTCTAAACAAAAGTTGTAATTTTGAAGTGAAAAAAAAAACTTGAGTTATCCAAAGAGTCCTTGCAAGAGTTGCGAAAAAAGGGCGTAAATATGGCGAAAAGGGTATTGAAGGGCGAAAGCATTACAAGGCGTTTCGCGAAAAGGCTTCAGAAAAACAGAGAAAACAACAACGACTGGTTGGTGCACGAAATATTTCTGAAAACACCCAAACATCACTACCAGAGGGCTCTGAAAAGTCACATGACTTATAGAGGGCAATAAGATCTATATGTGGGTAGTTGAAAAATACAAGTTAGTGTAGTGTATTGAGGTCGATGCCCAGGTTAAAATTATATACAGGAGTAAGAGATAGCCCGGCACCCGTCCGGTACACGTCCAGCACAGCACGGTTGCGAAAATCAACAAACAATCATAAACGACGGATACTTGGAGATCTTGTACCACCAAACTTCAACTTAGTGTTGTCACTCAATCTAGTAATCTTTCCTCTAATATCAGAACCTTCCTTACCCTTCAAAGCATCAAAGAAAGCTTCTCTTCCCTTTCCAAAGTTCTTGATTACGAGTTGGAGGGTTTGGTCTAGATAACCACGCTCCTTCATCAAAGCAAACATCTTAGCACTAGTTTGGAAACTGGCTTCGTACTCACCTCTCGCAGATTTTCTGAAACCCAACTGACCAGTGGATAGGGAAATCTTAACTTTCTGAGGCAGCTGGTGATGGTAAAGAACCTCTTCTGTGAATGTGATGTTTGGATTTTTCTTCTTGTAGTTCAAATCCTCTGTTGCGGCCGAGAGGGTCAAATGTGTGTTGTTTTTGGTGAAGTTACAGTATAGAGTGTAGTAGTGTATCTTGTTAGAGATTACAGAAGAGGAAGAAGAAGATGAAGATGAAGATGATGATGATGACCATGAGCCTGAAGATTGAGGAATGTTGACGTTTCTGATTTCTCTTGAACTATCGGTGATGTTGATGGAGTTGAAAGATGGTGGTGTCTGTCTGACCACAGCTGCCTTTGAAAACATTCTAATGGAGCTAGGGTTAGGGTTAGTGAAGGACGTTACTCCCACTCTTCTTGGTAACAGGCCGAACATGGTGATGACCTTGATTGTGCAAATGCGGGTAGGTTGTTCAACAGTGGTGGTCAAAAGCTTTTTATTCGTTACAAAAAAAACAACCAAAAAATTAACACACAAACAAAGGAAAACACGTGATTCGAGTTCCGGTGTACACTCCCTCGCAAGTCTGTAGAGGATTGGAGGATGGGAGGCTAGAATCCGTTTCTGAAAACACAAACAGCTGAACAACAACAAAACCCTGTCTTTTTGAACTCAACAAGATTTCAACCTTGATATAGTCCCTTTTGGATCAATCACGTATTGGAACTCTCACAGGCACGCACAATCTCTTATAACCATCCATTCAGTCGCTTTGAACGCCTTGAGAACGCTCGCTATTGAAGTGATTAAACCACAATCCTTGCCATGTCGTCATCTCAACCACTGAGCGAGTTCATCGCTAAGGATGCCACATCGAATAAGACCAACATCACGAAAGAGATGCTAGTGAAGCAATACAAAAGAATTGGTAAAGGTGCTTTTGGAACCGTTACACAAGCGAAAATGTTGGATGACAAGGAATGGACAGGGCCATTTGCAATCAAAAAGGTGCCAGCACAGACCGAGTACAAATCTAGAGAACTTGAGATCTTGCGAATGACAAACCACCCTAACATTATTGGATTGGAGTACTTCTTTACCCACAAGTCTCAAGAGGACGGCAAGATTTATCAGCATTTGGCCATGGAGTGCCTTCCGGAGACTCTTCAGGTTGAAATCGTTCACCATTACACCAACAAACTTGAGTTGCCTTTGAAGCATGTAAAACTTTACACCTACCAAATTGCTAGGGGTATGCTCTACCTCCATGCTTTGGGAATATGTCACCGTGATATCAAGCCATCAAACATTTTGGTGGACCCTGCTACAGGTGTGTTGAAAATTTGTGACTTTGGTTCAGCCAAGAGATTAGAACCAAAGCAGCCTTCGGTATCGTACATTTGCTCTAGATTCTACAGAGCTCCTGAGTTAATTGTTGGATGCCAGTACTATTCTACTCAGATTGACATTTGGGGGCTTGGCTGTGTGATGGCTGAGATGTTGATTGGTAAGGCCATCTTCCAAGGGAATGATCCTATTCTACAGTTAAGAGAGATTTCTAAACTATTGGGTCCCCCAGACAAGAGATTTATTTTCAATTCCAATCCAAAGTATGATGGTCCATTGTTTTCCAAACCCTTATTCAACGGCAGAACCTCTTCAAGATTCCAGAAAGTGTTGGGTAACGCTGGAGATGCTGGTATCGATTTGCTGATGAAAGTTTTGGTCTATGAGCCACATTTGAGACTCAGCCCAAGAAGAATTTTGGCACATGAGTTCTTTGACGATTTGAGAGTGGACAATCAGTTTGTCCCAAGAGATTCTTCCGTGCCTGTCCTGCTTCCTAAATTGTTCAACTTTAGCAATTTTGAGTTGGATGTAATTGGCGAGCTGAGAGAAAGAATTGTCATATGACCCGATAAAGATGAACCACAATTTCACTTCTAATTTGTTAAACTCTTTAATATAATACTATAAAACTATCCTCTTTCACATGAATATCGTCCTATTTAGTAGTGAATATACATCATAGGGCCAGGGAATAGGAGTACTCATCCTCAATATTCTGAGCCACCCACAGAACGATGCAACTTAACATTATGCTTCCATTACCAACAACGTTAGAAACACCCATTCCCAGTGTTGGGAACGTGTAGTGTTTCACCAAGAACTTTAGAATCAACACAGCAACTGAGCCAGCAATACCACCTGCGAGTAGTGCGAAGCCCAAGAAGAGAATCACCCTGGCTTGCCATGTAGTGGCATCACTGCCACCAAACCCTGCACCGCCACCACCGCCCAACGCGTCATTTAAAAGGTTGTTTTTGTCAATCAAGTTGACAACAAGCATGCCGAGTGTAGAACAGATGATTGGGATCCAATCAACAAAGGTAACGTGGACATCTGAAGCGTTCGCTGTCTTACTGTAAATGACGCCATCAAGGAAAGCCCAGATGCCAACGGCGTAAAGAGCACCTGAAATATAGACACCAGCCGATCTGAGAGCAGTAGAGTTAGGGAGTTTCAAGCCCTGGAACCGGAAGAGTCTGTGTGAGTCCATTGAGGAGAGCGTTCGAAGGGCGTTGTTGTTGTTGTTGTTGTTGTTGTTGTTGTTATTTTGGTTGTTGTTAAGGTCCCACCCGTTCTTTATCGGCATTTAAACTAAGTGGTGCAAAAAGGAGTTTAGGTAATATTAGGTAATCCATTACATCATCATCATGATCACCGTAACAACAGCAGCTTGACCAAAATACACTCATGCCATGTCATGTCCTTTGGTAGTGTCTGGTGTTTCATAGATACATTGCATTGACAAGATTCTATGCACTTTCAGCTACTTTTTTTTTGTCAAAGACGAAGAGACCAGTATTTCATGATATGCTTTAACATATCTTTTTCCACAGGTTGTGACCACCCCTCCTGAAGTGTCAGTCACAGAGTGGACGATTAGGTAAATTGTTTGTTGCTTCAATTATTTCAAGCAGAGGAATTACTTTGGTGAAGAAACATTAGGGAGCTGCTAAATGTATAGCTGTGTTCTTGGACCTAGTTCATTCATTTGTATTCTGATCATTGATGAATGTACGAATGCTGACAAAAGCATATAAAATGATCTCACTAATGCCTTTCAACGTCCTATCCATCAAATAACAAAGTACAACACCACTGTATGGTTTCTTGTTCTCAAATTCTACACCAAGAAATTAAATGATGTGAAGGGTATGTATGGATGGAATCAAAAATGCAAAAAAAAGGTGTTTAGAAAAATACTTACCAAGGAACCAAAACCTCCAGATTGAAGTCACATTAATGAAACTGGGACGCTTCCTTCCGCTGTTAGTCACCACGACACTTGTTATTGCCCACGGTGTACATCATCACCATCATCATCAACCATCTGATCAAAATGCGATATCTATCAAGGATCCCCTCCGCTACTCGAATGGGGACATCAACCTAGGTGTCCTGTCAGAAAAGCTGTCTCTCTGTGAAGTCGTCAAGGAACTAGACGTTCTTAAATCACAGGGACATGGCGAAGAAAGTGAAAGTTGGATTTCATATGCCTTCTCTAAGCTGTTCCCTTTCGATAATCCAGGGTACAACGCAATCTTGGCTACCACCTACATATCAGGCCCACCAAACTTGATTCTAGCTTTCATTCCATCTACAATCAACCCTTCTAAGCTCTCATTATTGGTGAGTTTTGCCATTGGTGGTCTATTGGGTGATGTTTTCTTGCACTTGTTGCCCCAGACTTTTGTGGGCGAGACCATTGACCACTCGAAGAACTCCTTTGTCCTGGTTGATGAACGCAGAAATGCCATTCTTGGTGTATTTATTTTCATTGGGTTCATTGTGTTCTTCTTGATTGATAAGTCTCTGAGAATTCTTGAGCATGAACAAGGCGTTGAGAACACTGGTCACTCTCATTCACATTCTCATGTCGACGCTGACGCTATCCATAAGAAGACTGATGGTGACTCTGATGCCGTGATCAAGAATCCAAATCAATCTGTCAAAGCCAGTGCGTACTTGAACCTGATTTCTGATTTCAGTCACAACATTACCGATGGTTTAGCGATAGCTGCTAGTTTCTACATCTCCAAAAGTGTTGGATCCACCACATGTCTCGCCGTGTTCTTTCATGAAATTCCACACGAGGTTGGCGACTTTGCACTTTTGATTCAAGGTGGTTTCACCAAATGGCAGGCAATGAACTCTCAGTTCCTTACTGCTATAGGTGCTTACTTGGGGACCTTTCTTGGTATCTTGATTCAAACCTGGGGTGAATCAACTGCGACCGTCTCCGATGCCGTTTCTACTAATGTCTCACCAGGTTTGTTTGGCACATCAGTGACCAGTGGGGATTTAACATTGCCATTCACTGCTGGTGGGTTCCTATACATTGCCACGGTTGGTGTTATTCCAGAAGTTTTGGCACTAGAGAAGGACAACACCAGAAAACAGGAACTAATTAAGGGTGTTGGTCAACTGTTATGCGTATTTGTGGGCTTAAGCGTGATGTTTTTGATCTCTTGGTATGAATAAAACTTTGGTGGTGTTAAAAGATGAACGTCGTAGACGCAAAATAGAAGGGTCACTATTATGGTATCCAAAAGCTGGGTAGATCGGGTATATATGTGCTCCTACAATACAATATATGACAGGTCCTAGATCAGGCCCCTCCAGTTGATTTGTTAGTAGTTTTGGAAATTGAAGAGTAGTTACAACCATTCTTACATGAGCCATTGTCTTTGGTTCTAATTTCTAAAATGCATATAGCAGAAACTGAGTGCCAGTTCAGTTCCCAAGGTTCACACGATGAATAACTAAAATCATACCAGTACCAGTAAATGATGTGATTGATGAATCCCTTCTTTTGTTTCCCTTTTAGGAAGTCAACATTATCCAATGGAATTACATCGAAATCGAAAGGAAAAGCCTTAGCTTTGGTAAAAACAAAAAAAAAACACGCGACTTTTCTGGCCACCACCTACAAACACTCAACTCCACCACCCTCCTCACATTTCAAACCCCATCTATTCGCCGCAAAAATGAACCCAACTGCCGTCAGAGCTTTCCAAAGATCCGCAACCAGATTCTCTGCTTCTGGTGCTTCCGAGGGTAACGCCACCGTCAAGTGGGTTACCTACTTTGCTGGTATTGCTGCCTTTTTGGGTGCTGGTGCCGCTGTCTTGTACAAGATGAACGAGGAGAACGCAATCTCCACTTCTTTCAAGAGAACCGGTATTAACCAGTCAAAAGAGCCAAAGGAATAAGTTTCTCCAACGCACTGTTTGATTGGAAATAGAGTGTTATCTTTAATGAGGGGATACTACTCTTGCTAGATCAGATAGATACCAGATGTCATTGGTTGTGTCTTTGTTCATATTCTTATAAGTATACCATTAAATCGATAAATAGATCGAGGGCCATCATGATCTGATGTAGAGTGGTGTTTTTGTGTTGGATGAAGTTGTAAACTCAACCCGTATTATCATGTCAGGGTCCATTGCGCGGGGACATTAAACCACAATCTCAAGAAAATTGTAATAGACCCCACCCTTACGTAACTTTGCATAATGGGGAGATCCGTCCGATCGCTGGGACCTTGTGTATCTACATGTCTGCCTGTCTGATGCAATGATACCTCTGCGGGTTTTCACTTAGTTGCACCTTACTATTAGTAACCCTAATATAGTGTCAAGATTCAAAGGTGTCTGATATCCTTGTATACGTAAGAGCTGATGATTTTCACTAAGGTTTGGATAGCAAGAGTTTCTCATCTGATGGAGGACCGCTTTAACTTCTTTCATCAATGATAATTTGACTTGTCGAACTGGTTTCTGAACCATCATTACCATTAGATCCAATAGAAAGGTGACGGACGAAGAAGGCTTGATGAAGAATAATTTCTATGAACTTGGATAATCAACCATTTATAGGAAAAGCACAAAAGACAAAAAGATAGCTGAGAAAATTTATTTGCGGACGGATTGGATTGCATTAACACTATTCTTAGTTTTGTATCAGCATATATACTATAATCAAGCCCTTTTATCTAGCTTATAAATAAACACGTCTAAATGAAAGCACTTAATTTAGTACTTGTAGACACTCTGCTCGTTGAAGTTCAACTCCTTCAAGGCACCAGTCAATTCACCTTGATCAGTTGGGCTAACCTTTGGGCCAGAGAGAGCCTTGTACAATGGTGGAGGACCACAGACGAACACCTTGTGGCCTTCAACTGGGCCAGCGATGTTTTCCTTCAACCAGTCCTTGGTGATGTAGCCAACTTCTGACTTGACCTTGTCTTCTTTGTTGTCCAAGAAGTAAGTCAACTTGACCTGATCAGGGAACTTCTTGGCAATAGCGTCCAATTCTGGCTTGAGCAAGATGTCAGCAGCGGTCTTGTTACCGTAAACGAGATGAACCTTGGTCTTGTCCTCCGGGTTTTTGACAATGGTGTGTAGGAGTTGGTACAATGGTGTGATACCTGACCCACCACCAATCAGAGTGAGCTCCTTAGAGGAGTTTGGCTGGTACTCAAATTTAGTGACTGGCCCCTTGAAAGACACAGTGTCGTTTTCTGAGAGAGCAAACAAGTGGTTTCCGAATTTACCCTCTGGGTATCTCTTGATGACAAACTCAATGGTACCCTTTTGTTCGTGGTCAGAAACTGGGGTGTAAGGTCTAATAACATTAGAACCCTTTGGTGTCACATACTTGGCCAAAAGCAAAGAGGAGGTGACCAAACCAGAGACCTGGTCTGGGGATGGCAAGGCAAAAGTGAAATGCTTGGTGTCGGAAGACAAATCCTCAGACTTGACTAGCTTGAGGTCAACCCAGGAGCCATCGTTAGTGAAGGCCACCTTGGAGTCATTGGCAATGGTGCTTGCTGGGCGGGTCAATAAGTAGGTGGCGACAGCAGCGGAGCTGATGGCAATTGGTAAGACAACTGATCTGGAGGAGAATCTGGCGAGCATTTTTGTTAATTGGGTTGAGTTGAGTTGAGTTTGAGGTTGTTGATTAGTTAGTTAAGAAATCTGTGTGGCTCTTTTTGTTTTTTTAGAAACCTGGAGGTCTTCGCGAAAAAGTTCCCACGCTCTGGGCCCGGCTTTCTCTTCGACATTGGCCAATGGCTCATTTGGCTATCGGGGACGATGTTGGACAAAAGGGTCAATTGCAATAAATACTACCAGTGTTGGTTCTATGAAGTAACCAATGACTGCTTTCTGCCTTGATAAGACTCTTTTCCCCACCTCTTTTTTCAAACACATATATAAAACTGGACCGGGTAAGCCCAAGTACAGCATCAGCATCAGCAGGTGATGAGCTCATACATTTTTTTTGGGCGTCATATAAGCCACAACTGAACCAGGCATTGTGCAAGCGACTGATAGGATATGAGCCTCTCTACACTCTCACATCGCCGTCTGATACAACTCACAGCCCAACTCATTCCACCTTTACTCCCGCGTTTCCATAAGGGCACGCCGGGAGGGAGTATTGCTGTCATTGGAGGGTGTGAAGATTACACTGGAGCCCCCTTCTTCTCGGCACACGCCAGTGCCACTATGGGTACCGACTTGGTGCACGTTATTTGCGAGACTCAAGCTGCCAGTGTGATTAAGAGTTACAGTCCTGACCTGATGGTGCATCCGTATCTTTACTCAAGCGAGACAATTCCTAGTGGACATGAAGATACTGAAGTGCTCGCCAAGCTGATGAAGAAGGTTGATGGTGTTCTTGCTCGTGTGAACGTTGTTGTGTTGGGACCCGGATTAGGCAGAGACCCATTTATGTTGAAGACAGTGGAGGTGATCCTGAAAGGATTGAAGGAACGTGGTGTCCCCATTGTCATTGATGCCGATGCTCTGTTTCTGATTGCTCAGAAACCCGAGTTAGTTGCTGGGTACAAGGAGGCATTGCTGACTCCTAATGTCATGGAGTTTAAACGACTTTGTGATGCAGTTGGGTTGAAGTTGGATACACTTTATACGCCTGAAGTGAAGAGACAGGAAGAGGAGACCGTTGAGTTGTCCACGAAGCTTCAAGTTGGCATTTTGCGGAAAGGTGCGGCTGACATTATTGCTTCAGGTAACACTGCGATCCATTGTTCTCTTGAAGGGTCGTATAAGAGATGCGGCGGACAAGGAGACACTTTGACAGGAACGATAGCGACCCTACTTGCTTGGGGACAAGGTTACAAAAAGAAAATATGGGACCATTCTGAAGAGATCAAGGAGGAAGCGGATATCGTTCTTTTAGCTGCTTATGGTGGTTCAGCTGTTACAAGAACAGCGTCGAGATTGGCCTTTGATAAAAAAGGGAGAGCAATGCAGGCAAGTGATGTCGGCAAAGAAGTTGGGAGAGCATATGTTGATGTCTTTGATGGAGCAACACCATAGCGACCACTGTCTATATATATGTTAAACAATACACACATCAGTTTTTGAAGAGTACACCATTGTTGGGTTCCTATTGCTGAAGTAGAAGATCTCGGCCCCTGTCACTGTCCCTGTCAGCATTGACATTGACTAGTAGATTCCACATATACACTCTCTCCTATTGTTGTTAAAGCAGCCCCGGCCCGGCTGCTGCTGTGTAATTGGCGGGCCGACGACCTTCTTCAAGCGTAAATATCGGCATGACACAACAAAATCACCCGATAGCCGAACAAAAATAGCAACGAATTTTCTCTGATTTCTAAGACAGTTTTCAATTCTATTTCAGCCAAAGCCACCCAATCAATCCCCCATACTAAAGAGTAATCAAACATGTCCACCGTTGAGGAACTTTCAAAGCAAATTGCTGAGCTTCAGGTCACCGTTAAAAAGCAGGCCAATCTACTCTCCAAGACTGGCCAGCAGGTTCTTGGTCTACAGGTTGACTCGCAAAGACAACGTGTTTCAGCTTTCGACCCAACCTTAACCAAGAGTTCAAGATCTGAAGAAGATCTTGTTGACACTTCGAACTTTGCTACAAACGAGGACATTGTGCAACTTGTGGGTGAATTGCAAGGTCAACTTGACATTGTGGAGGAGCGCTCCATTCGCAGACTCATCAATTCCAAAAAGAACTCTGGTGATGTGTTGGCCCATGTATTGAACCATGATGGCGAGGAGCCACCATTGGAACTATTCCCAAGGGACATTGGGGAGTTCACTAACATTAGTGACACTCAATTGGTCAAATTGGCCAGATTCTACGAGAAGTTGCCTCCAACTAAGGAGGAGCGTCAACAGTTTGAGGATTTCGTTGAAGGAAAAATTGAAAAGGTGGATGAGGTTAACGCTGATCCTTCCAATTACACTAAGGACGAGTTGGTGGAGGCTTTTGACAACGTTGCCAGATTTATTGGCTTGGATGTCAGAAGAGGCGTTGATGCTTGGTGATTGTACAAAACAAAACAAAACAAAACAAACTATGTTCATTGCTTGGATCTTATTTACGGTTACGACCTCTAACTTTTTGCTTCTTTGTAGGGTCATCATTATAGCTCTCTGATCTCCTCTTGTTGTTGTCCTCTTGACGATGTTGTTGTTGTTGTTGTTGTTGTGGCGGTGGTGGCTGTTCAGGGAATTTTTCAAACTGTTCCTGTTTGATCAGGAAACTCCAGTCTGGTCTTTTTCTCATGTATAACTCCATCTTCCAATTCTTCCACACCAATCGACCATACGTACTCTCCTTCACCTTCTCCTTCGAATCCGCAAGCTCCTTACCAATTCTCTCCTTGTACATGTTCAACTTCAAGGTGAAATCCCACAGCTTATCGACAATATGCGAGCCGTAGGCATTGCAGGCCAACCGGACAATCTCACCGGAAAATTGGTTTAATAGTCGTCTTCTGTAGACAATCTCAACTTCTGGTTTCAAAACATTCTCAACAACGTGTGAAAATACACCATGGCAGCACATCTGTACCAACCGCTCCTTTGGTAATGCCAGTAGATTCTCAATAGTCAAGGTCAAAAACCTATCATCAAATTCCAACAGCTGCTCGAGAAACAAAGCACGTCTTCTTTCCTCAGCAGTCGGCCAGTCGTCCTTGGTGTTACCCAAAGTCGAGGTTGACAGTTGCAAAACACTCTCCAAAATGTCAGACTCTTGATCCTTTGGCGTGTACTTCTTGGTCAGCTCATCCACAATCTCAACTTTTTTATAGTTCTTAATCTTGTGAGATGCATCAATGATCGATTGACCAATTTCCAAGTTTGTATTCATAAGAATGCTCATTTCTGGGATCAACTGGTCCAGCATCTGCTGGACATCAACTGGCTTGAGTTTCTTAAGGAGTCCTTGAATTACATAACTTCCAGTGGTGTCTCTTTTAGCTAGTTTCAGCACCCGATCGCTCATATAAAGCTGGTAAAGTCTTTGAACATACTTCAATCTCTGGTCCTTGATCACACTCTCAAAGAAATGAGACCCCACTGGATCAGATAAAAGATACTCGACAAAAGATTCCTCCGTAGCATTCTTCCCCTCATCGTCCTTGTCGAAAACAAGATGCCATAGTTGACGGTCACGGTCTACTAGACCTTCTACTAATATCAGGAGCTGGAGTACAGGTGATCCGATTTTGTGAATTGCCAGTTCACGGGCCTGTTTTGTATCAAGACTGTTTCTGGTGGTGTCAATAAGCTTCTTCAATTCATCTTTCATCGACACCGGGGTCTGGAATGCTTTACCATAATCTGCATTGTCCTTGATCTCAATCATCTTTCTTGCAATTTTGGACTTCTTGGAACGTAGTGTCGAATTAGACTTGACGGAAGATGGCAGCTCACGCGCAGAAATAACCAGGATCACCAGTCTCAGTGTATGTGACGCATATTGGTTAGTGATCATCTCCTTGAGGTGAGGTCTGATTTCATTCAGGAAGAACAAGAATAGGTTTTCCATAGAGACATACTCTCCCCCATCCTCCCCACTCTGCTCAACGGCGGTTCCACTGTGTGCTTCGAGGAGTTCCTTCTCCATCAAGGCAGCAGACCTTACAAGAAGAGTCTCAACACAATGAGATGCGTACTTGTGGTGGATTAAGGAGACAAAGAAACCACTGAAGGCTTTGAAGAGCTGCTTGACTTGATCATCTGTCGAGTTCAGTATCAGTCTCTCAATCAACTTGGAGCATATCTGGTTTGTGACAAGCTTGAGTTCTTTGCCCTTGGCTTCTTCTAGGACACTGGTGACAAACCCAGCTCTGTCCTCGTCTGATTCAAATGCATTGGCGTTAAGGGTCGACTCACCCAGCTTGAAGTAGTCAAGCTCAGTTGGGTCAACTAGACCAAAGAAGGTATTTGGACCCTCCTGCTGTTCTTCTTGTTGGTCTGGACCATCCTGTTGTGCTTCTTGTCTATATGACTTCTCTTCATTTTGTTTGGCTCTTCTGCCTCTGACCTTACCCATGATTGCTGAGACCTTGGACACTAATTAAACGAACTTATTGGTTTCTGATTAATAAAAGATACAGATAGTGATGCCTGGGTATGAAAATTTTCCCTACGCAAAAAAAAAGGATTTCGCGATGAGCTGGTAGGAACCACACAAATAAACAAATAGGTTTCTACAACTTCGGAGATGAGATGATAACCTTCGTCTAATAATACTTAATCCTCCTGGTCCCAATTACCTGGTCTAGGTTGCTTTGGGACTTGTGGACCACCTGCTCTCTTAGCCATGATGATTTGGTCCACTGAAAGCACAGTTGTTGCTGCCTCAGTTGCAGCATTGATGGCGAACTTCTTGGCAGCGAGCAGGTCGTAGATTCCCTCACCTTTAATGTCCTTGACACCATTAGAACTGTCACCATCAACGTCCACACCAAATGTCAGACCGCCTTCTTTGCTGTGTTTGGAGTATAGCCTTGGAAGAACTTCAGATGGGTCCAAACCAGAGGTCTCAGCGAGAACTCTTGGAACGACTTCAAAGGCATTGGCATACTGCTTGATTGCCAGTTGTAACAAACCTGGAGTTCTTTCACCATATTGTGTAATCTTGTGAACTAGCTCAGTCTCAGTGGCACCAGCACCAGGCAGCAATCTGCCATCCTTAGTCAATCCTTTAATCGCAGCAACACCATCGTCAATGGCCCTCTCAATGTCATCCAGGTTGTTCTTTGTTGCGCCTCTCACCACAATTGTGGAGGTTCTGGTAATGTCATTGTCCTGTCTAAAGACAGTCACTCTGTCACCACCAATCTCCTTAGTCTCAATAATGTCAATGGAACCAGCCTCCTCTGGGGTTGGAGCACCAAGTCTTGGAAGTGGGGTTGCGCCACAAACTCTGCTGATTCTTCTCAAGTCAAACTTACTTGGGACCTTGAGGGACAAAATACCATAACGATCTAGGTAATGTTGAGCCAATTCACCAATACCAGAACCAGCAACGACAACTTTGACTCCGGATTCAGCAATCTCGGCCACGATCTGATCAACTTGGGCCTCTTCACCTTTGGAGAAATCCAACATCTCCTTAGCATTATGTAGCAAGACTGTACCCTTGGTTTCTGTCTGAGTGGTATCAATTGGGCATGTATAGACTGCAACCTTGGATTTAGTCTTAAGGTTCTTGACTAGACCTTCTGGCTCTCTTGGGAACACCATACCTTTGATGACTTGACTACTTTCAAGACTTCCACCCATAATCTTGACGACCCTGACACTGTCAACATTGAAGTTCTTTGGGTTCTTTGGTGGAATGACATTCAAAACAGCCTCACTCACTAGATCAGAGATAAATTCCTCAGAACCGTACTGCTTGGAGGCAATAACTGGCTTGATAGCCTTTTTCAACCCCTCAGGTGACAACAAGTCCTCAACTTTATCAACTGATAATTTCTCCAACTCCTCAAGAGCAAATTTAGAGGCCAATTGATATCCTTGGATGATCTCAGTTGGTTTCAGACCCAGTGATAGCAGTTTCTCAGACACACTCAGCAACTCACCAGCCAAGATCAAGACAAAATTGGTACCATCACCCATTTCCAATTCCTGTTGCTGAGATGCCATAACTAGAATCTTAACAGCAGGATGCACAACATCAAGTTCGTTCAGCATAGTGGCAGCATCATTGGTAATAAACACCTTCTGAAGGTGATTCACCACGATCTTGTTTCTACCACAAGGTCCGATTGAGGTAAGAACCATTTTGGAGATCTCTCTGCAAGCCTCAATATTTTTCTGCACGGCACCATCAGCGTTGCTGTATGATGTATAGCCTTGTTTGAACAGACCAGCATTTGGAGCTTGAGGAAGACGCAAGGACATTCTTTTAGTTTCTGCTGGTTTCGCCACTAGATTTTGAACAAAATTTATTTCTCCCTGAGCTGGTTTTGTTTGATATTTTTTTCTTCTTTTAGTGATTTTCGTGTTGGTCGGTTTTCGCCATGAACAAAACCCCCGGATTTATAAATATATGATCATGTGCTGAATCACGTGAATATTAAGTGAGGGTTTATATTATTATTTTGAAGTTTACTGGGATACCATCAAAAGATTGCAACACCCCCCTTACGGAGAAGTAAAATATGGCCACTGAAAACGGTTTGGCTGTCATTGAGACAACCAGTTACGACCCATATCCTGATATCCAGCGGTTGTTAGCAGATGAAGCCAGTTTGGACCAACTGGATACGCTATTGGAGTATACCAACAGTTACAAAGTTCACCTTGACAATCAGATATGTATAAATCAGAAACAATATGAGGAGTACCTTGCCAGTGAGGATAGAGTTGATTCAAGCTCTGCTCAAGATGATCTTTCTTTGATTCGAGACAAAATCTATGGAAACAAGCAGTTGAGTTTGAAGACACAGGAAGTCATTGGTACTATGACCTCATCAATCCAGAACCTAGACGAGGCCAAGAAAAATCTCGTGTTGAGTATGACTGTGTTAAAAAGACTCCAGATGCTTGTGAGTGCATTTGACCAATTGGAAGAGCTGGCAAAAGAAAAGAGTTACATTCAAGTTGTGGGGTTGTTGGATGCCGTGGGTGAGTTGATTGATCATTTCAAAACATACAAAAGCATTGACCAAGTCTCTGAACTCACAAGAAATGTTCATCAGTTCAAAATCCAACTAGCTGACCAGATTTTCCGAGACTTTGAAATGACTTTCAACAACCAGGATCCAATTAGTGAGTCAGAATTACAAAGTGCTTGTAAGATCTTGGATTTGCTAGGAATGGAATATCATGATAGACTAATGACATGGTTTTGCAATCAACAGTTGAAAGAAATAAAATCTATATTTGCAAGTTCAGATGAGGCTGGGTCCTTGGATAACTTGAATAGAAGATTTATCTTCTTCAAGAAGGTGTTGAAGAACTATGAGTCGAACTTTACCCCTTTCTTTCCTCCTGAATGGGGAGTTGAAGAGGAGCTTGTGCTGAAGTTTACTGAACACACCAAAAGGAGTGTTCAACAGGTATTATCTGAGTCAGGAAAGGATACCAATGTTGATACCCTCTTGAACTCACTTCAGCAGACCCTCGACTTTGAGAAGTTTTTGAACAACCACTTCCGTTACATTGTTCAGAAGCCCCAACATGAAGATGGCACTTATACGGAGCCAGAAGATCAATTCACACGTTCCATATCTACAGCATTTGAACCATACTTGGACCTCTGGGTTGAAAACCAAAACACCTACTTGAACTCGAAGTTTTTGGAGTTTCTTTCCCAACCTAAACTACCTGAGGATCATCATCATGACGAAGGAAGTAATGTGATACCTTCTTCAGCTGACCTGTTTAGATCGTATGGTCACTTGCTCACACAGTGTTCCAATCTATCAACAGGATCTCCATTAAAAGACCTGGCCAGATTGTTCTCCAAGTGGTCTATCGAGTATTCGAACAGGATTTTGAAGCCAACATTGCCAGCATCTATAACTGATAAGGAGGGCATTCTTTACGTTACTTTAGTCTTGAACACTGCTGACTATTGTTCCACCACTATCTCTCAATTGGAAGAGAGGCTGGTTTCAATTGTTGATGAACCTTTCAAGAAATCGATAAATTTAGAAAAGGCTCGTGAATCCAACATCAATATAATCAACCAGGCATTGAATCTTTTGATTGGGAAGATCGCTTCCGAGTCAGAGTTTCCATGGAGAGAGATGGCGAATGTGGACTGGGGACATGTTGAGGAGGTTGGGGATCAGAGTCGATATGTTGTGACGTTGAAGGATATTCTCTTTGAAAATTGCAAGCAGGTGTTGCCTAAGTTCTCCAGAGATGTCTATGCTAGAAGCTACTGTGACAAAGCTGTTGAACTGATTACCAACGAATTTTTGAACAAAATTGTCAAGCTTAAACCGATCCCAGTCATTGCTGCTGAACAGATGGCTATGGATCTGTCTGCCTTGAAGGACATCTTTTTGGCACTACCAAAGCTAGCATCAGCTACCAAAGAGATCACTATTTCAAACCAATACAGAAAGCACGTGGATAGATTGGTGCAGAAACTGGATACCGTTTTGAAACTGTTGATGACACCAGAGGCTCCACTTGAAGGGTTAGTGTCTAATTATATCCTAATCATTGGTGACAGATCAGTGGATAACTTTATCGTGTTCTTACAGTTGAAAGGAATTAACACCAACAAGCAAAGCAAATTGATTGATTTATTCAAGATCCATTTGAAACAGCATGATAATCTCATTGAATCCTCCCCAATATTCAGCAAGTTGTTGAATCCGGATGGAGGAATAAACGCTTCATCATCATCATCATCATCAATCACCACCCCATTGTCGCCAGTGATCACCTCATTTCCAAAGATGAAATCACCAATCAGTGATGGGGGAAACTCTCCTCGGTTCGAAAACATACTGAAGAAGGATAACATTGAGAAAGGACTGAAAGAACTCGCAATGAACAGCGAGGCCGGTGTCAACAAGTTCAATGAGAATTTCCAAAAGTTCAATCGGTTCTTCAATAGAAACAAGGACCACAAGCCGCCAAACGATTCATGAAATCATGATTACATTTTCAGTTGTGGAATCACCAAATTTGATCACATCCTCACTTTTCAGCTCAATATACCTTGATGTTGGGATTTCTTCACCATTGAGGAATGTACCATTGCTCGATTCAAGGTCGATAATGTATGCCCTGTCCAATAGTTAGTAGTACACCTTGTATATCGAGAGATGTAGCCAATACATACTTGATATCACCTCCCTCCCTTTTCCTGAACTGTATCACTGCATGTTGCTTGGAGCATGTCTCGTCATCAGTTTGGATATCAACAACCTTCAAATCACGGCCAATAAGGTAAAAACTCCTGGTAAGATCGTATGTTTTTGGTATTTTTGCACCTTCTTTGAAGGAGAGAATCTGGTAAGTTGGCGGTGCTGTAGGGGGATCGGCACTGTCTTCTGGAGCGGTGTACTTCATAGCAACTCCATTGATGTTGTTGGATTCTTTGGCAAGCAGACCAGACGGTTTGAAGTTGGGCTTCTCTTTCACAATATGAGACTGTTTAGTAAAACAATTATCATCGTCTCGATTCTTCCGGCCTTGCTCGTACCTGTTCATTTTCTTTTCCCTTCTTTTGCTTTCCTTTCTTTGATCCTCCCTGTTGGCACCAAATTTAATTTACTTTCGGTATAGGGCTAAAACTGGTACGGACCACAACATACTTAAAAAAAGTTTTTTCTTCATCTCATCTCATCTCTATTACATCAAACACATACACAGACACAAGTAGACTGCTGCTGAATTCTTCATAAACAATGGCTAGAAAGCATAAGATCACGACTAAGGAACGTAAAGAGAACCGTTCCAAGGATCTTCAAATTCTTGAGCAGTTGGAGGAGCAGATTAAGGAGTTTGACCCTGCTGTTTCCAAGCCGCAGCACTTCAAGGACCTTCCCTTGTCGTCCTACATGGTCAAAGGTCTCACTGCTGCTAGTTTTGTCAGTGTTACTAATATCCAGAAAGAGGCAATTCCATATGCGCTTAAGGGCGATGATATTCTAGGTGCTGCGAGAACAGGGTCTGGTAAGACTCTAGCATTTTTGATTCCGGTTCTGGAGAAGCTGCATAGAGCCAAATGGACTGAGTTTGATGGACTGGGGGCTCTGATCATATCGCCAACGAGAGAATTGGCACAGCAGATATACGAAGTTCTGGTGAAAATAGGAAAGTACTTTCAGCTGTCTGCTGGTTTAGTCATTGGTGGTAAAGATGTCAAGTATGAAATGGAGAGAATCTCCAAGATCAACATTTTGATTGGTACCCCAGGAAGAATTCTTCAGCACATGGACCAAGCTGTTGGCTTGGATCTCACAAATTTGCAAACACTGGTACTGGATGAAGCTGATAGGATTCTGGACATGGGTTTCAAGAAGACCTTGGATGATATCATTTCGAACATTCCTCCACAGAGGCAGACTCTTTTGTTCTCTGCCACCCAGTCAAAGTCCGTTTCCGACTTGGCTAGACTCTCATTGACTAATCCAAAGTACATTGGTATCCAGGAGGCGGAAGCCACTGTGGCCACTCCAGACTCCCTTTCACAGTCATACATCAAAATCCCACTCGACGAGAAGCTCGACACCCTTTACAGTTTCATCAAGACACACCTCAAGTCCAAGATCCTGGTGTTTTTCTCGTCTTCCAAACAAGTACACTATGCCTATGAAACATTCAGAAAGCTTCAGCCTGGTATGTCATTGATGAAACTGCATGGTCGTCAGAAGCAAACTGCCAGAACAGAAACCGTCTACAAATTCTCCAAAGCCCAGCATGTCTGTCTGTTTGCCACAGATGTTGTGGCCCGTGGTTTGGACTTTCCGTCCATCGAATGGGTAGTTCAAGTTGATGCACCAGAAGACACAGATACGTACATTCACAGAGTTGGACGTGCAGCGAGATTTGGTAAAGCTGGTAAGTCTCTGTTGATGCTGACACCAAGTGAGGAGGTGGGATTCCTGAAGAGATTAGAGTCCAAGAAGATTGAGCTCAACCAACTGAATATTAAACAGTCCAAGAAAAAATCCATCAAGTCACACCTCCAGGCTTTGTGTTTCAAGGACCCTGAGATGAAGTACCTTGGCCAGAAGGCATTCATATCGTATGTCAAGTCTATCTATATTCAGAAGGACAAGGATGTGTTTAAACCGGAGGAGCTTCCTATTGAGGCCTATGCAAAATCATTGGGACTGCCTGGTGCCCCACAGATTAAGATCAAGGGAGTCAAGAAGAACAATGAACTAAAGAATGCATCCAGACAACTTCTGGCTTTGTCTAAAGCCAATGAAGATGGTGATATCGAAGAGGAGAAGGAGGAGCAGAAGAAGGTGCGTACCAAGTACGACAAGATGTTTGCCCGTAAGAACCAGGATGTGTTGTCTGAACACTACCTGAACATGGCAAATAACCTGAAAGGTGACGAGGAGAGTGACGAGGATGATTTCATGTCTATTAAAAGAACAGATCATGTTTTGAAAGAGGATGAAGCCTTGGAACTTGGAGTACCAACCTCTAAAAGAGCTGCTAAGAAGGCGTTATCCAAGAAACAATCTCTCACCACTAAGGGTAACCCAACCAAGCTGCTGTTTGACGATGAAGGAAATGCTCACCAATTGTATGAGTTTGAAGATGAGGAAGATTTCAGAAAAGCTGGTGATGTCGGCAAGCAGAAGCAGGAGTTTATTACCAAGGAGGCTGATGATATGCAGAGTCGTGATGTTGATGATAAGGCCACAGCAAAGCAAAAGAAGCAAGAGAAGAAGAGAAAAAGACTTGAAGCTGAAAAGAAAGCCACTTCTGGTGAGTACAGCAGTGATGACCAGGACGAACAAGAAGGCTGGTACCCTGAGGCCGATCATTCTATGGCACAGAAATTGTTGAAAGACATTGAAGGTGATGAGAGCGATTCAGATGATGAGCCAGCTCCAAAGAAGGCCAAGTGGTTCCACAATGATAAGATTGGTGGGAAGAGCGTACATGATGAAGTGATTGAGATGGAGGCTCCAGAGACGATTGAAGATTTGGAAGCTTTGACTGCCAGATTACTTGGGCAGTAAACGCACTTCATGCAACGTTTTCAATCAACTTATTACTATAGATATAATTGAAGTATATGTGAAGATTGTACTTAGTTTCATGTGTAGGCTTGGTGAATAATGGAATGAATGAGTATCCAATGGTCCTCCTCCTTGGGAGACCCCCCCCAAAAAAAAAAAAAAAAAAAAAAAACTCATCCAAAGAAGTGGTGATAAAAAAAAAGTAAGAACATGAAGAGTACAAAAACACACCTCATCACCAACAAACATAATCAGAGATCCAATACCACACACAGCAGGACAAATGAGCCATCTCCCGAAGAAGCCCTCAGCGTCACAACAGAAGCACATGATGCACCCACCACCACCACCAACAAGTACAACAACAAGTACAAGTGCAAACAACCCAGTGTCGCCAACAACTCCTGCGACGCCCACAACACCAAGCGATACACAGGCAACAACAGCTTCACTAACGTCAACGGTGCAGCTCTCACGCCCATACCTCACTCGCCAGCAGATACAATGGACACACAACTACACGATATCGAACCTCACACTGTTTAACCAGAGACGGAACCAGGTTTTCGTCTTTTTGCTCAAGATTGTTACTGTGTTGAAGTTCCCGATGCGGTGCCTGGAGAGTGCCATGGTGTTTTTCCAGAGGTACTACCTCCACAATGCTTTCGACACACAGACGTATCACGACATTGGCATAACTTCTCTGTTCATCACTTCAAAGAATGAAGACACTATCAAGAAGCTGAGGGATATAATCCTTGCTGCAAACAGTGTCCGCAATGTCGTGATGAATCCAGAGCAAACTGATTTGTACAGGAAAAAGATCTTGAGATTGGAGTTCAAGTTGTTGGAGACAATATCGTTTGATTTCCGCAGCTATCATATCGAGGAGTACCTTGTGAAGATTGCACGTGATCTCAAGGTGGATAAAGAGGTTGGTTTACTGGCATGGATTGTGGCAATCGACTCATTTCAGACAGACATTGCCCTCAAGGTTCCGGTACATTCTATCGCCTTGAGTTGTTTGATTATAGCGTCCAAGCTGAAGAAACACGATCTGAAAGTGAGGGCAGAAACATATCATAGCGACAACAACTGGGTGAACGAGTCTCTGTTGTGTCTCCTCGGTCTTTACATAGATCAGTTCAACTTCACAAGCATGGCTGGGTTCTTTCCAGATTTGAAAGATAGCTTCTTGGAAATCAAGATGTTTTACGCTTATGCCCGTGGGTTCAAGGATCAGGACCGTGATATATTGGAGAAGGATGAATACCTGGCCGAGAGGGATTTCAGTAGCGGTGAAAGACGATACATGTTGGGTAACCAGAAGAAGAGATTGTATAGTGAAATATGAAAGTTCACACCAGTTGTTGTTGTTGGGATAAGTACATGTTTTTCCGTAGTGGGTCAATCTCAGCTAGAACCTGAAGGGATGATTTGATGGTGGTGGTGATTAGCTCATCTGTTTGAGCAGGAGACTCTTCTTCTTGTTGTGAAGATTTAATCAGCTGTTGAATCTGGACAATAGTTTTCAAGCACCAGACATTATCCACTCCGTTATCATCTTTCTCTAATTCGTTAAGTTCCGAAACAGTCTTTAGCTGGCCCTTCAATATCTCCAAGTACCTGTCTTGACCAAGTTCTTTGACAAAGAGGTCTGCCGTCAACAACCAACGGAGATAAAGCCAGAAACTTTGATCTTCCGGGTCAGTATACATCGCATTTTGCAACATGCTTAATTCTTTTTCCAGGAACTCCACCTTGTTGTTCTCAAACCCCTTCTCAGGTCTCTGCTCAAACAAGATAGGAATAAGCTTTGTTCTGTTGTGCCACGCAGAGAAGTTTGAAAAATCCTTGTTAATCATCAAAGTGGTATACTCAAACTCCTGTAATGCCATGCTTACACCCAGTTTCTTCTCAATTCTATCAACGATGAATCGTCTGTAATGCCAGCCATGGAAATTCCTTGAATCAGCAGTCAACAGTTTATTTACAATCCCCAGTTCAGATTCCCAATCCCCAGCTGGATGGTTCTCTAATAACCAGACACGGTGATTCCACAGCCAGTACACTTTAGGAAAATTCTTCAATTGTTGTAACGTGAACATCAACTCTTTGTCAAAATGCGCACATAGGGCCTTCTCATCCCAGTTTGGCTGGAAGAAACTGGAAATTATATCACGACGGTAATTCCAGACGGTGTAGAACTCTGGATTTTGCACAAGAAGGTCGGTTGTTTGACAGAACGCTTCTTCATTGTAAACTTTAGCCTCTTTATTGAGCAGTATGGAGTCAGTTAGTGTTCTATAACGCTGGATTTGGGAGGCTTCCTTTACAGCTTTCCGCTGTTGAGCTTCGACTGAGAGGTGTTGGCGTCTGACGTTATGCTGTATGGCTGCTGTTAGCAACATGTCGTTAACATATTGATATTGTTCTTGTGTTTGTTGTAACTGTGAACTCACCATTTTTGGGCTTTTGCTTGCGTTATTGTTGTTGTTGTTGTTGGTGGCTCCAGTTTGAAAGTGACTTATCAAAAAAACAACAACAAACAAATATCAGTTTTGCACCCAACAGAAAGCTGATCCAAACACAAATGACAGACAAGCAGACGCCGCCTACAAGGTCCAATTTGTCGCTACGGGGATCTTCAAAGACAGTTGCGGAGTTCTTTGACTTTGCTGTGAACTCGATTCTATATCAACGTGGCATCTATCCAGCTGACGACTTCACCATGGTTAAGAAGTACGGCCTCAACCTGCTTGTCACCTGTGACGACGATATCAAGGGATACATCCGCAAGATTATGCAGCAACTGAACAGATGGGTCATAAGTGACAAGCTGTCACGGTTTGTGCTGGTGATACTGAACAAAGACACGGCAGATATAGTGGAGAGGTGGCAGTTTGATGTACAGGTTATAGTTGATTCCAATAATGAAGGAAGTGGCGGGAAGGATGACAATGCACAGGAGGAGAAGACACAAGAGGTGATACAGAGGGAAATACAGGCGATTATTAGGCAAATCACTGCTAGTGTCACATTCTTGCCTGCGTTGGAGACTGGGGAATACACTTTCAATGTCCTGGTATATGCTGATGCCACAGCCAGCGTGCCCTCAGAGTGGATAGATTCGGATGCAAAGGAGATAAACAATGCAGAAAAGGTCAAGTTCAGGTCCTTCTCCACGAATAACCATAAGGTTGATACAGTCGTCAGTTATCGATACAATCAGTGATTCATTAATTATATATGATTTACCAGTATTGATAGTAATTCTATAGGGAAATCAAATTCATTATACAACAGCTCAAATAGGGGGGGGAAGAGAGAGGCCCGCCCCCTTCTTATTATCTCTTTTTAAATGCATGGCATAACCAATCACAACTCATCATGATCAAAGTAGTCATCGTCATCATCTTCGTCTTCTTCTTCAGCATTACCAGCCTTACCGTACAACTTTTGGGTGATTGGGTGGGCAATCTCGGATAAACCCTCGTATTTTTCATCAAAGTCCTCCTTGGTGGCAGAGTCCTCATTGTCCTCCAACCATTCCAAGACATCGTTGGCAGCTTCAATCAAGGTCTCCTTATCTTCCTCGTCAATTTGACCGCCTAGGGCGCTCTCATCTTGGGCTTGGACCTTCAAGGAGTGAGCATAGTTTTCCAAGTGGTTCTTGGCCTCGATCTTCTCCTTCAACTCCTTGTCTTGTTCAGCATACTTCTCAGCGTCCTCAACCATACGATCAATCTCCTCTTGGGACAAACGACCACGGTCATTCTTGATAGTGATGGACTCAGACTTACCAGTGCCCTTGTCAGAAGCACTAACAGTAATCAAACCGTTAGCATCTAGGGCAAAAGTGACCTCAATTTGTGGAACGCCTCTTGGTGCTGAAGGAATGTTGGTCAACTCAAACTTACCTAACAAGTTGTTGTCCTTTGCCATGGTACGCTCACCTTCATAGATCTGAATCAAGACCGTTGGCTGGTTGTCAACAGCGGTAGAGAAGATCTGGGACTTCTTGGTTGGGATAGCAGTGTTTCTCTTGATCAAGGTGGTCATGACACCACCAGAAGTCTCAATACCCAAGGTCAATGGGTTGACATCCAATAACACAATGTCCTCAACACCTTCTTCACCGGACAAAACACCGGCTTGAACAGCAGCACCATAGGCAACGGCTTCATCTGGGTTGATAGACTTCGATACCTTCTTGCCGTCAAAGTAAGTTTCCAAAAGCTCTTGAACCTTTGGAATTCTAGTGGAACCACCAACCAAAACAACATCGTCAATCTCAGTCTTCTTGACACCGGCATCCTTCAAAACCTGTTCTACTGGCTTCAAGGTCTTCTTGAACAAATCCAAGTTCAATTCCTCAAACTTAGCACGGGTCAAGGTCTCAGAGAAGTCGATACCGTCAACGAAGGAGTCAATCTCAATTCTGGTAGAGATTTGAGAGGATAGAGTTCTCTTAGCCTTTTCAACTTCTCTCTTCAACTTGGAGATGGCCTTGATGTTATCGGTGACATCAATGTCGTTCTTCTTCTTGAAAACCTTGATCAAGTGACGAACAACCTTGAAGTCGAAATCTTCACCACCCAAGTGAGTGTCACCAGATGTGGCCAAAACTTCAAAGACACCATTCTCGATGGTCAACAATGAGACATCAAAAGTACCACCACCCAAGTCGTAGACAATAATTTGGGATTCAGCGCTAGAAGCCTTGTCCAAACCGTAGGCAATAGCGGCAGCGGTTGGCTCGTTGACAATTCTCAAAACGTTCAAACCGGCAATGGCACCAGCATCCTTAGTGGCCTGTTTTTGGGCATCATTGAAGTAGGCTGGGACGGTAACGACGGCATTGGTGACCTTCTTACCCAAGTAGTCCTCGGCGATAGACTTCATCTTACCCAAGATCATACCAGAGATCTCCTCTGGAGTGTAGATCTTCTCTTCGCCACCAACGGTAACCTCGACAGCTGGTTGGCCGTTTCTGTTCACAACACTGAATGGAAGGTGCTTGATATCTCTCTGCACAGTCTTGTCATTGAACTTCAAACCAATTAGACGCTTAATGTCGAAGATGGTGTTCTTTGGGTTGGCGGCAGCTTGGTTCTTGGCGGCATCACCGACAAGTCTCTCCTCTTCAGTGAAGGCGACGTATGATGGAGTGATTCTGTTACCTTGCTCGTTGGCGAGGATCTCAGTCTTACCATTTTTCATAACGGCAACACATGAGTAAGTGGTACCCAAATCAATACCAATGACAGTGCCATAGCCCTCGCCAGTGACATTATCCTCGGCTCTAGCCACGGCAAAACCGCCCGCTGAGCGTGAGAACAGTGGACCCACAACTAGGAGCAGAGCGTAAAACAGCACTGCACATGGCAGTAAGAAGCGCTGGTTCTTCATCTTTATTTCGGAGTTTGTTTGGTTGTTTTAGAGTGTGGAAAAACGTAAAAAACTTTGGACTGGACAACATTTTCTTATATATAAAAAAAAGACACGTAAACAACAAAGAAAATAATTGAATTGATTTGATTTCCGGGGGCGCAACTCTTCCGGGGAAGCTTCACGAAAATTCTGGAAAAACACAAACATCAAAACAAGACACCAAATCTCCGAAGTATCACTTGATTGATTTGGTTCTCTTACGCATGAAAATGGGGGAGACACTCTCAAGGCATGTTGGATTCATGAAGTATGCCTTGCGACTGGCTAATCATGCCTTGGCTATGGGCGAGGTTCCAGTCGCATGTGTGTTTGTATACGATGGTGAAGTTATCGCATATGGGATGAATGACACAAATGATTCACTCTCGGGGATCAACCATGCTGAGTTCCGAGGCATTAACCACATCTTGAAGAAAGTCAAGGCTAGCGATGAAGCTATGTCTCATCTCGATAGTCCCGAGGATATTTTCAAAGAGATTGATCTCTATGTTACTGTCGAGCCCTGTGTCATGTGTGGGAGTGCCTTGAAGCAGATCGGAATAAGGAATGTTTACTTTGGATGTGGGAATGAGAGATTCGGTGGTAATGGCAGTGTTTTCCATGTGAATAAGGATGGTACGCTTCTGGAGAACAATTACACCAGCTATCCTGGGATTCTGAGGAAAGAGGCTATCATGATGTTGAGAGATTTCTACACCCGCGAGAACCATAGAGCTCCGGTACCAAGAGATAAGAAGAATAGAAACCTCAACACTGATTCTTTTCCCGAACTCATATGGAACAACTACATCTCAGAGGAAGAATTCATTACGCTTTTTGGGCAGGATCATATTACATCATATCTGAGGAATGAGGACGTGTTTGATTCTGTTGATCAGGCTATTCTGGATACGTCCAACACTGGGATTGATGATATTCTGCTGATGGCCCGCTCTCCAATAGCCTATAGCTCTAAGAAAAGACGAATCTCATGAATGAACAAACAACCAAACAAATAACCTTTGCATTAGATCAGTTCAGATTAGTTAATATACACTATTCAGATAGATCCTTCTCAATCTTGCTCCACTTCTCAATCATGTCCTGGTAGAACTTAATGTTGTTTTCGGCTAAGTCACCAAGGGTGGACTTCAATTCAATAGTCTTGATCTTTTCAAAGTACTGAATCTCAAGTAGTGTCTGCTTCTCAAAACTTTCAAACTCCTTCTTGGCCTCAGCAGCTCCTTTCGTCAAAGTCTCGATCCTAGTTTCTAGCCTATCAATCTTCTGCTTGCGAGCTAGATCATGGTTGACACCCCTTATCTCTTCGAACTTATTAGTGAAAAAGTTTGAACCACCGCCAGACATTAGTGTGCTCTTGTCGCTAATGGACTTGTCCAAGTAGCCCGTAAGAGCCTCATAGTCAATCTGCTTTTGGTCCTTTAGTTTCAAAAGAGCTTTGATAGAGCCCACATAATGCTCCAAATCTTTCAAAGAGATAATGTACTCAGTATCCAAGAACGCTTTCAATGACTGGAAGCCCAGACTTAGAGAGTTCAATCCATCGCTAAACTTCAAGAATGGCACTTGCAATTCTGGCTCCAGTTCAGCAAGTCTCTTAACCTGTATCGAAAAGTCATATGAGTCCTGCTCCAAATCACCGTAGCGTTTCAGCACTTTATTAAAGATCTTATCAATCTTGTTGATGTTCTCATCCAACTTGTCTGCACGCTCCTTAATTTCCACAAACTCAGGACTCAGTACACTCGTTGACTTGAATGCATTAATGAAAACTTCTGAAATACCATCTGTAGCAGAAGTGACGTCCCCTATTGTCCCCTTGGCTTTGATGCTGGCACGGTACGAGTTCCAGTCATGACTCTCCAAGAACGCATGGTAAACCTTTGCCTTCTTCAAGATTGGGTGAAATGATATTCTTTGAAGGAATCTGCTTAGAGAACTGGCTCTTTTCAAGGTGAATTCGCCACCGAATCTGTCTCCTTTAAGGTATTCCAGTCTTTGCTTGTCTGGCAAAGGAGGGAGTGCACACGCAGGAAAGTCATGAAGAAGCACATTGTAAAGAAAGTGGAAATCACTGAAGCGGCGTCTTACTATAAATTTGTCACTGGCAAAGACAGGATTGTTTGACTCTGTTTCAACCAGATAGGATATGTACGCGTTCTGGCCATCACTTTCTTTTTGAGGTTGCTTCACCTCTGAGTGGATAAACAGAGAATCTAGGTCAATCTTGTGGCAAAGTGGGCTAGAGTGTTCATTGGTTTGGGATTGAAGTGGTTCTTTGTCGTAATGATCGTCTGCCTTGTAGAAGAGGACATCAGCAGAGTTATCGTGGGTGGCGAGAATACCGCCGTCGTCATGTTGGTCTTTGCCACCATCATTGGTATCTTCTGGTACAGTTGGGTTCAGGGGAGCCGCATCATTAATTGGCTCATCTGTGAATTCGGAGTGACTCATTATGTGTTTGTGTGTCGTGAAACGCAAAAACACGTTGCTTATACAGTAAAGTTATCGTTCTCTCGTTTCTCTCACTTTAATCCCCAGTAACTCCATGCCTCTTTTTTTTTTTGGTGAATGATAACAACACGGTATGGGACACAATCCAATAATCTTCACCACACTCTCTACGGAATAACAACTCTTTTCTTTTGCAAAGACCCAAAAAAATATGTAACCTATATCTCAAAAAGAACATTCTCTTTACGTGAAGTATCCATATTGAAAATGCTTTCCACAATCCAGTTCCAATCAACGATTTTGCCCGGCAGTGGTGGTGATGTGTCATCATCGCCTTCGCTCAATAATTCCTTTGCCCTTTCAAAGAAGCTTTTATCAGACTTGCTGCAGATGAATAAAACACCAACTTCCTTGCGATGGCTTTTCTTAAATACCCTAACTGTTTTCATATCCTTCAAAGCTTTGACAGTATGAACAAGATCAGCACCATGTGCTTTCAAGATCTTAGTAATGGTGGCAACACCACCCGGAACCTTGGGTGTGACGTTGAAGGTAAAACCTTTGAACAACGGAGTTTCAGAATCAATTCTTTGCTGACATATCCGGATGAGTCCATCAAGGGTCAAATCAGTCAATGCCCTCACTGAAACATTGTTTTTCTTATCCAATGTGTACTCAGAAACCTGAGGCAGTTGCGACAAGTCATCGGGGAACTTTTTAAAAGTTTCCAAAACATCCTTCAAGAACAAGGGTGTAATGAAATGCTCCAACCTATAACTTAAACCAGTCAAGAATTTCTCTGTTCTCATGAACTTAGGTGAAATTACGGTGTTGATGCTTTTCTTGAATTCCTTGTGAATGTGAATCCCTAGAGTGGACAAAATCCCCACATCTGCCTTGGTGTACTTAAGATCACAGCCAGTAGTGATGGCTTCTATCTGGTAAACCTTCGAGTACGTCACTGGAGGAGCAGATGTCTTGGATTTCTTCTTAGGCAGAGGACTCTCGATATTATCATTGGCGTTTTCAAAAATTTTCGACTTTCTCTTCTCCTTGGCCAACTTCTCGATCTCAATCCTCTCCCTTCTTTCTATTTCTTCAGCAGGAAGAAGCGGAATATCCCTTGACTTCTGCTGCTTTTGGAAGAAATTCAGTTCTTCAATGTTTTCATGCAACTTAGCAGCGGCCTTATCCTTTGCCTTACGGCCACTACTCATACGTAAAGGGGTATTTGTGGTACCTACTACTTTGAGTGGCATCTCTGTTTTCATGCTGTCTTCTGAGGACACGGAAATATCAACTGCTTTCATTGGGGTGGATGTTTTGTCCATCACTTCTGGTGGAACAGTATTTGTAGCTTTTCCAAGTCCTCTTGGCTCATATATGCTGGTATCCACCAGAGTAGGGATTTTTTCAATATCAGTTGATTTGTTTTGAGTTTGAGGTTGGGCTTCTTCCTCCATCTGATGAGGTACCGTTTGGGTCAGATGTTGTGGTTGTTGTTGGCTGACAGACTCCAGATCTTCTAAATTAACGAGAGTTGCTGCAGATTTGCCTTGACTGTCCCTGTTCTGGCTGTCAAGAGCATACGATGCTCCTTCTCCGATCGAATCTTCAACCATGTCTGTACTGGCCTCGTTGAAACCATCCTCATAGAATCTCTTCAACACATCTGGATTTAGAGGTGTGTCACCAACAATATCATTTAACGCAATAGCCCGTGGGTAGTGGGAGTATCTCGGATGATCTGGGTTGATGTATTTCCACTTTTGATACATTTCTTCCAACCAAAGATGATTCACAACTTTCTGGCGCCACTTTAGAGAATACTCATACTTCCTGCCCTTTGAATTCGCCGCAATCAAATGTGTGTTATCTGCTGTCAAAGAGGGTGTGAACTTGGCACCAATTGCGTTGCACAACTGAAGGATATAAAGTCTGGCATCCCCTGAGTAGTTTGTGGAGGAAATAACCTTGTCCTTCATCTCAGGCAATCCACCACGAACAAAAGGGTAATGCAACAACCTCTTGAATGGAGAAATCCATTTTTGGTACTCTATCATCCAGAAAATCCAGTGTATGTTCCCAACATTATAACTATTTCTTGAGGCATATAGATACTCATTACCGTCGCGGTACTGCCCAACATAGTTCTTTGCATCTTTAATACGATAGACAATAACACCACCAGAGTACGTGATCAGGTCTTTGATAAGATCACTGTACTCAGATGATAATCCGAGGTCAGTTCCAATGTAGAAGATCTTATCTTTAAGGAACTGTTTCTGTGTTTGTACTTCTTTATAGTTCTTCTGGATCACATCGAGTTCTTTGATTCTCGCAACCTGTTCCGCGGAAGAAATATCATCCTTCAACAGGTACGGCGTCTCATCTAGTCTCTTCCTCGTCTTTAGACAGTCATCAATCCAATGTGGTAACACAATCTTGATATCATAATTTTTGATCGAGTTCACTGCAATACAGCAGTCTTCATCTGGGTCGATAGATATCAAATGAGTGACAAACTTGTTCAGCTTCTCAGAGCAGCTTCCCCCCAAGGCTCTCACACCACCAAATATGGCCTCCTTATCACAGTTAGATAGACCGCCAATGCATATATGTACGTCCTTCAAGACATGCAATGGGTCTGGAGAAAAAGGTCTAATTCCTGGCTGACTTCCTTTCTCCACAGTCCTGAACACAAACTCAGACGTGACAACGGGGATAAGATTTTCCTGTACGAAACTATAAAGTTTGAAACTCACCGTGTTGGAGACAATGTGAGTATATTCGCCTCGGACTAGTTCCTCTGGAGCAATGGTATCATAGATTGAGAGAAGTGTATAGTGCGCATTATTCTCTTTAAGGATGGTCTCCACACGTTCGAGCTCCTCATCTTCAAGCTCAGGTGCGCTGAGAACAAGCAAATTTAAGGTCTCAAACAGCGCTCTTGTCATTGGTCCAAAAGCTCCAAGTGATCCTTTGTCTAGTTGTTTTTATCTTTTGTTTGTTTGTTTGTTTGTTTGTTTGTATTTGCGACACGAAAAAAGTTAGTTGCCACAAATAAAAATTTCGCGTCGTCTTATCCTAGTTCCTAATTTGAAAATACTATGTGGGAATAAATGAAAGGTAGCTATGTAAACCTCAAATTAAAATAAACTGTAAAAACATTCGTCTATCATAATCCCTGTATCCATTTTAAAACTAGCTTAAACACTAATTTTTGATCCAGTAGTAGGCTCCTCGTGTTCAATTTCTATTGAGTCTTGAGGTTCAATGCTGTTTCTCTTACTCAAGTTTTCAGACGGTCTCTTCAAATTTGAGGGAGATAGAAGGTTTGACTTTAACGCAATATTTGCGGAGTCACTTCTTGGTCTAATTGGAGAGTTGATAGGCGAAGATGCAGCTGGTGTCAGCAGTGGAGATTTTGTTTTGAAAGGTTTCAAACCTTCAGGTGTGAAATGGATTGCCGTTGAAGGAGATCTAGATAGTGACACTTCCGTCTGTATAGATGCAAGTTCTGATGGGTTTCTTTGATGAGTCTTAAAAGCCTTCATAGAGTTCTCTGCTCTTTTTAGTTTCTCAATATGATATTCTTCCAAAGATTCGAGTTTACGGTACAACTTATCCTGGAAATTCTTGTTGAAGAGATCCCTCAGGAGCTTCTGTAGACTCCAAGAATCAACAATATTTAAGAAGTTGGCCTTTGTGGTGGATGGCCGTATCAGTAGGTGGATCAGTGGCACAGAACTCTTAATTGACAATTCCTGTTCAGGATAGGGGAATATCGATTGAAGATGCGACACAAGAAAAAGTAATGTGGCCAGATTTTGTCTTGGTATGGAACCAAATACATGAACTTTGGCATCGCTCTCATCATCCTTCTCATAAATATGAAGCAGCGAATCATAGACAGTGAAAGGAAGAATGCTGTCTGGTAGTTCCAGAAGCCATAGCTTCAAGAAATTAACAATGTCAGGAATTTCAAATATCTTGAATAGGAGATCAACAACTGACTGAATTTTCACATCAACTATCTCCGTAGAGCTAGCTAGATTGAATATCTGTTGTAAAACAGCTTTCTTGATTTTATATGCACTGCTTAAATCAAGATCAGAGATCCAGCCCTGAGAAACACCGTCCTCTTGAGCCAATCTAAGGACAATATGGTACATAAATAAAGGAACTGACTTCAGTTTGAAGTCAAATTGGCTCTCATCCACATCAAGATTAACGAGATCTGTATCAAACAATCCAATAGTGGTAGTTCTATTCGCATAATCAACAAATTTGACGTCATTTTTTGGCCAATACCACCCACCCTGTTTACCAACAGCTGTATTCAATAACTCCACTTCGATACTTGCAGGGTCGTACTTGTTGATGAAGTCCTGGATGGTCTCAAGGAGTGAAAGATAAGACGACTGCTGCTCAATAATCTTTACATTGAAGAGCTTGTTCAACCTGTGTAACAGGATTATTCTGTTCATTTGGAAGACAGCAGCTCGTTTTGAGGCCAGTGATATTTTTGATTCCAAGTCCAATTTGAGATCCATGGTCTGGTTGATGGTTTCAAAGTACGAGCTTCTTAATTGGTCCAGCTGCTCTTTGAAAAGGACTGTATCAGTGGCCGTAGTGAACTTACTCTTAAGGCCATTCCATACATGCTGGGTTGTGGAATTCGCAGTCTGTTTCACCTTTTTTTGTATTAGCGAATCCTGGTTTAGTTTCTCTTCTTCAATATCCTCATCAAACTTCGCAGAGTACCTGGCAAGATCCGTGAACTCATAGTAATACCCAGACTCACAAACAAAATGATTCTGTGAGAGCTTGTTCCAGTTACTAATCAAACCCAAATTGATCAGATCCTGGCCTAACCGCTCAATCCTGTTTGTTGTGTCCTCCTTAGGAATGTTGGACTTGACCCAGGTTCCAAAATCTTCACTTCTGAAGTATTCATTGTTGATACCCGGTAGAGGAATGAGTCTTCGTTTAATAGGTATTTCATCAATCATTTCAGCTAGTAAGTTACTCAACTCGTCTACACTCTCCACTGTCATCCCACCCACTTTCAAAGGGAACTCAAAGGCGTGGTCTTCGTTGTCTTCACCAGGGTCTTCTTCATAGATATCTGATATATTATGACGGTCATTCTTTTCAGGTAGTGGTTGCATTGATTCAGTAACAGTTTCCGTAGCCACCGCCGCTGCCGCTGGTGGTGGTGGTGGTGCAGATATATCTTCAAGAGCGCAGGCTTTCGTTTCATACCTTGTCTTTAGTACAGCATTGCGTTGGATAGATTTATTGTAGTCCTTCAAGGCACCATTGAGGTCGCGTTTAGTATCATTTTGAAAAGCTTTGAAATCCTCGATGAAATCCTTGAGCACAATCACCACATTGCTCTCTATTTCGGATCGGATCTTTTGTTCATTCAGAGATAGATCCTTTATTCCTTGTGATTGAATCTTCACCAAGTCAGCAATGGATTCTACTTGAGATACGTCTCTACCAAAGACAAGATCAGAGACTTTCTGCCCCCGCTTCTTTGTAACACTACTTAACGTAATAGAGTCAAGGTATTTGAACTGGCGTTGTGCGATTTGATGGAATTGGGTGCTTTGTTGATCAATCGATTCAGCGTTGCGCTGGAAGTAGTCTAAAACCTCCTGGGCTTCAGTTTGACCCTCATCAAGGTTGAGTAGAAGTGAACTGATGCCAGTGGAATAGTCATTAGACCAGAAAATATCTTCAAAGCGCACCATCGCAGCGCTAGTGTGTTGAATGTTGCAGCGAGCTGTGAGCTGTTGGTACACTTTCGGTGGCAGTTCCTTTTAACCTCCTCCCTATTTTTACCTAGTCAGTGCGTGCGTGGCCTGACCGATTACCACATGCAACCACCATAACTTTCCTACCTACATAGACAGACAGCAGTGGGTTGTTCGATCGGTTCAGTCAATGGCAAGCATCCACCTGATTGATTGATTCCCCATTATATTAAACTGGAAATACTTGTCTGTGGCGCTTCATTGTACAGAAGCACATTACTTATATTATTCTACCATGTTCTGGATCAAGTTCGTATCCAAAAGTGCGAGTAATGGAGTAGATCGTGTCTCGGACACCACCAACGACAACCTTAGCGAGTCCCTGGTTTCTCTTAAGCTTTCCATTTTTGTCGTCAAAATTTCCACCATTAAATTGGTTGTTCATTGTTGGTAGAACGTTTTCAGAAGCACTCAAGGAGACAAACAACGCGAAGGGGATGAACCAGATGCAGATACCAAAGAACGAGGACACCTCAGCAAAAGTGGCAATCTTTGGTGCTCTATAGTTTGGATCCAGTCTAAACTGAGGAGGTGGGACTTTTGGAGTGTCGAAATGCTGGAACCAAAGATAGTGATTGATCACAACCAACACACAACTTGTGATGAAAACAGGACCTTTGAGATTAATGAAGGGAAACTTTTTGAGATTCTGGTAGTAGACCAAATGCGTAACAATGGAAAACAAGGTAAGGAGCCATGGGAAACCATCAAAGATCAAAAGCAGTACATGAATACCAATGATCCCATATATGCATCTGGTTAGGAACTTCTTTGTTGGTACCGTGTGTTCCTCCACCAGCTCAGAGACATAATAGAGACCAGACGCAATAGCCAAAGTGAGAAACACAAACCCCAATACAATCCCAACGTAAGAAAGAAGTTTTAGAAACATGATTCAAACCGGATTGCAGCAGTGATTGATTGTTGTGTGCTACGCGTCGTTGGAGTTTTTTTTTTTTTCTCTTGTTGTGTGTGTGATGCGAAAGAACGTGAACAATAAAAAAAAAACCTTCAAACCCTTGGAAGAGTATTTGTTCTTACAAATGCAAGGGTACGAGCGATGAGATCTTTTCACACATTTAGAGCTCTTAGAGCTGATCTGGCTTCTCTACTCCGAAGCTCCATCGAATCTGTGCAGGCCAAGAAGAAGGTGACCTTACAGGAAGCTGAACAGAAACGCCTCAGAGAAGAAAAGCATGCTAATAGAACAGCTCGACTAGGTAAGAAAGAAGTTCTGACTGCTGACCGTTTGAATGATAAGTACAGAAATAAATTCAAGGAAGTACGAACGCATGGAGCCACTGCAGAGATAAATGGTTTCTTCAATTCTACTGAAGCAAGACTTGAATGGACAAGTGTAAAGTTCCTTGATATTCCTGGGGAAAGAGAAAGAATGGAAATAGAGAAAGAGTTGAAGAAGAAGACCGAAGAGGATTTGGAATCTGATTTTGGTTCGCCATCAGAAACAGCACCATTGCGGCCCAAGAAACCTACTGTCTCAAAGAGCACTGGATTACCAGAGATTGTGTTTCTAGGGAAGGCCAATGTTGGCAAATCAACTCTCTTGAACTCACTCCTGACTCAAGTTTCCACAAGGAAAGCGAATGAATTCGCATTTGCTTCTAAGACAGCAGGGTTCACCCAAACAATGAACTGTTTTAACATTGGTAAGAGATTCAGATTGATAGATACACCAGGATATGGTATAAGAGGAACCCAAAAACAAGGGAAACAGGTTCTCGAATATCTTCGTAGAAGAAAAGAGCTACGGAGAGTCTATCTTTTGATTTCTGCAGCTGAAGGGTTTGACCAGAATGATTATTCACTGATGGAATTTCTGACAGAGATTGGTGCTCCATTTGAGATTGTGTTCACCAAAGTGGATAAACTGAAATCAGAAAAGCTCATGGCCAAGGTTTTGGAAGAATCTGGTGTTTTGAAATTGCCCAGTGAACCTCACCTGATCTTTACCAGTTCTGATACAAACAAGAGGTTCCCCATGAGACAAGGACTCAGTGAACTACGAAGCTCCATCTTTGAGGTTTGTGATTTGAAACCAGGGACCCATCCATTAAAGCTGATCAAGAAATAGTAGGACTACACTTGTATAAATCACCAGATTATAGACAAACTAAGAATAATATTGTACACAGCAAGAGTCTTGAATACAGCTCTATATATGGAGGGGGAGGGAGATGAATTGGGGATGCATATAGGAGAGACACTTTGCTTTTAGAATCTACCTCTACCTCTTGATCCACCAAAGCCACCTCTTGATCCACCTCTTGATCCACCAAAGCCACCTCTTGAGCCACCACGGCCACCACCAAAGCCACCTCTAGCACCACCACGACCACCACCAAAGCCACCTCTGGAGCCACCACGGCCACCACTGAAACCACCTCTGGAACCACCACGGCCACCACCGAAACCACCTCTGGAAGTACCCTTTGGACCCTTCTTTTTGGCTGGTTTTGAGCCTAAAACCTTTGGTTTTGGCAAGAATCTCTCAATCGGTAGAAGCTTATCTGGGGAAATGTAAAACTTGTCACCATCCTTGAAAGAAGAGGCTTGAACACCTTCGGATGGCTTGATGGTGAAGAAAACTTCGTTCAAAGGACCAAGAATCTCATCAATCTTACCAACTTGGGTCTTGTTCTCCAAAAAGATTGGGGCATTGAAGTATGGAATCTTGGTATTTATGGAACGGCAAAAAATATCACCTTCAACAGCATGTACGAATGCACCCACTTCGAGCACTGAGTCTGGTGGGCCTTGTGGAACAGATGGTCTACCGAAACCACCACGACCACCACCGAAGCCACCACGAGCACCACCACGGCCACCAAAACCTCCTCTTGAGCCACCTCTACCTCTGTTCATTGTACGATAAGTGTTGCGTTTGTCTTGACAGAAAGGATTGCTGGAAAACAGATAGGTTCTCTAGCGTGTGTAGTAAGACGTGCGTGATATATACAAACACAGCTTTGACATATCAAAATTTTCCACCTCAGAAAAAATTTTAGCGATGAGGGAAACACAAACGAAATCCGGTGAACATTGACCGGAATTTAGCCAAGATAATCGTTTCCTTTCAAGCAGATTGCGATTACCCGGAGCAGATAACTGGGAATCGATGTTGTATAAGTTGAGAAGAATTTGGTTTTCGAGATGCTGGTTGAGAGCTCCATGTCTAACGATGGTTGATTGCAATATCATGCTCCGAATTTCAAGCCTGAGTTTCAAACCTGATTAGGTGTTTTTACTGTGCACGACCCCGAAGGTTACACAGAGAATAAAAGCCTGGTCCGTGATGCGATTTGTACACATTCCTACCGCACATAGATGTACTGCTCTATTGTATAAAGTAATCACTAATAAGATGTGACTGAGCAGTCTAAGAAGCTCTGTGTCGACTAAGTGAAGTCGAGTTACTGTATATAGTTCAAATGGTTGATCAGAGGGCTGACTATCTTCATTGAGATAATTCTCAGCACTGTTGTTGTAGTTGTATCCATCCTGTCATTCATGCTGAAAGTCGTTCAATATGATCATCTGATTGGATGAAACTTGATATCTTTGCACCAATTCATAGGTTCAACACCATGTGTCTGATGCTCACTCCCTCAGAGCTGATAACTCTGTTATTGGTTGGTTTGCTACATATTTCACTATCAGCTACCCTTGTAATTATCCTTCAGGTTGCCATAAGCAAGACGGTTTATGTTTATGCTGTTCAGAAGACTCCCTCCGATATTCCTGGCCTTGCTCCTGTGATGTTATCATCAATATAGGCGTGTATACATATATCTGTAGAATTCCGGGCTTATTTATCTGCATCGTTTGTGCTTTTTACAAAGATTCTTCGTTCATGGGGAACTAGAAGACTACGCACGTATATGAGTGTATGTAACGATATGGGTGTCAATGATAGTATCCCAACAGCTCAATCTGGCCTACTGGATGCAAATATATTTACCCATTGCGATTTGGGTCGGTATGAATTTTTTCATTGAGATTGACAAAAATCATAAATATAGCATTTTAGAACAATTCTTTGTTTACTTGACAAAGAGATTCTCCAGATGTCTTCCTTTGAGTCGCAGGTGGACAGTTTATTTTCTAATGGAGTCAGCAAGTTTACTGCCAAATCACTTGAGAAACTGTTCGAACTGTTAGATGAGTACCAGTGGGCTCGAAACACAAAGTACCATTATCCAACTATATTCAAGAATCAAGTATGGAAGAGCTTCTCCGCAAAATCAAACGATCACTACACTCTAGGAACTGCATTACTGCTTTCGATGATTATATATGACAATGGAGTTGGTATTCAATTCGAAACTGGTGAGAAGTTGCAGTATTTCTTAGTCAGGTTAATCCAGATTCACCAGAAGAGCACAGCTAGTCTCAAGGCGAAAACTGCAATCGTGAAAACAGTCACATCACTGATAATTAATTGTCGAGATCCTGTCACACGAGATGCCACCTCTTCACTCGTATCGGTCCTTACCTGGAATGGTGTTGATATTTTGAAGTTCTTTAAGCCTCTCACCGTTGACATACAGAAGCACTACGACTCTGAGAACGAGAAACTTACTCAATTGAAAGGTAAACCGAAAGCAGTGATGGAGATTCTCACTAATTGGATTCCCGGTTTGTTGAAAGAGTTTGTTCAGCTACAGGATTCCACAACGGGAACCATTCCTTATCTGATCCAGATCCTAAACCTTTTTACCACAATAGTATCTCAACCGTCAACAAGAAAGTTCATCAAGACGCTTTTGGACTATCATCATATCACAGTTTCTGCTGAGATGAAAAGTATCGATGACTACAAATATCACAATGCATTGGAAACTTTGAAGCGTTTCCTGAACATTCCAGTTAATGATGACGACGGTACTATTCTAAACGATGAACAGATCAAGTCCCTAAGAAACTCAAAAGTGTCAGAGTTCCAAAGTGTTCTTTACCAGAAGTTTCATTCTGATGGTGTAAAGAAGTTTGAGAGTTTTCTCTTTTGCGATGAATCAATCTTTGATGATACTCATCTTCTGGAGATAGAGTTGAAGAAGGAGCACTCAGAAGACATAGAGAAGATTCTAGAAGCTCTTCATATACCTGTTACACTGAAAAAAAGTGCATTGGTTCCAATTTTGGTTCAGTATTTGGCCAAAGAAATGACACCATTTCAAGTACTTTCCAGAAGCTCCATCCTACCTAATCTCAACACTATTCGCAACTCATCACATGGACAGCCAAAAGGAAACGATAGCTTCTTTTCCATTGCGGATTGTATTGCTAGGGAGTTCTTTCTCCATAGAGATTCCAGTTTCCAAAAGATCAACGATCATATTGTGCGCACACTTCAACGGTTTGAGAAACGCAAAGGAAATGGTAAGATCCAAGGTAGTAGCAATTACGCTATGTCAGTTAGCATTAAGGAACCGCTTGCTGAATCTGTATCCAATGCGTTTGATTCTCGATACAGTTTGGCATGGGAGGGAAATATTCAGATTGAACTTGCTAGTCTCTCCTCCAGTGATGTAGAGGCTTTGAATTCCATTAAGAAGTCAGATGTCATTGTACTTGTTGAAATTCAGGAAAGGGATCCAAATAATGATGATGAATTTAAGAGGATTGGTTTGAAAGACTTGAGAACTGCAACTGTGAATGCTGTTAAGTCTATTTCAGGAGATCCAAAATCAAGGCAGAAGAGCAAAAAAATTTTCATTGATGTGAGATTTGACAGCGTTCAGTTCACTTCTGACACTGTAAATGATTTCAAGAAGTTCAATCTGTTGGTTAGATTACCAGATAAGTTGAGCAACTATCGTTCTGATTTAAAACTAATCCAAAAGGTATCCAGTGAGCTAACTGTTCAAAACCTTCCTACCTGGTTTATTGATGTTTTGGTTGATAAAAAAGGTGTACCACAAACGGAAATGGACACTGCTATTCGGGAAGGAAGAGGAGGAGCTTCTGAGCTTCCAGATCTAGAGACAATGGCATCGCCTGAGAACGAACCACCTTCCAAGAAAAGGAGAACAAACAATTCCAATTCACCATCCCAGTCTCAAAAAATCACTTCTGAAGCTGGAGGAGGATCCAATGATACAGAATTAAACTCCTTGCAGCTTAAGTGTTTGAATGAGTCTAATCTAGAGGGACTGACGTTAATCAATGGAACTGCTGGAACAGGGAAGAAAATGCTAACAGCACACATTTCGCAGTCTCTGTTCAAGAAAAACCATAACTCCAAGACGTTGATAATATCGAAAAACTGCTGTTCTCTTGGTAGTATCTTTAGTAACCTGATATTCCAGGAACAGGATATACTTAACTTGAGTGATGGAATTGCTGTTTGGGACAAAATTTCTAGGTCCCTTGAGATTCTTCTCAAAGAAGGTGAAACACTCTCAAGATCCTGTTGTGGTGACAAGTTCCCTGTTGTTGATATTGAGTCGGCTGGACTATTCTATCATAGTTTCCTAATTACCAAGTGGGTTTCATTTCTAGAGAAAACTAAAGGAACAAATGAGGTATCTGCTCTCCTTGAGGATTATCCCTTCAGAAACGTACCCGGATTTGACGACACTATTGCAAAGGTTCCAGAGGTTACCACCCTATTATTGAGACAACAGTTATTGCGCCACTTCAAGGCTATAACTAAATGGTACCGACGTGTAACCAATTACTCTGTAATGAACCATCCAGAACTTGACAGAAGCGCAATATTAAGCACAATTGCATCTTCCAAATCCATTGTTGGAGTGTCCCTCGATGACCTGCTCAATGAAGTCTTCGCTATTGGAGATGGTCAGTTTGAGAACATCATTATTTCTGAAGCAACTGATATTCCATCTTATCAAGTTTTGAGGATAATGAGCATGTTTGCGTCGTGCAAGAGACTGATACTTCTTGGTGATCTTGATCTATGCACATCATCCTCGCTATTTAGGCAACTAATGGCCAAAGACTGTCGCAGAGTTGATTTGATACAAGTGTATGGGAGAAGAAAAGAGATTGTAACATTGCTTCACGATGTTGAAACACTGGATACCACTTTACCTGCATTTAATGAAGCAGTCTTCAAAAATGTTCAACTTATCAAAGTCGATGGGCCTAGAACAGACAATACTATAGTTCTCTCCCATAGCTTGGATGAGGCTGAATATCTCATTGAGTTTTACAAGTACCTTTTGTCAAGGGGACAAACAGCCGAACGGATTGCCATCGTTTCACCTAGTGAAGTTCAAGTTGCCTTAATGAAAGAAATTAGCCAGTCTATCCTTCCTGGATCAGAGCCACCATCGATTTCAACAATATGCGATGTTTCTGAAGAGAGAGATATTGTGATCTGTTCTTTTGCAACGGACACTAAAGGCTATTTCAACAGACGTGAGCTATACGCACTGACATCAGTGGCCAAATTAGGCCTATACATGTTTGCATCTCCCAAGTTACTCCAGTTGTTAGGAACAGTATCCGAAGGCTTTGAGTCGTTGGTGAAGAATGGAACTGACTTAGAGATTGTGCCTGGTGAAACTGTGAGTAGCAGCCCTGAAAGAAAAAAAGGCAAGTCACTGAAAACTGTCTGCATCTTGAGTAAGGAACAATTATCCAAGTATACAGAGAATTTAAAAAACCAATAAAACAAACAGTTCTGTTGGTACTTAATAGTAATACCTCGAAATGTGTATTACCTACAATATAGTTCCGACCTATATTATATAAGCAAACCTCGGAATGAATATGGCTTTTTTTTTTTCAAATTCAACGATTTTTTTTTATGAACCACACTGTAACCACCCAAACAAACGCTCAAAGGAAACACACAGCAGTATGTCCTTTTCTGGATTGCTCTCGAGAGTCCTGAGACCAGTGAACTGTTCTGTAACTAGATCGTTCAGTAGCTCTTTCCCGGCTGCTAGCAAAAAGTCTATTTTAAAGATTCAAGCGAGAGAACGCAAGGAGATCAACCAACTCAGACAGAGATACATCCGTGAAAAGAACTCCAATGTCGACCCAGTGCTTGGTCTTCCAGAGAATCCATTTCTTCAAAGACTAGAAGCAGAGGTTAATGAGCCAAATGTTTTGGGAAGATCTTATGAAATCGACCAAGTTGACAGATTGTTGTATGGTGCCCGTGAAGCTTCGATTAAAGATAAACACGCAGCAGAGCAAGTGAACGAAACCAGTGAGGCCCAGAGGGAAGCTGTCTACAGAATCTTGAACATGAAGAACAGAAGCGAAACTGAAAAGCTTGCCTTGAAGATTAAGCTGGCAAGAGAAGAGTTCCAGAGGGTTGAAGGCGATACTGGTTCCAGTGAAGTGCAAGCTGCCATTGCCACAGTCAGAATTCACGAGCTGTACAAGCATGTCCAGAACAACAAGAAGGACTTACAGAACACTAGACTATTGAGAATGTTGGTGCAGAAAAGACAAAGAATCCTCAGATATTTGAAGAGAGACAATGCTGAGAGATACTACTGGGCGGTGAACAAACTTGGTTTGACTGACCACATCATCCATATGGAATTCAACATGGACAGAAGATACATGCAAAAGTTCAAGATGTTTGGTGATAGAATCTTGGTCCAGGAGTCCAAGACCGTTCTAGAGGAGGAGCGTAAACAGAGACGTAAGGAGAAGAAGATTCTAAAGAATAAGTCTGTGAGTGAACTGAGAGCCATGAAGAGAGCATTGGAGAGCACAGCTGCTTAGATAGGGGTGAGGTAAATAGTAATCGCGTCCTGTATATAATGGATGCACATGTACATACACCAACCACCAGTTTATGGTACGGCACTCAAGTCTTGATATGATATGTCATGAAATTTCATTAGAGTGCACAAAAAAACGCTATTAAATTAACACAAGAACTCCTTAATTGGCCCACCGACATGCTCCAGATCAAGTAAAAAGGTATCATGACCGTACATGCTGATGTCCTCACCAAGCTCAACAAGCTTGATATTCGAACCGTCACCTCCAAAGTACTTAATATTACCTTCCTGTAATTTCGTCGCGATTTCCTCTTGTTGCCAATGTGGGAAGAGAATATCTGACTTAACGCCAATGACAAGCACCTCCTTGTCTGCGATTGGTTTCAAACCTTGTAGGAGATCCAGCTGGGACTCGTCCATAGTTTCAGAGCGTCTCTGTATAGGTTCATCTGGTAGAGGAGCAACAGGACAAACCTCGTTAGGACTGATACGACGGAATCCTTCTTCATCAATAATCTCCTGCGTCATAGTACGTTTCAACTTAGCTGTTGATCTGTTTTTGATCCCCAAATCAAAGAGGTCCATTGCCTTGGAGATGTAGAGTAACGAGTTTGGGTCATATTCCAACGAGAATTTGTTTCCCTGATGATTCAGATAAGTTTCAACTAGGAAGTCGGGGCACAGTGCTGGTGACTGATCAGGATTTGCACGTTCTCTACCAAAGCGAATCTCCCACTCAGGACCTGATCTATAAGTGACAGTCGCAATTTCTCTAGAGAGTTTCATCCCAACATGTGGCGGAACAGAATCATAATAGAAGCCACGCTTCCAGTTTGGATCGGACATTAACACCTGTCTTTGAGTGTAACGCATTGCTATTGAATATGGATGGGATCTGGCACAACCCGAAATAGAAACCACCTTGTTGACCTTATCTGGAAACTCTTGGGCATATGCGAGAGACTGCATTCCACCCATAGAGGAGCCAACACTGGCATACAACTTGGAAACGCCAAACTCCTCTCTGATTAGTCTTTCTTGTGCTCTGACCATGTCGTTTAATGACAAGATTGGGAAAGTTGTTGCATAGCGTTCACCACTGAGAGGATCAACAGATGAAGGACCTGAAGAGCCATAGCAACCACCAATCACATTAGTGCAGATAATGAAGTATTTGTTTGTGTCCAATGGTGCCCCTGGACCAATAAAATTTTCCCACCAGCCAGGCTTAGTATTCTCAGGTTGTGATTTGGCGTGCGATGAGGCAGACAGACCAGTGTGAAGAAGGATAACATTGGACTTATCCGAATTTAGTTCCCCCCAGTGCTCGTACGCTATCTCAAACTGAGAGAGTGCATCGCCATAATCCAAGAGAAGAGGTTCTTCACTCTTGAAAACTTTGAAGCCAGATTGGATTCTTGCGTAGACAGGCTCGGGTAGTTCATTGGTTTTGAATGAAGAGTCCGATGACGATGAGAGCATGTGAGTCTTCTTGTCAAGCTGATCTAAACAAGGGAACTTCAATGCAACAGGTAAGCGATCAACTGGTTCTGCACTGGCAGCAGCAGCGGCAGCAGTGACAGACCTCTTGACATTGGAGGTGGATATTGTTCGAAGGTTCAGACACCGTCTCGAGGAGACTGCTCTTGTGATGCGAGCTGCTCTGAACATCAAAACCATATATTAGCGAGCTACTAGCAGAGACTCGCTGTCTGGAAAGGGATACAGCTAGACAGAGATCCTAACACTAGAGAGATCACACTATCAGTGAAAGGTGAAAACCGAAACAAAACTTCAGCTTTTAATCTTTTGCGTACACTGTGATGAGAGGAGTATGGAATAAGTCACGTGAGATGATGCCTTCGTTGGTTGAAATTAATTTTTTGATGGTTACTAATACAGGTTACCCTGCCATATATTATTTTATCCGTTCCGACCTTAGATAATATGCATTTTGCTAAGTTCCGACCGCTTTTCAGTCCAGTAGTGGCGATGAGTTGGTTTCCCTTAGAAGGTACCATCAAGCAGCATCAGATCAGTGATCAATAAAAGCAGCATTTCGAGAACCTGCACCACCCACCCACAAAGTTATAAACAAAGCAAGAATGCTCCGTTGGAAACTTGTGGATGCGCTATCCACTGTCAACGATGTGCTCTTCCGAAATGCGCAGAACACATACTTTGCCTATCCTGTTATTCTCGTTTTTGGCACTGCTTTAGCACTCACTATCCCTCGAGACCTCTTCAACAACCTCAAAACACTATATCTGTTTGATGACACTAATATATGGAATATGGTATTTGCAAACAAGGGAGACCTTATGTTCGTTGTGCTATTTCTTCTTGTACTGGTGAATAAGCTGCTGGGTTTCACCTTGGTCAACAAGTACCAATCCGTTCAGGATTCAATTGAACAGGAAGGAACTAGGGAAGAAAGTACACAATCGATGACAAGGAGTGTTACATTTACAATAAGAGGCAGTATACTCCGATACTTGTCAATCCAAACTGTTTTGTTCTTACTGTTTGCAATTAGGGGGTTCATTTTGAGATTAACCAGCACAGATAAGGATAATTTGACTGGGTTCAGGATCTCAGGCCACTTCATATTCCTAACAGCAGCTGGTCTTTGCACTGTTCTAGAGTTTGGGCGTTCCCTCAGTGATACCCAGTTGTTTTCCAGTGTAAGGATGGAACCCTACAGTCCCAAACTACAAGCCATCTTCTACTTGTTCACATTCTCCATGATAGCCACGGTGTTAACTGTTATAATATGGCTAATCTCTCTTTTTGTTACTACAGTGTTTTACCATTCATTCGCAGAAAAGGTTATTGGGCTGTTGTTTGGAATGATACCGTCAACAGTGACGTACTTTGGTCTGGTTCCTAGATTCATAGTGCTGTCATGAGTGTAAATTAATTTGTTATTGTTTTTTTTTGAATATTTTGGAATGATTTAATAATGAGATGATGACCCATACAAAAGTGATGAGAGTGAGTTGTAGATTCTCTATGGAGAGCTGGAAACTACAGATCCCATTTGGTCCAAAGCCTCAGAGAGTCGATCCTTTCATTTCTAGACTGCTATTAAAAAAATAAAAAAAAAATATTAACCGCGTAGAGAACAACAAAACAAAAACATTTCAGCCCGCCGCCAAATATACCCCCTAACCTCAACAACTGCTCAGTCCACCAAGAAAAGTTACACGATGGTGTCTCAGATAAGCAGAGAAGTATCACACTTCCTTTCCAAGGGTTACTTCTACCTCATATACCCCACCATTCTCCTCAATGGGATATACATTCGTTCGTTTCTAATGGATGAGGAATCCGTCGCATATGCCCAAAAGAACTGGGATACTATATCATCAGAGAACCAAATCAACCAGATATTTGCACATAATGGAAACCAGGTGTTCCTTTTTCTCTACTGTTCCCTTTTCTTATGTCGTTGTATCCTGCTGTTGAAGGAGGCGAAGAGACACGATCCAACCAGCACGGCTCTCCAATGTTTAAAACATAACTTGCTGCCACTCCTTCGTACAGCTATTGCCTTTGCTGTTAGATACACATTCAAGATTCTTTTTCTGGATTACATTTTCACTGTTATCGACGAGATCTTTTTTAACTCTGGTGGTCGTTGTTTCGTCGGCAATGTCGTTACCAACACATTAGCCAACCATTCAAAGTCTTACGAGGAATGCCTGGGGTATAACGGAACATGGGTAAGAGTGAAGGAGGGATTCTGTCTTCTAACCCCAAAACAGTTTGCTGAAAGTGTCAGATCTGCAGATGTTTGCAAACTGTATGGAAGATGGAGGGGTGGGTTTGATGTTAGCGGACACATCTGTTTTCTAATGACTCTGAGCCTGATTATCTTTAATGAGCTGAGACTCCTGCACAAGTTCGAACCAGTTCAGCCGTCTAGTGAAAAGACGAATCAAGTTGAGCATGTCACCCATGACTGGACAAGTCTGACTTTTGTGAATTTCTTCAAGTGGTTGAACCTGGTGGTTTTAACACTGTGGGCATATCTGATATTTGTCACATCAATATTTTACCACACAACCAATGAGAAGCTTGTGGGGTTTGTTTTTGGTATCATTTGCCCATTTATTCTGTACGTGATCATTCCAAACGTTCCAAATCCCAATAAGATCTTGTTCAGGGAGGACGAGCCCTGATACTACACATTAGTATTTAGTTTAGATTGAAATGCTATATATCACATCTTGTAGTCTTTTTGGAAAAGTTTTAATCGGACCTTTCAGCACATTGTTTATTCTGGCCTTTTCAGTATCAGTAAACCCACGTTCAATGTGTGAAGATTCAACAGATTCAAGGCTTAAATTGAACACAACATGGGTCCAGCCTTGATCCGGGATTTTGAGTTCAAATTTTAGCACTTCTAAGGGTATGTCTTTTTCCAAATTCTTGATATTTTTAACCATTGTCTCCTTCATAGCAGCAACTATCTGATGCTTCAAGGCAACCTTGTTTAGGATATCTCTCACCTCTTTCAGAAAATCAAACAAGTAAAAATCACTCAGATTATCAAATTTTGTACTAGCTATCTTTCTTATCTGTATAAAGTTTGGTACAGTGTGTCTGTAGATTTCCCACTTACCATTCTTGGGAATTCTCCGTAGAATGATATAGTGAGGAGTTTCAAATGTTAAACTCGATCCGTTGAATATCTCAATACGTGCACCAAGAAGATCAGATATTTGAGCAACAGAGTTGGGTTTCTTTACAGGGAAGGTAGTGATGCCAAACATCCTGTAAATGTTCTCTAGCAGAACATTCTCTGATTTTTTCATTGATGAAACATGCTGCTGTGTATGTTGGGATGATTGACGCTCCTCATGGAGATTCGTGTTATTGGTATCAGTATCGTTCAGGAAATACTTGGAGATGGATCTGTCAAAGTACTCATGTGTGACTGGACTGGGTATTAGATCTCCGTCGCTTCGATCTGTTCTCCTCTTCTTGGATAAAGATCCGTGTTCAGCGGATGGGAGGAGAGCACTAATCTTAGTATTCGGCTTCTTTGTCTTCAGCAAGCTCTTTAATTGATCTAATGATGATGCTAGAGGGTCCTTTATCTTGCCTTTCTCGATCTCCTTGAGCAGATCTGCCTTCTTTCTCTCTAGTTGAGTGACTGGGACATCATTAGTTTTACGTGAAAACGCAAAGAAAAAACAAAAAAACCCACATGTTATTGTAATACTCACTCTCGTATTCTAAGGATGCAATGTCCTGTTCGAAGTCCTCAGATGTTGGCATTATTGAAGACCAATGTTTGAAGGAAGCGTCACGTTCGTTAAGATGGTTGTGTGCTAGCTGTTGAATATAAATAAACAAAACGTACACAAACAAAAACAATAACAAAGAAAAAAAAGGTGTCTGGATGATAAAAAAACATTTGAGTATGTAACCATAGAAACGGAAACTACAGAAAATAAAACACAAAAACCAACAATACATTCTTGGGGAAGAAAAAAAAGACTACCTCCAGCTCCAGCTCAGATATTCTCAAGGGCCTTAGCCAGAGTGAGCATGTACAAACTAACAGCGTACTTGACCCTGGAATAGTACTGTCTTGTCTCAATGATGTACATTGCTGCTTGGGCAACCTGTTCAGCCTTGATAGAATAACCCACCACACATGATACGCCAGTATCATAACAGAGTGTGGCCAATATATTGCTGAGGACTGTTGGGAGCGTTTGGTTCTGACCCAAAACATTTCTGTCACCGACAAGAGCTCCTGGCTGGAGAATCAGAGTGTGGTTAAAGTCTAAGGCAACCAGTTCTTGTTCAATGCTGTACTTCATCCTGAAGTACGGGAAAATAGTTCTCAACAAGATGTTATTGAAGCTTGAAACTAGCACAAACATCTTGCCATTCAATTTTTCTTTGCACACTTTGGCAATATCTAATGTGAGCTTCTTGTCAACAGCAACCTGGCCTGCGTACGATTTTGCCGCACCTCTTGTGGTACCCATTGCACTGAAGATCACATCGAACTGTTGAAACTGATTCGACAACAGCTCAGACCATTTGAGTGAATCTGGTTCGACAATCAACAAGACTTTGTCATAGTCTTTGAACATATCCGTATGACGTCTAGCTAGAACTGTTATGGTGCTGACATACTCTGACATCTGTGCCTCTTTTATGAAATGTGAACCAACCAACCCTGTACCCCCTAGTATCAGAAAGTCAAAGGACAATGTACACCTCGGAGGAATTGTTTGATGTTCTTTCAATGATGCCATTGAGAACAAAAGCGATATATGTTAGTAATGATTATAACGGTAACGATTTTGTTGTGTTATGGCCTTTTTATTTTTTTATTTTGGAATGGTGGGGTTTCTACTGTGAGGACCCTCCTACAGGGTTATTGTGGTTGACCAAAATGTGGATGGCACAAAAGAGACCTACGAAAAAAGCAACCTCTTGCTTCCCCATAGAAATTAGAAGGGCTATAGAGAATTTGAAAATACGGCACACGGGAACCTTCCCACAATTTGTGTTTCCTCCTTTTTCTCCTCTCCCCCCCTCAACCTAGTGATCAAGAGAGGAAACTCGCACAGATCTTCAATTTGCTATCACTTATGTCCCAACAAACCGAAATAGCCAATGAACCAAACCCAATGGAGATGATGGGTCAAACCACCGAGCCCATCCAATGTCCTCTGGAGGTGTCAATCCCACCTGAGAGCATTGTCGTATTTGGTGCCACAGGTTTAGTCGGTTCTCGTATTGTAAAGGCTCTTGCCAGAAGTGTCAAGCCACACCAAACCATTCATGTGTTTTCTAGGGACATCTACAGGCATGATCGTCCACAAGTTGTTGTGAAGTACTGTGCTGCTAGTTCATGGGTAGATGAATTGCAGAAGCTTGATAATGTCACGACAGTATATTGTGCCTTAGGTGCCAACAGGATGCACAGATTCTGGGACTTCAACACTTACCACGAGTTTTACAAGGTGAATCACAATATGTTCTTCCAAATTTCCAACTGCGCTAAGGAAATGGGTGTTTCAACGTTTGTACTTATTAGTGGGTTTGATGCAGGCTATATTGTTCCAAAACTTTACCGCAGAAAGACAATTGTGAGAGCCTCTATTGAAAGGGACATCACCAATTTGCACTTCAAGAACTTGATCATTATGAGACCAGGTCCTTTGGCTGGAATCAGGGAGAAAAGGGCCAGTTTGAAGATGTTCTCCTTGTGGAGTTGTATTGAAGGTGTTGTATACCTTGCTGCTAGTCCATTGATGTTCGTGAATCCTGCAACCCCGGGCTTGACTTCCAACTTTGGAACCAGCGTCGGCAAAGCAGCTGTCCAAACAGCATCAAAGGTGGATGAGTTACAACCTGTTACCATTGTTAATCATTTTGGCATCGTCAACGGTGCCTGGCAGTATAACAAGGGTATTTACGGTATAGCCTACAATAAGATGGCAGAGATGAGTACTATGAGTATTCCTGAATCTGCCACCGAAGAGGAAGCAGAAGCCCTCTTGAATAACTTCAGTAAGGACATCACTTATCTAGTTCAGGTGATCTTGGGTGAAAAATTTAGAATGGATGGATCTTCTATTCCAAAGTCGCCTGCTAAGAGCTAAATAATCCATCAATGATTAAAATTCTGTCAAAATAATCGGTTAATATGGTGCAGTAGCCTCCTCGAAAGGAGTACGGCTTTCGACAATTGGTCGAATCAGGATTTAAGCGTCGCTGTCATATATGTTAGTAGAATGTCCCTTAGTATATTGGGTTGATTGATTGGGTTGATTGATAGTCAGTCTAGGTAGTGCTGGGTTTTCTTTTTTTGGAGGGGGGAGAAGCCACCGTTACAGATTGGACACAGCCCCTTTTTTCTCACAGGTGATAGGTTGATGATCACTCTTCTTCCTTCTTAATTCATTCAGTAACTTAACTATAAAATCGTGACAAAAAAAACACAGGCGAAAGTCCAGAAAAATTGAGCTCAATAGTAAAGACAAAAAAGGGACTGGTGGATAAGCAGACAATAAGGGAAAAACACACAAAAAACACACATAAACTGAAATCAATATCTGGCTGGAGATCTGTCTCTGTTGTAAGATCTCTCACCACCATAGTCATCTCTGGATCTGTAACTATCACCACCTCTGCGGTCATCAAAGTCGCGACGAGGAGGACGGTCATAACCACGGTCACCACGGTCACCTCCAAATCCACCACGACCACCTCTGAAGCCACCTCTACCACCAAAGCCTCTGTCACCACCATAGCCTCTGTCACCACCATAGCCTCTGTCGAAACCACCACGGCCACCTCTGAAGCCACCACGGCCACCAAAACCTCTGTCACCGCCAAAGCCTCTGTCGAAGCCACCACGGCCACCAAAGCCACCACGGCCACGTCTAGAGGAGCCTCTCAAAGGTGGTGGGTTTGGGTCTTTCTCAACAGTGATTGGGGTACCGTTGACTTCAGCACCGTTCAACTCAACAGCAGCCTTATCAAGCTCATCCTCTGTAGCAAAGTCGATGACACCAGTACCATCGTTCTCTCTTTGAAAGACGTTAGTGTAAGTCGCCTGGAAGCCCTTATCAGCAACAACGTCCTTCAACGTTTGCCAGGTGGCACCTTCTGGGATGTCACGGACAAGCAATCTGAATCTCTTCTGTTGGATCTTAGAGAACTCAAGTTCAATTTCACCGTCTAAGAATGGCTTGCGATGCAATTGGTCGATAGCAGCACTGGCACTTTCTGGTTGAGCGAACTCAACAAAACCATAACCTTGGTTGATGATAATGTTGGCAATCTCACCCATTGGAGAGAAGAAGTCTCTCAACTCATCTTCCTTGGTATCAAATGGCAATGGTCTGACAAATAGTCTGACGTTGGATAGTTGCGGTTGTTCAGAATCCATTTTTTTCTTTGCAGGGGCTGACTGGTACGCTGAGCGGGGGGTGGTTCCTTGTGAAGGTGGAATTAGCACGTTTAGAAATGTGAAGGCAAATTTTCGTGTATCACCACGAGTTACCCGGCAGAACTAAGAAACTAAAAAAAAATCTCAATGATTATGTAATCAAAGGTAAGTTTGATTCACAGGGCTGCACAACCGGACTTTACTCGGAAAAACCATTTTGCCTTCCAGACCTCTTTTTAGTCAAAAGGAAACAAGTCAAATTGGATCATCAACAGCTGCTATGTTACGTTCGGCATTTTCGGGGCAGAAAGCCTCTGCAAGACGTTTTGCATCTAGCTACAATCAAGCGAAGGCGCTAAGGAAGTATGCTGTGGGCTCTACTATCCATGGGTTTGAAATCAAACGTGTTCTTCCAGTGCCTGAGATGACTTTCACAGCAGTTGACTTAGTTCACAACAGAACAGGTGCTGCACATTTACATATTGATAGAGATGATCCGAACAGCGTTTTCTCTGTTGGGTTTAAGACAAACCCACCTGATAAAACGGGAGTACCACACATCTTGGAACACACCACGTTATGTGGATCGTACAAATACCCAGTGAGAGACCCTTTCTTCAAGATGCTCAACAGATCTTTGTCTAATTTCATGAATGCTATGACTGGCCACGACTATACCTTCTTTCCATTCTCAACTACCAATGCAAAGGACTTTGAGAATTTAAGATCTGTGTACCTAGACTCCGTTTTCAACCCCATCTTGAAAGAGGAGGATTTTTACCAAGAAGGATGGAGATTAGAAAACACCAAAACGGAAGACAAAACTTCTCCATTGACATTCAAAGGTGTTGTTTACAACGAGATGAAGGGTCAGCTTTCTAACTCTTCCTATCTGTTCTGGATTAAGTTTCAGGAATCCATTTACCCTAGTCTCAACAACTCTGGCGGTGATCCTACAAAGATGACTAATCTTTCATATGAGGACCTCATCGCTTTCCATTCGGAGAATTATCATCCTTCAAATGGGAAAACCTATACATATGGATCTCTGCCATTGGGTGAAACTCTAGATCTTCTGGATAAAGAGTATGCTGGTTTTGGCAAGAGGGGTTCTCAGAACATTGTGAAGCAGCCTATTGAACTCACAGAATCAAAAACCGTAACCATTACAGGTCCTGTTGACCCAATGCTCCCACCAAACAAGCAATTGAAGGCATCATTGACTTGGATTGTGGGTTCTCCAGAAGATGTTTATGAGACCTTCTGTCTGAAGCTGCTGGCCAATCTGTTAACAGATGGCCACTCCTCTCCTCTTTATCAAGCATTGATCGAAAGTGGCTTAGGTGATGATTTTACCGTTAACTCAGGCATGGAGTCTCAAACAGCAGCAAATTTCTTCAGTGTTGGTCTACAAGGTCTACAGTCGTTGGACCAGCTGGAAAACGTTGTCCAAGACGTTCTAGTTAAGTACTCCAAAAGTGGATTCGAAAACTCTAAGATTGAGGCTATTATTCAACAATTGGAAATTGGGAAGAAGGATCACAAGGCAGACTTTGGTATGAGCTTGCTCTATAACATCTTACCCGGATGGGTTAACAACGTTGATGTATTTGACGTATTGGCTTGGGATGATATCATCACCAGGTTCAAAGAAGAATACGCCAAGGGACAACTGTTTGAAAACCTAATCAAGAAGCACTTCTTGGGTCAACCTGTCTTCAGATTTATCATGGAACCAAGTGAGACTTTTGAACAAGATGTCAAGGACGAGGAATCCAAGAGACTCAACTCTCTGACTGAATATCTGGATGAATCGGATAGAGAAGTTATTCTTGAACGTGGGCTACATTTGGCCAAGCAGCAATCTGAGGTTGAAGATCTAAGTTCTCTGCCAACTTTGAAGGTGTCTGATATCAGCCGTGCTGGTGTTATTAGACCAGTGTCGTTTTCTACCGCTTCAACTGGATCTCAAATTCAAAGAAGAATCACAGATACTAATGGTTTGACATACATGCGTGCAGCTCGTTCTGTGAATGTACCGTATGAATTGTATCCTTTCTTGTCGTTGTTCACTGACTGTTTGACCAACCTAGGTACTACTAACCAGTCTATGGCAGAAATTGAGGACTTTATTAAGTTAAAAACAGGTGGTTTGTCTTCTAGTATTAGCATCCACCCTTCTCCTGTTGACTTATCACCAAAAATCAGTTTCGATTTTGGTGGTATTGCATTGAACCAGAATGTTGAACACATATACCAGATTTGGAACAATCTCTTATTGAATACCAACTTTGAGAACAAAGAGAAACTGGCTACATTGATTAGACTACTTTCTTCTAACAATATTGGCAGTCTTGCTGAGAGTGGCCATGTTCATGCCAGAAACTATGCGGGTGCTGGTGTTTCTCAAGGACGTGCCATTTCCGAATCTATCAATGGTATCGATCAATTGCAAATGTTGAACAAGTTCTCAAAGTGGATTGAAAATGAATCAGACTTTGAGGAAAAGATTGTTGAACCATTGAAGCAATTGAAGAATATTTTGATCAATTCAACAGATATGCGCTTCTCCTTAATATCTGATGAGGCTTCAGTGATGGAAAATGAGAAGTATATCGACACACTCTTGTCCAACCTGCCATCCCAAGCCATTGATGACTCTTCCTACCAGTCATCCTCTTATCCTATCAAGGAAAACACCAACACCATCGTTAAGGTTCCTTTCCAAGTAAGTTATGCATCTTCAGTGTACAAGGGTGTTCCATACGTTCACGAAGATGGTGCCAAACTTCAAGTTTTGTCGAACTTATTGACATATAAGCACCTACATAAGGAAATTCGTGAGAAAGGAGGTGCTTATGGAGGAGGTGCTACATACAGTGGTCTGGATGGTTTGTTCAGTTTCTACTCTTATAGAGACCCGAACTCTTTCAAGAGTCTTAAGACTTTTGCCCAATCGGGCGAATTCGCTTTAGGGCACGATTGGACAGAGACTGATTTACAAGAAGCTAAGTTGACCATTTTCCAAGGTATTGACGCTCCTATTAGCATCAGATCGGAGGGCCAAGGCCTTTTCAAGGCAGGGGTTACTGATGAGATGAGACAGGCCAGAAGACAACAACTGTTGGATCTTGATATCCAGGATGTGAGAGATGTTGCTCAGAAATACTTGGTTGGAAAGGATTCAAGTGTCGCTGTCTTGACCGACGCAGATCCAGAGAACGGTGAAAATTGGGATGTGGTAAACTTGTCTACTCCAGTTGAGTAGTGTGGAACCACCCTTAATTTTTAGTACTATTTTGTATATAGATGATGTAACTCATAGTTGGATTCAGAATCGTACTTTCCAAAAGAGGAAATATGCCAGGTCAGTGTTTTCTTGCAATTTTTTCCTCTTGTGTTTTTTTTTTGGGGAAACTTAGTTCGCGAAAAAAAGTCATAGCCAGGTAGTGGGAGAAAAACGCGTCCGTCGATTTTAAATCATTTCAAAAAAGACAATTGTCAAGATCACCTCTGACAGGTTGCACCTCTAGTTTGCTTTTGAAACCTCAATTTCATATCAGTAGAATGAGATTCATTGCCCTTTATCTGTTTTTGTGTTCACTGATTGTCTCTGTGAGAGCTCTCCACTTGGAGATAGAGGCTGTTGATGAGTCGAGACCACCTACCTGTATACGTGATTTCGTCACTGAGGGTCAACTTGTTGTGGTAAATGTCCAATCCTCTGGCCATAATGGTGACGGACAAGTGTTGAACTTCTTTATCCGTGACACTGTTGGTAATGAATACAGAAGAACTAAAGATTTTGCTGGTGAAGTGAGAGTCGCATTCACCGCTCATGCCTCCGCAGCTTTTGACATCTGTTTCCATAATATTATCCAACAAAGGGGCCGCAAACTGGTCAGAGATGTTGAAGTTGATATTGAATCTGGATCTGCAGCAAGGGATTGGAACTCTATCCAGGCAGCTGAGAAGTTGAGGCCAGTTGAAGTCGAACTAAGAAAAGTTGAGGAACTGACTGAGGAGATTCTAAACGAGTTAGAGTACTTGAAGGCCAGAGAAGAGAGATTAAGAGACACAAATGAGTCCACCAACAGAAGAGTTCGAAACTTCTCTTTCTTGATTATTTTTGCATTGGTTGGTTTGGGGTGCTGGCAGGTTGCCTACTTGCGTAACTACTTCAAGTCCAAACATATCATTTGAAGAGCTTATATACATTATTCATAATTTTTACAAAGAGAAGAAGAAGGAGGAGAAAAGAATGTTAATCTGCTTCTAATCTGTGTAGCTTACCCATGATGTACGCAAAATCTACAATGTTGATATTTACAGATTTTCCTTCAGTTGCCAGGGCAATCATGTCAAGGAGCAAGACATTAGATATGCCAACTTTAGCAGTTTCATTGATCTCTTGAAGTTTTGACAGGTCAATTGTTGTTGTAGATCCCTTCAGTTTAACTTCACACAAAATCAAGTTCCATCCCTCCAATATTTCCTGGAGATTGTTTCGGAACAGGATCAAATGGTAGGAAACAGCCATCAACTTGTCAAAATCAATGACATCAGTTCCGTCAATAACTAGCTGTGAGCTATCAAGTCGTTTGTTTCCCACTAGAAATACACTAGGTATCTTTAAATCTTTGAAGTACTGGGTTAAGTCTGCTGTGTTCATGTCGTGCTCAATCGAATAATTTGCAAGTGCCTCTAAAATCTCATTTTCAATCGCACTGGCGATTTGACTAGGTTTGCTGAACTCCTCTATCGTTCGTTTAGTGATGTATTTCTTTGGTGGCTTTCGCATGTTAGTTAGGTGTGTGCTTTTCACCCATCGATTTGGTTACTCTGATATTTACCATTTTTGATCTAAACCAGTTACTTTCCCACTACACATTAACCTCACAAGAGATGCCTTCTTTAAAAACACACCCTCGGATGAGAGTTCCAAAATAATTCTCGGTCGGATTTCTGGCACCGGGTAATCCCAGACCGAAAATGACAATCGATGAAGATGCAAAAAAGTGCTTAGCGAAGGAAGGGCAAACCACGTTTGCTTGAAGTAACAACATTTCTTAGTGTGATTTTTGTAAATAAGTTTAGCAGTTTGCATACTCTCAAATCATAGTTAGTCAATCTACCATAGACGACGTGATAGCCACCATGGATGCTAGAGAGTATGACCAAGAAGAGGCAAGACAGGAACAGCATGACTTGGAGAGTCTCACCAGAGAAGACAGAGATGATGCTGAAGATGAAGTTGCTCTGAAGAATGAGAGTGGAGAAATTGATGAAGCTGCAGGGGATGCGGGCGAGGATGATTTCGACGATGATGAAGATGAAGATGAAGATGAGGACCGTGTCTCCAATCGCAAAAGAGCTCGTCAAGATAGAAATCAATTCTTGGATGTCGAAGCTGAAGTTTCGGACGACGAAGACGATGAAGAAGAAGATGAGGATGAACTAGCTAGAGAAGGATTCATTACACAAGATCATGAAAACGACACAGAGGCTGTCAGAAGGGATGACAGACTCCATAGACAAGTGGATCGTTCCCATGAGAAAAGCACTGAAGAGGATGCGCAAAAGCTAGCTGCCCAGTTCAAGGAAAGATATGGTAGAACCAACAAGTACAGAGGTGATGATTCTGGTTTTGTCTCTCAGAGATTTTTGTTGCCATCTATCAATGACCCAAGTATTTGGGCTGTTAGGTGTAGACCAACCAAGGAAAAGGAGATTGTCAGAAAACTGTTGAAGAGAAAGTTGACTCTACAGGGAAAGCCAAATGAACCAAAGTTTTTATCCGCGTTCCAAAGAGATAACTTCACAGGTTACATTTATATTGAAGCAGAGAAGTTGGCAGCAGTTGATGTGGCCATTAGGGGTTTCCCAGATATTTATCCAAACAACAAGGTTTTGGTTCCTGTTGAAGAGTTTCCAGATTTGTTGAGAGCTAGTAAGACCTCTGATGTCAATATCCAACCGGGCAGTTATGTCAGAATTAAGAGAGGTAAATACAAGGGGGACTTGGCCATTGTGGATGCTGTTGAAGAGAGTGGTTTGGAGGTTACACTTCAAATTGTCCCAAGAATTGACTACAAGGGATCCGAGGTTGATGAAGAGACTGGTAAGCGCAAAAGAATCACCTCAAAATTCAGACCTCCACAGAGATTATTCTCCAAGAAGGATGCTCTAGAGTTTGATTCTATCAACTTGACTGTTAGAGCAAACAACACATTTTATTACAAGGGTGAAGAGTACATTGATGGCTTTTTGTACAAGCTGTTCAAGTTGCAATATTTGGAAACACAGAATGTTCAGCCATCTTTGGAAGAGCTCTCCAGATTCAACACAGGAGATGATGCCAACCTGGATTTGTCCTCTATTGCACAAACCTTGAAAGGTTCCAAACAAACAGTATTTAACACTGGTGACAGAGTCCAAGTCCTACAAGGCGAGCAACAAGGTCTACAGGGTGATGTTATTACATCATCCAACGACACTGTCATGGTCAAACCAAGTGGCTTCCAGAGCACGAATCTTGAGTTTCCAATGAGCAACCTGAGAAAAATCTTCCATGAAGGTGATCATATTAGTGTCCTTAAGGGAAAACATGAAAGTCACACCGGTATTGTTGTCTCTGTCAACGGCGACCATGTAACTTTTGTCTCTGATCAATCGCATACCGATGTTACTGTATTTGCCAACCATCTAACAAAATCTGATGACAGTTCTACTTTGATTGATGGAAAGTTTGACTTGCACGACTTGGTCAGGCTCAATGCTACAACTGTGGGTGTTGTCATCAAGGCTGATAAGGATGTCTTTACAGTACTATCACAAAATGGTAAGGTACTGTCACTGAAGGCATCTGCTATCATTTCCAAGGTTGATATCAGAAGGGACCAGGCATTTGCTTCAGACTCCAATGGTGACCCAATCAAGATTGGTGACTCTGTGAAGGAAAACGAAGGTTTCAAGAGACAGGGTAATATTTTACATATATTCAGAAACTTCTTGTTTGTCTACTCCAAAGAGACTGCTGAAAACAATGGTATCTTTGTCACTCAAATATCAAGTGTGTCTAATGCAGCAACAAAAAGCCACATCGAAGAAGAAAAGAAAGACAACAGAGTGGATTTAACCAAGATGAATCCTAAGTTCAGAAATGGGGGTACGATGGCACCACCACCAGTCCCAGCCAAGGCCCAAACTGGTAGAGACACCACCATTAACAAGCATGTCAGTGTCAGATTGGGCGAATACAAGGGCCTGCGTGGTATCATCAAGGACACTAATGGAGATATTGCCCGTGTTGAGCTCCATACAAAGAACAAGATCATCAACATATCCAAGACCAAACTATCATTTGTGACAGACGACAACAGATTGATTCCATTCGAGGAATATGTCAGAAACAGCTCTATCAGAGGAGGTGCGATGTTCACAAACTCAAACCAAAGTAGACAGACACCTGATGGTGGCTCCTCTCATTGGTCAGGAGCCAGCAGTAATACAGGAGGATGGTCCAACCCAACTAGTGGGAACAAAACAGGATACGCTAGTACTGGTGCATGGGGTGGTGCTGGTACTCAGTATGGTGGTGTTTCTGCGGGCGCCGGTACCTCATGGGGTGGTGGTTCAGGAACTGCATGGGGAGGTGGTGCTGGCACTGCGTGGGGTGGTGTGACAACTCATGGTGCTGCACCTGGTACTGCTTGGGGTGGCCAGCCTGCTGGTCAGAACAGTTCTTGGGGTGCTCCTCCTCCTCAACAACAGCAGCAGCCACAACAACAGGCAGGAAGTCAATGGGGTGGACACAACACTGGATATGGTAACGGATATGGGACCGGTTACGGTGGTACTGGCACTGCATGGGGTGGCGGCCAAGCTGCTGCTGACGGTGGTAACAGACCAGCTCAAGGTTGGAACCAGTCACCATCGCAACCAACCCAAGGTGGGTTTAATAGCAACCAAAGAGGTTAACAGAACAGTGATTGCAAAGTCCCTGTGTCTGGAATGAAACATACGTGATGATTTTGTATAATAGTTAATTGGTTTCATTGTCAAGTGTGTTGTTTTTGTAGATTGTAGTGTTACCTCATGCACTATAGGCGAGTGAGTTCATGTGATTGAGAATAGAATGATTTGTAACAATGCGTATAGGACCCCAACCGCATAGTGGTTCCTTAGTCTCCAGTCTTGATTATGATTCTGCTGGCCTTACCGGATAAACGGCAAAGTAACAAAAGCATACAATGTAAATAAAGCGCACTGTCCTTATGTCGAATTGTAAGGAGTTGATCACACCGCATTCCCATAATGATATGATCCAAAGGCGTCTTGTCTCAGTCCTAGCCAATCCAGTCGCACGACAAAACCAAAGATCTACTGCAGAGTCTTGATCTAGCTGTATATTGTGCTCCTTCCCCCTTTGCACCATACCCTGTTTCTATTTACAAGTGTGTTGAACTTCGTCTCTCTCTCTCTAAGCTTTCTATCACAAACCCTTTGGCTTTCTGGAAAAGTTTAGTGGAGTGGTCTCCGTAACCTTTCTTTTCTTAGCTTCTGTAAACAATACTCTCTGTTTCACCACTGGGTCATAGCGCACCTGGTTAACCAGTGGAGAACCACGGTTCACTAGAATGTGTTTTCTGAAACCTGTGGCAGCAGTTGATAATAGTGAAACAACAATTTTGCCTTTACTTTTAGCAGGACCTGTCATTCTGTTAGTATCACCCTATTCTTTTTTTACCTCTCAAGTTCTCACAAAATATCACATACCAGCCATGGTTTAGCAGTTCTATAGCAGCAGCTTTTGATTGATATATCTTATCCTCTCCCGTGTGGAAGAAGAAGACGAAAAAAAAAAGAGAATGGTGTGGTGTCTGGATGTACAATGTTTTTTTTATTTTAGTAACCATAACAACCAAGTAAATGAATTAATATAGTATACATATAAAGTACTTCAACTTCAGAAAAATGATTCTATTTCAAGTCAAACTTGACCTATTTTCATCTTCATATCCTGAACGAACTCATTATCTCTCTCAATCGCTTCCTCACTAAAATGATTATCGATTAGGTGCTGAATCACACCCCAGCCCCAGGCATTCACATACTTCCTTCTAACAATGATATTGTTGTGTGCATCTGGTCTTAAAGTCACCAGGACCTTACGCCAGTCCATACCTGAGTGCCAGGATCTTGCAAGCCGCTCCTGTAGCTTCTTAGTATTTGGGAAAAAGAAGTCGCGGATATTGGAGTCTTCACCAAGAACATCATTATCCTTCTTGGCGTAATGGGGCACTGGTAGGTCTGAGAATTTGTAAATTTTATCATGGAAGATCGTCTCTGGTCTCTCAAGAGGGTCAGTGAGGTACCCATTGCCTGGTTTTGGTGACAAAATTGCGTTAAACCCAGATAGAAATGTAGATGTAACCGGTGGGATGTAAACTTCGGGGTCTTGCTCTTCCATATTATCTAATGCTTCATCGACTTCTTGGGCACCACCACCACTACCTCCACTGGAAGATGACTGATCAGGGGTCCCCACAGGACTACTATTTACTGTCTGCGTGCGAAGGTACCTTTTCTTCTTCTCCCTTTTCGAAAAGTTAAGGGTTGATGACATGTTGTTTAACAGTCCTCCCTTTCGCTCAGTTAATGCTGGTGAGCTCGACGTTTTGTCAGCCTCTTTTAATCCTGAAGGTTCTTCGTTGTAAGTATCATCAGAATTGATGCCTTTAGGTGTCTCTTTCTTCTTTTCATCATCAACTGCCGGGGATCCTTTCTCGTCAACTTGTTCTATCATCCTTTGTTTGGCCTTTGCTGTTTTAAAATCAGAAACTTGGCCTAAACTCTTCCAATCAAGATAAAGTAAAGACGATGTTCTTAATGGGACAATTCCATCGTTGATTGCATTGGCATAAGTTGTCCGTCTCAGAAATCGTTCAAAGACGCCATGAACAGGGTTTCGCAGAATCTGTTCCAATATAGGTCGAAGTGTGAGGGTAATATGCTCATCGTTGTTCTCTTCTGAGCTCAAAGTCTTGATCAAGGAAGGAAATTTATGCTTTAGTGTCAAGTCCCGGCCAGTGATACCTAAGACTCCGAGATCCAAGGCAAACGAAGCAGCCATTGAGAATTCAGAGGATATCCCTAGTAAAGGACTGGCCAGCATCAAAAAATTCAAAGGAATCACCTTCTTGAAGAACTCAGGTCTCCTTGAGACAATGTGGAATATGGCATATGCCTGAACTGGTCCACCCAAAGAGTGACCAATGAAGGATATTCTATCAATGTCATAGCCACATTCATCATAGACCTTTAATACGTAGTCACCGACTCGTTTTCCTAGGTACTTGATTCCCTTATCGCTCTTCCCAGTGTTGTCTTCACAACCGCGAATGATAATATTTGCATCATCATTGTTGGCAATTCTCTTGCAAATTTGATCTCTCAAGTAGAGCATGTCAGCACCGACAGTGGAGAATATGCCGTGGGTTATTAATACCAAGTGCACTGGTTTATTTGGAAACTTTGGAGGTTCCGACCATAGTGATGTAGTATCAAGTACGTTTACATTCATCACCTGGTCCTGAATAGAATCATCCACATCCTGTGATTTGTGCAGCAATCTGTAATCGTAACCCACCAAGAAGGAAAAGTGATTGACAAAATCAGTCACTAGTGTCAACTGTGAAACGATATCGACAGTCCATGAGTATCTGTTATCTGAGACCAGACTATTCTTGTTAAGATAAAGCTTTGCCTTGAAGGAAACACCTGGCTTCACATCTGTATCATAGAGGATGTCCTCATCAAACTTCTTTAGGGGATCGAAATTATGCGGTGTGACATCAATATAGAATGCAAAGGGTCCAGTCAAGTAAATTAAGCGCAGAAGGTTGTTCTCATTGTTTGTGACCCTCAACCATAGATACTTTCCCTTTTCGTCAGACTGAATCTCACAGTCCTCCACATCTGTATAAGTGATTACGAACCGAAACACCTCCCCAATCCGCAAGTCATTCTCCGACTTGTAAAGTAAATTGGCCTTGCATGAATCAGGTGTGATATCAATCTGCGAAGAATCGGCAACTGGTCTTCGTTCTTTGGGGCGGTCAGAAGGCAATTGATCTTCAGCACCTGGTTCTTTCCCACAGCATGAAGGAAGGGGTACACATCCGCATAGCAACTTCGCGGACATTCTCCACCACTCCTCTCTTTAAGGCGAAAAAGAGTTGCAAGAATAAAAGAGAGCCTCTGCCCTGGTGTTTTTTACAGAAGCTGTTCTAAAATTCCGGTTTCTCTTTTTTGTGAAGATTTGAGAACAATTTATATTAATCACGTGTGAATATTCACCTCCCTCCTCCTGTGGTCGGAACTCATCTCATACTGGCCCGCGGCAATTCACCCACCAAGTAAAAGTTACGTAACAACTCCAAAACCAAGAAGCTCCAGAGATCAAAAGAGATCCCCACCATCCAGATAAAAATTCACCGTACTTAGAACCTGTGTCATTAGGACAATCTCTGGCTCCAATAATGTCCAATGGCATCGATATCCATGAAGTTCATACGAACTTTTACTCACTGGTGAGTATATTTGTGTCCTCCTTCACTTCCCAACCGACCTCTCACTAACAAGTTCTGTCAAAACTAGGCACATCTCCCAGAGATTACATACGCTGTCGTCAAGCCAGCTACCCCTGATGATCAGGTCTTGTGCAATATCGAGTGTCATTTGAGGAAACAGCATCCCAAGCTTCTGGCGATTATTCATGCCAAAGAACTTCATCTCTTCACCATGGACTCTTCAGATCCACCAAGACCACCTCCAGATTTTAACATCACCATGACGCCCACAGCAACGTTTCAACCTCAAAACTTATTCGGCGCGAAGAAGAATACACCTACTCCTCAAGCTACTGTGCTCTATGTAACCTTTTTAAAGGCGTTAAAGAAACTAATTGTTCTTAACCTGACAATGCGGAAGGAGCTCACGCCTTTTGGTAACGCTGCTCTTCTTCCAAACATGGACCTTCTTGAGCTTGAGACTAAATTCACTGCATTTTCTCAAGTTGGAATATCCATATCAAAGAGACCAAAGTTTCTAGAGCCCCTGTCATGTCTGCCGAATCACCAGGAAGATGTGAATGCCAATTTTGCACTGTACCTGGCACCTTCTGGTATTCGTTCATATCTTGTTGATTCAAGCGTTGAGAAGTCCATTACTACCAAACCATCAAATTACAAAATCATTATAGATTCCCTTTCCTCGCTGTATAACATCAATCTTGATCCAGAAACCTGCAGGTGGATCAAGTTGATACCAAACTTGGGGCATCTCAATGGTATGACTTCACCAATTAATAGTTTCATGAAACCTGTGATTAACACCAAGCACTTTATTTGGCCAGTAGAGCTATGTCTGGTACAAAAGGCCAAACAACTCTCATCACAGTCCACGACAAAATCCCCAGAACCAGTCGACCCACTTTCTTTAATTGACGATTTTGTGAGCTTGAAAGCCAGTTCCCAAATCAAAACTCCATCAACCGTTCCAACCGCCAATAATACTCCAATGACATTCGACAGCCATGCTCTAGACCATCCGACAATCAAAAGTAAGACTCCACAGAGTGTGCAATCATCGATGAACTTGGTGATGGATCCTTCCAATTCAATGACTCCTGTGGAGCACCCTGTGAGTGGTGAAGAAGTAAACTCCCAAAATGATAATAATTGGGATTATATCAACGATGAATTGTTTGGCGACGGCCCGGAGAATAACGTTTCACAGGACACCCCAATCGAAGACTCAGATTTTGACCTGTTCGCTGAAGATGATGTAGGGGAACAGAAAGGAGACAGTACGATGAAAGATGATGATGAAGTCTCAATTGATGTTGATCAGCTGCTGGCAGACGAAGATCTTGACGATATTGCACTTGCTTCAGAGTTGGAACTATTAACCGGTATGGAATCAAAATTGAATGACACTCTCTCTACAGATCAAGATGCTCTGAACCCGGTTCAGCCTTTGGATGATGATCAATTTGATGTGCCAATTCATGAAATGACTATAAACATGTCACCAAGTCCATATAATGATCCAGGAGCGCCTCTGCCTATTCAGTCGCCTAGGGGCAACAAGAACAAGAGCATTTTCTCGCCGTTGACGTTCAACCCTATCATCAAGTCAAACATTGATGACAAGTATACAGATGGTGGGAAGTTTTTTGTCAGGAAGAATGACGAAGGCCAGACTGCAGTTCCGTCAATGACCCTGACTGAATCATTTGGGAAAGATCAAGGTGATGAGGATGACGATGATGAGGAAGAAGACGAAGACGACGTCGATGATGACGACGACGGTGATGAAAACCACGCTAATTATGATTATGACTACCAAGTTGATGGTGATTCCAACGAGGATATGCTGGAACCGGGTGCTGATAATGATATTTCAGTACGTGATAGCGATGTCTCTCCTGATGAAAATGGTCTTGACAAATTCCTCAACTCTCCTAATGGCATAGCATTTCGGCAACCTTCTGTTCCTCTTCTCAAACCCGCAGAAAACAGTACGGATTCTACTGACCCTGATATTAAAAGACCGAAGCTTACTGGCACTTCATCTAATTTCACAGATACACCCCACTTAGCAGTATCTGATGCTACTTTCTCATCTGAGAGTTCCACAAGCTCTTTGAAAGAGAAGGATGATGTCCCAAGCTGTCTGCCTTTCCTTCTCAGAGCAATACCAACGTACACTATCCCTGAAAACATCTTCACTGACAATCCAGAGATTGACTTGGGCGAGATTGAAGAGATAGTTGCTGAGTTGTTGAACCAGATTGTTTGGAATGAATCTTATGTCTTTGAAGATGTACCAAACGTTGTTTTGAAATCATTCAACGACCAGGAGAGTGTCGAACGCTCTATTGCACAGATTTTTCCAGACATTCACGACACCTCTTTGCTTGAATATACTGGGATGATGAGGCCAGAGGGGGATAGTGGCCCTAAGGCAGAAAATGAGCTGTTGCGTCTTGATGTTGACTCGCCCCTGTCTGCTTTTCAAATTCCGGTAATGTCACCAGATCTCTCCATTGGCTCCATGGGCTTGCTGCCTAAGGTGCCAGCATCAGCTGATCAGACCGATAACTCTGATATGAAGGAACTAGACTATGTTTTCCTATTGAAACCTCCAAAAATGAACGTGAAGAGATCAAATGAAGAACTTTCTGTTGTTTCAAGTTCTCTTTATTTATGGAGCTTGATGAGTTTCAGGCCTTTGAACCCTCTCAAGAACTTCAAAGTACTTCTGATTACTGTCCCCCATCAGACTGAACAATCAGATTATTTCTTGAAATCATTTCTTGAAATCTATGAGTCAAAGCTTCATCTAGGCCGGGCTGAAAGGCTTATTAGTGATTCTTCAGGACTGTTCAACAATGGACTTCTTTCGACAACAGATAACTTGGAAGATGACCTGATGGAAGCAGCAAAGCACCTTAAGTCTGAACTGGCGGGGTCCTCACAGGACGACAATCTGCTACTTTTATTCCCAGATTCTAGGAATAGCATTTCCACTACGTTGTGTGATATCCGATTATTTCAGAAATTCAAGAAGCTAGTGACATCATTCACTGCGAATGGTCCTTCTATCAACATATTTTTGAAGATGATTCCAAGCTCTTTCATATCTAACAATGGTGTTTTTTCCACTTGCTCTGTCAACACTCTTACGAGGTTGTCACTCAATGTTTACAACTCGATTGGTGATTTCAACTCCACATTCACCAAGCTTTCAACTCAACTCCCTGACAAGATTGAATTCAAAATGACTAAGGCCCCAATCGCTAGTTGTCTATTGTCCAAGAACTCGTACATACATCTTTGTTATGATAGGTCAACTGACAAAGAATGGCTGGCCGCTGCCTGGACAGATGAAAACTCTAGCTTCAGAAAAACCAAGGCATGGTATTGCTCTAATCACTTCAAACATACTCCAAACGTTAAGTCAATTGAAGAGGTGCTGAATGAGATTTGGGAAATCACACTGAACTACTCTTCTAAACTAAAAGGTACGAAGAATTTGATCTTGACAAGACTAAATGGCATGATTCCTGATGATGAACTTCTCCACCTGAAAAGATTATCATCCAAGACTAGAGACTTGACTTTAATTGTGGTCTCTGTGTCCCCCAAGACCAAATTGTTGGTGAAAGCAGGCCAGGTTGGATTTCCAATCAATAAGGTATTTGACCTGAAGGCAGAGAATGACAAAATTCTTAGTGCCAGAGACTCTGCGCCTACAGTAGGCTCTTCAAGTGGACTAACACCTTCAATGTTTACACCACAGGCAGTGAACTCTCCAGATTTGTTCACAGTTAACAAAATCGGTTCACATGATTCCCCTTCCTCATCTGAACTGAAGTCTCTTTATGATGAGCAGAACACTATTGTTGATATCAATGATACTGTCTATGGTGTGATGATTGACAGTCCTGAGACCCTTATCAATGCCCCTAGCCGTTTCAGTGTAAAAACTGGATATCTTATCAAACCATTGAAAGACAGTCGCAATATTATGCGCGCTTTCGAAGTCAATTTGTTGAGCTGTCCATCAAACTTCCAAAATGACGTTTTGATGAGAACCTTGTTGACCCACTTCAGAAATTTGTCTGCTATTTCTGAACACTTTGGTATTTCTGACTTTAACAATTCACTAATACCCTGGCATGTTGAAGCAGTGAGAAAGGCGATGCATTATTTGGTCCATGTTCGTGTTCGCAGACCAGATGCATCTGTTTAGGTAACAAATGCACTACTTTCTACACGGTTGTCCTAATGAAACTCATACAAGTATTTATACAAGATTAAACTGACTCTGGAGAAACCCAGTCAAGTCCTTAACTTCCTCATCTTCAATGTCTTTGTGGAAAACACTTTCCAAAACTCGCCTTCTTGACTTTTCGCCTATCATAGCCACCTCAATCAGTTCACTCGTGGTATACTCATCCAATGTACTACTCCTAGAACAGTGGATCCATAGTTTCGTCAAGAAGAATAGAAAGTAGCTCATCTTGTTGTAATCCTCCAATAATTTTCTCTCCTCTCCTTTAACTTCAAGGTTGTAGAATTTTCTAGCAAACGACACATTCTGGAATAAATCCTTGATAAAAGCAAGACCTTTATCTTTGGAGTATATCCACTGTGGCTCTGGCTGCTCAAAGTCGTAGCTAGTTAACTGCACCAAGTAGCATAGAATCAAATCTTCAGCAACTGAAACCTTAAAGTTATCTTCCAAATCTTTGAGGGACAATTGAAGGAAGTTGGTGAAGTCATCATAGCTTCTATTTCTTAATGAAAGAACAAACAATTCCGTCAACTTGTCCAATTCCCATTTTGATGTGATACTATCATCGTATTCTCTATTCTGTGATACTTCACAAGCAAAAAAGAAGATCTTTCGCATAAGGGGTGCAGCTTTGGATGAAATAAGCGATGCACTAGTTGATTCTTGAAAAGTTCTGCCAATCACCACAGACTGCGCTTTTCTCAGCTCATTCTTGAAGATTGGTGTTGCATCTTCAGTTCTGAAGAACGCATCACAGACACTCTGGGCCCAATCATATTGACCCATAGCGTTGAAGAAACTGAATGACAAGGTATTCTCAAAAGAAACGGTCAAATCTGCTTCTTTGGCCCGAAGGAAATCACGATAATCCAGTTCGACTATATCAATTATCAGTGTCAACAGTCTGTTCCACATCTGCCATATCTTGTGACTTTGAGGATTGTTTTCTAGCGAACATTTGAAACACCAATTAATAGCCCTCCATATGCTCTGCTGATTCAATACAATGTCAATTCGTTCATTGCCCATTATCTTGGTAGATTTCTTATCTGCGGTTGCAGCATTATCGTAGTCGTGGTCGGCATTGTCATCAGCTTCACCTTCATTCTTTGAGTAGAGCTCATTGCCGGCCCAACTATGCGGTTCAAACTCCATCTCAATTCTTCTTCTTTCAGGAGACAAGCCCATTAGCTCCTGTTCCGAAAGGACACCATGCTTCTTATGTAGTATCTCTAGGGTATCATCGATTGTTGATGGTGGCTTTTCTTTGTAATCCTTCTTTCCTTTTTGTCTTCTGGGTTTGTACCCATGATTGGACTCACGGATAAAAGACAAAGCATTGATAAGTTGATCTTTTGTGAATTCAACATCTGTTTCATCGTACCTGCAAGCCCTGAACGCGTCATCATCCATATCGCCATCGATATGATCATCAAAACTCACAGCATTCAGCAGCTGTGACAGGATCTCATACGATCTATGGCTCAGAGGAACATCAGAAGCCTTGTTAGGCAGTTTGTGAAGAATAGAATCAGCAGCATAGAAATCTTCAAGAGTTGTCAGGGTCAAAAGGATCCTGATAACAAAACTGGACGGGCATAATAGTTTAGGAGCACTGTTAAAAAGAGATGTCTCCAAATAGAACAGTAGTCTATCATACTGCTCCAGGTTAAGCAGAGAGTCTAGAAATTCCTCCTGCTTTCTCCATTCTGGGCTAGTCATCCTGGATTAATACAAACACAGAAAATACATTTGTGCCTTTTAATCTTGTTTGCATACAGACTCACTTAATCCTGTTCTTTGTTAACAAATGAGGCACGTGATTTTTCAGTGTTTATTTGAAAGTTTAGTTGGTGTCAAAGTCTGCTATTTCATCCCAATAGAGGCCGTGTGGTCTAGTGGTATGATACTCGCTTTGGGCGAAGAGCAGTAAACTGTTCTACAAACTACTAAGCATGTGAGTGGTCCAGGGTTCAATTCCCTGCCCGGCCCTTTTTTTGTTTTTGTCTTTCTTGTCATATCGACTTAGTTTAGAAACTGAGTAGTTAGTTAACTAACTTCACGTTAGGTTAGTTGGTAGGCACCACTTGCTATATTTACTTCCGTTCGCTCCTCAAAGCCAGACTATCTAACAAGAACTATAAATATCAAAACCATTACATGGTATATATATACGGACCCTTGCGGAAAAGAGACATTTACATAACTATATACCAGCTAAATCTATAAGCAACAGAACTAAACGCAGGTGGGATCAAGTGTTGAAAAATTTCTTAGTTCTTCAATTTCTCTGTTTGACCTGACAACAGAGTGAAGCTTGGGGCAGACAACTTCTCGGTACCCTTCAAGAAGTCGAGCTCCAATACAAACAAGAATTCTAACAAGTTAGCTTTAGTCTTGTTCACCAACTCACCAGCAGCAGCAGCGGAGCCACCTGTGGCAATGATATCATCGACAATGATAACGGTTGATCCCTCTGGGAGAGCTTCCCTTTGAATCTCGAACTTGTCTTCACCGTACTCCTTGACATAGACTGCTTCATAGGTCTTTCCTGGTAGTTTACCAGCCTTTCTCACAGGGACGAATCCAGCATTCAGCTCAAGAGCCAACGCTGGGCCGAAGAGGAAACCTCTAGACTCTAGTCCAACAATATAGTCAATCTTTTGGCCAGGGAATTTGGATTCAACATGGAGCTTAAAGGATTTTACCAACTTCTTGAATAAATCTGGAGATCTGAATATTGGCAAAAAGTCCTCAAAAAGAATACCTTCTTGAGGAAAGTTTGGGTATTGATCTAGAGCATTCTTTAGCTCGGTAGCGTACTGTGCAATTTCGTCTGACATTGATGCAGAAAGTTGGTTTTTTGGTGGTTAAGGCAGTCAGTTGGTCCAGACAGGGGAAGAACCTTTTTTCTTTATTATAAGAAATTTAAAAAATTTGCATGTGAAAGCATTTTGCATAAAGCAAAACAACATAAACAAATAAATACTGTGTCAATAAGACAAGATATCAAAGCAATACTATCTCTCTCTATCAATTACACAAAGGCGTATTGAAATTATAACCAATATTGGTAATGGAAAGTAAAATGGTTTGGACCAATGTATATATAAATATATTACAACCATTAGTTAGTTACTCGAGCAACTTCATGTGTTTGATTTGGATCTTTTCTCTTGAACGAGTGTAAAAGGTGGATCTATTTTCAACAACTATCTTCCCAGTGAACTCACTAATGAAAAAGAAACCACCCCTATGCGTCCATGAGACAGAGCTGGGCTCGAAGTCATACTTCACAACATCGAACATATTAACGTGGGACTCGAGGTCATCGACATACTCAATGTGGTGACTATCAGGAAGGATGGATTTCAAACTGATCACTTTCGTACCAGGTTTCAATTTGTCAAACAACATCAGAGTGCGGTCCTTCAGATCAGGGGAGAATAGGAAGTTATTGCATAAAATAACATCACAATCATCAAGAACTGTCTTCAAGTCTGGGTTATCCAAAAAACTTTGTCTGTGAAAAAAGAAGCACTTGGCTGGATTCAGCCCAAACAATTTACAACGCTGCTCAAACTCTATCAACTGTTTGTCCCCCAGATCAGAGCATCCGTCCATAATCTCACAACCATAGCTCTCGCAACTATACTCAAGGGCAGCCTGCAAAGTCACATTCCCAACACCAGACCCCAAGTCCATAAACTTCTTTGAGGAGTTCAATTCAACTTTATCGAAGATCTGGGACAAAAACTTTGGAAGAAGCTCACCGTATACATTGCTGGAGAAAGACTCGTACCCTTTCAACTTTCTAATGTTTGGTGAAACCGTTCTTGAATAAACTTGATTCAAGATCTCATGTAGAAACACACGTGAAATGGTCTTCTTCCTCTTTAGATGCTTAGCAAAATCATTGGTAGAGTGAATTCTTAAAACAATTGAATTGTACTCTTCAATCTTCTGGACAGCATCATCATATCTCTTCTCAATTAGAGCTTTGGAGTATTCACCAACCAAGGAATTATGAGGATCTTCAGGGTTATAGATAGCCAGTTTCTCCTCGTCGGGAAAGTAATTCATTGCTATCAGTTCCATCTGTCTTCCCATTTCTTCAAATGGCTCAAGTTGCAAATCACGAGCAAGATCCATCAAAAGGTACTCTTCATATATATGAGGGAAAACTGGACTCTGGAACTTGATGACCCTTGGCTCAAATCCTTTGAACTCTTTATAATACTTCTTGTCGTTTCCTTCAATCAAGTCTTTACACGAGGTAAACTCCAAATTTGTCACCTCTCCAGTAGTCTCTGAATATATTTCGGGAATGAAGAAGCCTTCAGAAATAGGGATCTCAGCATCAGTCTCTAGTGTGTATGAAAAGGGCTTGTAGCCATCAACAAACAAGGAGTCGGGGAAAGAGTCCGGAGCAGGTGTAGCACTCAATGATGGAGAAGGCGTTGGATCCACATCCTCCTCCCCGGCCTTGGCCTTGTCCTTCTCCTTCTGATCGCCCTTACTTTCCAACTCTTGTTTCTCTCTCTCTTCACGTTTTGCATGTGCCTCTTCTCGTCTTTTCTGCGCTTCTTCCTCTAATTTCCGTTGAATTAGCCTCAGTTGTGCAGCTTTTTTCTCATTACGCTTTCTGATGATCTCTTGTTCAGCCTCATAAGTCTCCTGCTCAAACGTCTTAGCTCTAACGCTTCTTGTTGTTCTTCTTCTGGCTAGCCCAAAGTTCGCCTCGTTTACACCGGAGCTTAATCCGTTCTCCCCATCGCCAAAATGAGTATACCATTGTGCAATATAATTCAAGTAAGCAAGCTCTCCTTTTGGTTTCAATCTTCCTGTCTTGATCTTCTTTTCTGGTTCATCATCACCGCCACTACACCTCTTCTTAGTTGATGGCTTTTGCTTCTTTGTAGCAAGATCACGTGCTGTCTTGAGCTTATCACATTTTGTGGTTTCACGAGTCTCTACTTTGATAGAAGTATCTTCGTTCAAGAACTTTGGGTTTGAATTTGATGGTGAGATTAGACCTTCCGAGTCAGGAGTTAGAGGCTCAACAGTGGATTCATCAGTAGAAGTAGCAGTAGTAGCAACACAGCTGATGCTATCTGTGAGTATTGGAGTTGTTGAAGGAAAGGATGACTCAGAAAATGAAGAACCTTTGGATCGGGAAGCTTCCTTTGGGGTTGGCGATACCACTCTTCTTCTTCTGCGCGTCTGCATTTCCTTACTGGGTTGAGGAGTCTCTTTTAACTCGTTAAATAAATGATTAATTCGAAGCAATTTAGTCTTGCTTCTGAGGGCAAAAGACAAAGTGATCTGGTGAAAAGACGCACGACCAAGCGCCAAATTGAAGTTAGTTATCAAAAAAGCTTCTTATTGTTTGTTTTGTTTGTATTTGTTTATTTTTCAGAAAGTGTGTTTTTCAATTTGATATCGTGTCAGCGCGAAAATTTCCAGATCAGACCATATGAGATTTCCACATGTCACACTGTATTGTATAATTAAATTAATTCTAAATCTTGAAAATGAAATGTGGGAAACGAACATTGTTATGCTATGCTCCATTCAATAGGTTTCAAGTCGTACTTGACAAGCCATTCGTTTGCCTTCTTGAAATGGGCACATTCAAAGAAACCCCTTCTAGCACTGAGTGGACTCGGATGAACTGACCTCAGTACAAGTACTTCATCCTCTGGGAACTTGAGCTTCAAGCTGTCAAACCTTTTCTGTGCAGGACTACCCCATAGTAAAACCACTTTCTTTCTTTCAGTGTCTTTTAATGCAACTTTTAACACGGCCTCAGTGAACTCCTCCCATCCTTTTTTGGCATGTGAGTTTGCCTCATGGGCCTTCACTGTTAAACAGGCGTTCAACAGTAATACTCCCTGGTCAGCCCATACAGTCAAATCACCATTGTCTTTGGGGATTTTAAAGTTGGGGTAGTCAATCTTTAGGGTTTTGTAAATGTTTACGAGGGATGGTGGGGGTCTAGTTGGATTTTTGACACTAAATGCCAACCCATGAGCCTGGTTAACATTGTGGTAGGGATCTTGTCCTAATATCACAATTTTTGTTGCTTTGAGTGGGGTTAGTCTCGACCAGGAGTAAATGTCATTCTGCGGAGGGAATATCTCTATCTTCTGTTTCCACTGACTTACCAGAAACGTCTTGAGCTTAAGGAAGTAGGGTTTTGTAAACTCTTTGTGGAGCTGTTCAAACCATGAATCCTCCATTGTGTTAATCTCTAGCTCTAGTAACTCATTTAGTTCAGAAGTGAGCTTTTGAACAAAGGCACGCTTGAACTCCGACAGTGAACTTGGCTTTGGACATTCACCTGGATTTCCTTGTATACAACTAGAAGTTGCAATTATTTCTTCGCCTTCTGTGTTCGTTTTCTTCTGTGCCACTTTCACGGTTGCCTTTGGCCTGAAAAAATCCGTGATATTTGCATTTTTCCTCTTCTTAAGGTTAGTTATTTCATCCATAGACTGAATTGATCTCTTCTCTGCGGTCATATCTCGTGGATTTCGGCTGTTTGTAAAGTGACTCTGTATGTTTTGTTTCCCATCGAGTATTTTTTTTTAAGGCGTGTCGTGTCATCCTCGCGTTACAACCACCAATTTTGGACCTCGGTTCAAAGTTTAGTAAAAAACACATCAATGCTTCTAATCAAAACAAATTGGGAAAGCGCTAGTTTACTTTCACCCATCAGAAACAAGAAACTGGTAACACTGTTTGATGGCGCTGTACGACAGAGACCTTAAAGGTGACAAAGTAGCACACCATACTTCCTCCAATGGTCAAGAACAACAACCAGCTAGAAGCCTGAAGGACGAAGCGCCAAGTGGCATTGATAAGCAATGTGAGAAGCAGTCTACTCCTGGCGGCCAACCAGAGGATTCACGGTGGTCTCTCTGGGGTAAACAGAAGCCCACATCGTCAAGGAACAACAAAACCTCTCCAGATAGAACATGTATATCTCCAACTAAGTCTGAACACAATGCGAATCCTTCTCCTCCAGTGGCTCTAAAAGCAGAGAATGTCGCCAGCGGTTCTAGTGAGGACCTAGTTGACAAAGAAACCCGATGGCTAGGCTGGCGTAAGCCATCACTGACGTCCCTGCGGAAAGCTGTGAATTCAAGCGATAGTGGTAAAGTAGATGCCAAACAATCCAGACAAAAGACTGTAAGGAATGAAGTGGTTCTTGAAGAAGTTGATAAGACTCCTGAGGCGCTCAAATCAGTTGAGATGGACGTCAAGACAAAAGATCGAGCATCATCATGGTCCTTTTGGAACTCTGCCCAAAATGTTACAGAACCACTCACCAATAAAATACTAAATGGCAACAGAGAAAACGACGTACCGGATGCTATGCTCTTTGAACCATCCAAGGTTACCAACGACAAACCCTCAAAATCTCCAACTCAAGCAAAGTCATTGAACAAGGTTGTTCCTGAATTTGAAAAATCGTTGCCTCTGTATTCTTTCCAGTCTAGCATTGTGAACAATTTCAACAGGTTGAAGTGCACCCTTGGCTTTGAAGTTAAAGATCCAATGCATTTATACCGATCAGAGCCCAATCACAAAAATATAAAGAAAATATTGGTGATTGGTGTGCACGGCTTCTTCCCGACAAAAGTAATAAGGCCATTGATTGGAGAGCCCACTGGAACTTCTATAAAATTCGCCAATGAAGCAGAAAAGGCAGTGAAAAGATTCATCCTAAGAGAAGGGTTGCAAAACGTTGAAATCCAAAAAATTGCATTGGAGAAAGAAGGCAAGATTCTCAATAGGGTCGACTTCTTCTTTAAAATTCTCTCTAAATGGGCTGAAAAATTGAACTCTGCGGACTATATTTATTTTGCGGCCCATTCACAAGGCTGTCCAGTGTCTGTTCTCCTCTTATCAAACTTGATCACATCGGGAGTACTCAACTTTGACAATAACAAGAAAATCTGCATTCTAGCAATGGCGGGTGTCAACAATGGACCTTTCTTCGGTATTGATCAAACTTTGTTTGTTAGAGCTTACTCAACTATCGAATCTGACTCCTTGATGGAGCTGTTTGAGTTTCAGAGGTTTGACTCTGCAATCTCCATTGAGTTTCTAAAGGCACTGAAGGTCGTTATATCCCAGAACCAAATCAAGTTGGTGTTTGTTGGTTCCATTAATGACCAATTAGTACCTCTTTACTCATCGAATTGCATTCATATTAGGCATCCTAATATATTCAGGGCGACATACATTGATGGCGGCTCAAACACGCCACACTTTGTGACTAGGGTAGTTTCCATAGCCAACCATCTTCATAATATGGGTTTCAGTGATCATGGAGTCATTAAAGAAATATCAAATGCTTTGGCTGGCCCATTGACAGGAGGTGGACACTCCAAGATATACCATGACACAAAAGTCTACGATCTGGCGTTAGATTTCTCACTCAAGACAAATGACTTGAGATACCAAATCCCATTACATTTCAAGCCATTTAATATTAACGTTTTGGGTTCAAATCCATACCATCTACCTTGGTGTATGAGGGGACTTCTCTTCGAAGCTAGAGAGAAGTTAAATAACGCTGCCCTTGATCAAGAAATAGAGAAATTATTCGCAGAATTTGAGAGTTGGAAGCCAGAAACAAAACAGCTGAAAGACATGAAGTATCGCTTGAACGGTCTGAGAAGCAAACTCTAAAAAACAACGGCAACACATACACACACAAAATGAAAGATGTTTTACTAAAAACTCTGCTGTAGGATTCACTACTATGATTTATTTTGACAGCTGACTTTTTTAGTTAATGTCGCAGTGTAGTTCCTCGGAATTAGATGCTCTGTAGGTAGGATCTACCTCAAAAATGGTGAAGTGTTTATTCTTATTCCATCACGTGCCCCTCCAAGTTTTTTGGGAGATACAAAACCACAAAAAAACCATGATGAAATTTAAAGAACCATTCTTCTCGTGTTAAACGACGGACAACCAAACAGCAGCAAGCCAACCCGATTCTTCTTCTGTCGTTGTTATTTTCACATAGATTGCTTTTTCTTCACTCAGTTCACCCGTTTAATACATCTTTATTGTCCCAGATTGTTGAAGCTACTGATAACTGAATCGATAAAGATAAAATACAATATATAAAAAGAAAAGGACACAACACAGACAGTACGAGCCGCCCCCTCTGCGCCCCACCATTCTGTCTATCCACCAGTCTAATCACAACTAACTTATACGATGGGTAATAGCTCATCCAAACAAAAGAATGACACCTTGAAATCTTATCCTTCTTTCTCTCGGAGTGATACACAGAACTCGTCGAGGTCAGCTCGATCGTTAAGATCTAGGAAGTCAATGTCCAGAGACTCAGACGCAGCATCTTTCAAAACGGCGCATGACTCGCCTTCAATAGTGCCCAATACACCAGGAGCATCCTCTAGAAAGAACTCTAGTGGTGCTGTACAACAGCTTTCCAATGGTACAACAACTGAGCTTGGCTCCTTTGGTGCCAACAACGTTGACCTATCCAACTTGAATTTGCCTCCGTCAATGGCCCAGGTTGAACCTAGACAGCCGATATTGAGAACAAACAGCGATGCTCTGGATGATCTTCTGCAAACCCAGGGAGACCAACAGCAGTCCCAAAGGCCCTTATCTATCCGCCGCGATTCTGGAAACGTTGCCAATGATAGTAGCCAGACTGGTAGTGAAGGGGCAGTTACCATCAGCGGCAGCAAGCAAGTGTCCAACACCACAATTGAAATACCCAACACACCAAAGAGTCAAGGTTCATTTTCTAATTATAGCACACCATTCCAATCCCCAATGACCAAACCCTTGCTCGCTCCTGTTGGAAATCAAATCGATGTTGAGGAGCTAATCCAGAGGTTGTTAGATGCAGGTTACTCTGGAAAGAGAACGAAATCATTGTGCTTGAAGAACTCTGAAATTGCCCTGATCTGCAGCAAGGCTAGAGAAATATTCCTCTCTCAACCAACGTTGTTGGAGTTGAGTCCTCCAGTGAAGATAGTGGGTGATGTACATGGTCAGTTCGGTGACCTGATTAGAATGTTCACTAAGTGTGGGTTCCCACCTTCTTCCAACTACTTATTCTTGGGTGACTATGTTGATCGTGGTAAACAGTCCCTTGAAACCATTCTCCTTTTGCTCTGCTACAAGATCAAATATCCAGAGAACTTCTTCTTGCTACGGGGTAACCATGAATGTGCCAACGTGACGAGAGTTTATGGGTTTTATGATGAATGCAAGCGCCGCTGCAATATTAAGACATGGAAACTCTTTATTGATACATTCAATACACTACCCCTCGCTGCTATTGTTGCTGGAAAGATTTTTTGTGTGCATGGTGGGTTGTCGCCAGTATTGAACTCGATGGATGAGATCAGAAATGTCAATCGTCCAACAGACGTTCCAGATTTTGGCTTGATTAACGATTTATTATGGTCGGACCCATCTGATGCAGCAAAGGAATGGGAGGATAATGAGCGTGGTGTCTCCTACTGTTTCAACAAGGTTGCGATCAACAAGTTCTTAGGTCGGTTTGGATTTGACTTGGTGTGCCGCGCTCACATGGTTGTCGAAGATGGTTATGAGTTCTTCAACGATCGATCTCTAGTGACTGTCTTTAGTGCTCCAAACTATTGTGGTGAATTTGACAACTGGGGTGCTGTGATGAGTGTCAGTGAGGAATTGTTGTGCAGTTTTGAACTATTAGACCCATTGGACTCTATTGCTTTGAAACAAGTCATGAGAAAGGGCAAACATGAGAGAAGAATAGCCAATTTGGCTACCCAGCAGATGGGCAGCACCAGTAATCAAGGAAGCTTCAACAACTCTAGTGGAAGCTTTAGCAACCCTACTGGGAGTCTCAATTTTGGAACTCCCACATTGAATGATAAAGATAACTCTAGTTGACCTCCTGTCATACACACACAGAGAGAGAGAATGTGCGATTTTTTGCCATTGTTACGAGAGACGAGAATGATTTTGACGGTTTATATGTATGTTTTTTTTTGTACCTCAGTCACATTTCTTTTACTTATGATTTGATTTGATTTTGTTTTGCTTTGTTTCGTTGGGTTCCTTCTATTAGGAATTGGATTTTGTTGACATATAGTTTTGGGTCTTTGAGGTTTCAAGAGATAACCTTTCTGTTTGTCTGTTTGTCTTGGGGTATTTGAATTTTTGTTTGAAAATTCCACCACATCTTATACATAGTTTATGGCTGGATCTGGATGATTGCCAGTTTGCTACCAGCTCTGTATAGAGTCACCTGTCATTGCAAATGTCATGTCATGTACACTAGAAACTAGTTTGTTTTCTCCTCTATGTGTGCCTGTCACTTTCTGGAATAGGTATACTGCATGTATCACCATACAACAAGTTGTTAATATCAGTGATTCTCAAATCAGAGACACCGCTTGTAGCACACCATGCAAACTTTTCCCAGTCCTTCTCCACAGCAGCATCACCATCGATCACATTCCTCAAGTCAGAAGGGTCCACTGCTACATGCTCAGTGTTCCACAACTGGAGTGCAACATAAATGTACAACATGCCCATCAGCACAAACGCGCTGATACTAAGACTCCACCATCTTGAAGGGTAGTAGTATATTCCAACACGGTTGAGCCATTTCTTGGGCAAGAAAGTCCAAAGCAACCAGAGGATGTGAAGAAGTGTCGTCAATAGATAGAGAGCAAATCCCTTGTACTCCGTCAACGGAGTTATCTGTGTAGAAATGATGACATCTGACTCACGGGCGAGGATGTCTGTGGTCTTCTGTGTCCTATTCGATACAGTGAGAGTGGTGAGCTCTGGCGTGCTAGCTAATGCGTCTGAGATTCCATCCTCTGAGAAACTGATATCCTCGTATTCAAATGAATTGTACGGGTCATTGTGTGCAGAACTACCGGGGCTGTTCCTGTCCTGTGAGAGTGTAGGCCGAAGATTGTCGAGAGATGTGGTTGACTTCGAGACTGGGAGGTCTCTGAGGAATTTGGGTACTGTCAGCATGTCCCTGATGGAGGATTCTGTTGTTCATTTGATACAATACCTGTATTTTTCTTGAAAATACTATATCGGGAAAACTACTGATAATAGAATAAAATGCATTTTAATTATGTTCTTCAATCCTCTCTTGTTTTGTCAGCTGTAACGTTATCCTCAGTTTCATTCGAGTTGTATGTACGAGACCAGTTGCCAAAGCCTCCACGGCCACGATTTCCCCTAGCTCTGCCTCGACCACCACGACCTCCTCTACTACCATTAAAGGATCTCTGGCCACCTTCTGCAACTTCATGTGGTTTGACCTCTTGCTCATGTGGCACAGTCTTGGAGGAAGGCACCCTGTCTGACTCAGTAGCAACAACTGTAGCTGTGGCAGTGTTCTCAGCGCCCTGGTTTCTGATCCACACTCTCTCAGTCAGAACAGGAACCCTGTCTCGATAGCCACCTCTAGCCCCACGCCTACCACCACGTCCACGTCCTCTGCCTCTGCCTCTAGCAGCAGAATTATCTCTGGAAAATTGTGCTTCAGTACTGGTACTAGGAGTTGGTGGTCGATTCACTTCAGTGTTATTCTCTTCAATCGACCCTTGTTCTTTGGAAAAGTTGGTCTTGGTGTTTGTTTCAACCCCGTCAGGGATTGAAGATGGAGATTTTTCAACCTCTTTGGATCTTCGCTCCTTGCGAGCTTTCTTTGGTTTGATAGTTTTCTGTTGGGTGTCATCAGTAGACGTTGCAACTGCTGATTGGAGCTCGTTCGATATTATTATATCCTTGATTTGGGTTCCAGTCTCAATAAAAGATGTTCCCGTAGTTTCTGGGCCACTCTTCTTAGACCCAGTAGGTCTTTCAGAATCATCATCATTAGAAAGGTTCTCACCGGACTGAAGATCCTCTGAATCTTCTGTCATCGTATTCTTAGACGAATCCTTTAAAACAATCTTCGATTTCTTGTGATCCACATTCTTTCTCTTCAGAATAATCTTTTTACCCTTATCCTCCTTTGTCTTGGAATCACTGTCTTTCTTCGCCTTCCGGTATCCTGATGCTGGTGAAGAGATCTTTCCAAGACTTTGTAAAGGTGAGCCCATGCTTTGTGGCGTGGTGGAAACTGGGTCTAATAATGGTACACTTCCCCACGCTGCAACTTCCGGTTTAGGTGCAGGGATCAGTTGTGCAGTTGTGCTGGTGGATGGGGACTTTGAAGGGTCCTTTTTGAATGACAATTTGGCATTCTGTGTTGTGGGAGATAGCGTCTGTTTCTCAGGGACCTTCACTTCAGTGGTGGGATTCAGCTGACTTTCTTGCTGCTTTTTGGTATGACCAAGGCTTCCTAAAGTTTTGAATGTGGTTTTGTTAATCTGCAGCCCTTCCAACTGCTTTTCAAGTTCCATCTCTTTCTTTTGGGTGTCGACAGGTTTGGCTTTACCAAATGGGTTTGACTTAGTCATCACAGCAGGCTTTGGTTTCATAAGAGGCGGTAATTCGTGTGGCTCATGATGTTTAATCTCATGGTTAAGAACATTGCGCGGGGTACCCGTGTCTAAACGGGCATGGTGTGGCGGGGGCTGTTGTTGGCTGAAAGAATTTCTTTGACCTCTGCGAACAAACCTTGAAGAAGCAAGTGAAGGGTCCATGTTCTCTGGAACTTGCTGATTCAAATCGCTATATGTTCTAAAGTCGTGGAAGTTTCCCAAGTGGACAGCCATTCGGCCCATTCCCCTATCGAGGTACAGGTTGGTCCATTTCAGAACCTTGTCAACGTCATAAGATGTACGCAGTTCAACAAATGCAACCTTCTTTGTTGTGTCAAGAGCATCCATTGGGTTCGTTGTCGTTGTGCTATTCAAAACATTGAAATCAATCTCCCAAAACAGTTTGAGTTTGACATATTTCATAAATCTGGAATTGAAGAGGTCCTCAATATCAAACAATGCAAATTGACTAGGTATATTGCTTATCTTCACAATAAATGGAGGGGATCCAGGACCCATTGGGCCCTGATTAAACCTGTAACCGCCACCGCCGCCATTGTTGATCTGACGACTACTACTTCCATGGTAGGCCATGCCAGCACTATCGTGGGAAAAGTGGCTGTGTATCGGCAGTGAGATTGAACTTGGATCAAAATCATCATCATCTGCCCAGGAATCACCACCAAAAGCTGTGTGAATAATATGTTAGTACAAATGGTGTCAAAATGATGATGAGGGTGTGACTGGCCTCACACACACACACCACATATAACATACATGTATCCTTAAGAAAATCAGTTAGGGAAAATTTCTGTTTCTGTTGAGCTGCAAGGTGAGTGTTAGTATATACATATGTGTATATATATGTAGGGGAAAGATATCTTACACATTGAGGTAGTAGTTTGTCTTGATAATAATATTAGTGCGCCTTCGTTGGTTCCACTGTTTGTTAATGTCGTTTGTTTGTTTTGCTTTGGATCCCCATTCCGAAATAAACCTTGACTTCCTTATTCGGAAATCAAAATAAAACTCCTCATATGATGCCTTTTTTTTTGTTTGTTTTTTCCAAAGGAACAAAACAGGCACAACCTCAAAAACGCGAGCGACACACGATCAAAAAAAAAAATACGCGTAAAGTTACAGACGACGTGCATTCAGACGGCCTTATTTCTTTTTCTTTGAAGGAACAATGAATAATCAGGATATAATATATTTAATAACAATGGCCTTAAATATTTTAATTTTCCCTCGTCCCTCTTCTTCCCAATTTTTTTTGAACACTTTTCAACCCTTCACAATTCTTTAAGCGATTATAAAGACCCCTGACCGCCGCCGACAGTGACCATGGGTTTCTTCTCCTCAAGTAGTCCAAAGAAAAGACTCAACGAAAGAGAGAGTTTTATCACACCAATTGACCCTCCTGACTTTGCTATCTCTACACAGTTTGCTTCACCCCAAGACCAGTTTGGAGTTTTGTCAAACAAACCACAACAACAACAACAACAACAACAACAACAACAACAACAACAACAACAACAACAAGCCCTTTCAGGGAACAATACCTTCCAGAACATCACTGCGTGCAGTTTAAAGGGTGAACAAGAGCGGAACCTCATTTTAGAACAGCAGGTCAAGATCCTGGGTCATCAAGCTGCAAAGGCTATTGATCAACTGAACGAATCTATAAAGGAGAATGACTACTTAAAGAAGCAGAATGAAGAACTTCTGGCATTCACGCAAGGATCACGTCGTCAGAGATCTGTCAGTTCCATTAATTCCAGCCAAGTGTCATCCATCTTTAGCAGCAGCAGCGGCAATGACAGCGGAACATTGTCGAAAGGTAGCTCAATGAATTCCATCGCATCCATTATTCACAAGTCAAAACAGCAGACGGACCTTGACGCTACTGGGATCGTTGCGAACATGCAACAACATCATGAATCTGAACTCTCAGAGCTGAAGTCCTCCTTTGGAATGAAGCAGAATGAACTGCAGTTTGAAATTGAGTCCCTAAAAAGAGAACTGGCATCTACCAGGACTAAAATCGAGAGTTACCAAACACAAGTCGGAAACTTGACAGAAGAACTGAATGTGGCGGTAACAACAAACAAACAGACCAGTTTCATTCAAAATTTAATGAAGACCAATAAGAAACAAAAAGTTCAAGTTGATCATTACAAAATGGAATTGAAGAACGCTTACCAACAGCTTGAAGAAACCAGAAAGAGAGATCATCAACTCAGACAAAGGCTAATGGAGTTTGATCTTGCCAAAATTCAAACTTAAGCAAGTACTCAACCCCCTCCCCCCCCCTCACCACCATTTATGATTTTAGACAATTTATGCATTTTTACTAAATGAGACCTTTATGATCAAAAAGATTATCTTTGTAGATTTAAATTAAAGTGTGGCGCTCCCTATAAAAATAAAAATCACATGACATGTACAAATTTTTATTTTTTTTTTCTAGTGGCTCATTTCTTTTTTTTTTTTTTCACATTTGTTTGTATTGTGATAAAGAAATTACTGAAGCAAGTGGCCACATAAATCCTGTGCTGTGCAATTCATTTTACCAACATACCCTCACATACCCTTTCCTACGCGTGCCTTGTTCTAAACGGATAAAAAAAAGGAAGACCAATCCACTTTTGATCATTCTGGCGGCGGTCGCACCCACGTATCACTTCACCGATTCCCCTTATCAATTGAGTTGTGCTTTTTTTACAATTAATGTTGGACAACACGCATAGACGAAAGAGATGGTCTCTTGGACTGCTCATGCTTGCCATTGTTGTGATTTCATGGGTTCTCTCTTCATTTCTTGTGAGTGACCTCTTTGAAAAAGAGATTTACAGAAAGCCATTCTTCATCACCTATGTCAACACAGGCACCTTCATTTTTTATCTGATACCCTACCTGAGGAAGCTGCTCCAGAATTTTAAGGAAACAGGTTCACTTGAATATAAAGAGATTGAACAGGAGCTATTATATGATGATGTATCCTCAAGCGAGGAATTGGCATTAAATGGCTCGGATGACATTGACAACAAGCTCTCTTTAAAAGAGACCATCGTTGTGAGTGCACAGTTCTGCATAATTTGGTACCTCGCCAATCTCACCACAAATGCATCCCTTTCATATACAAGCGTTGGATCTCAAACAATTCTTTCATCAACCTCCTCCTTCTTCACACTGTTGGTTGGAAGCCTGGCCAAGACTGAAACTTTTAACAGGGTGAAAGTAATTGGTTTAGTCTTGTCATTTGTTGGTGTTATATTGATAACAAAGACCGATAGTGACAATGTATCGAATGACCTGCAGAAAACCAAGCTGAGTATATTTATCGGTAACGTTTTGGCATTATCGGGAGCGCTCTTCTATGGTGTGTACACCACTCTCCTCAAATACAGAATCAAAGACGAGTCCAGAATTAACATGAAGGTATTTTTTGGCTTTGTTGGTATCTTCAACCTGATTTTGTTATGGCCCTCATTGATCATCTTCCATTACACTGGCATTGAGAAGTTTGAGTTGCCTTCAGGGACGTTGGTATTATCTATTCTTTTCGTCAATTGTCTGATCACTTTTGTGTCTGACTTTTGCTGGGTCAAAGCCATGTTGCTCACTTCTCCGTTGACGGTGACTGTGGGTCTATCAACAACTATTCCATTTGCTATGATTGGAGATATTATCTTCAAGAATGAGAGACTTACCTCTATGTATGTGATTGCTGCTACAATGATTGGAGTGTCATTCTTCGTGATAAACAAAGACGAAGAAGCAGATAAGAGGGACTAATTTAATGCTCGTTAATGAAAGAAAAAATACAGAACATGGGTGGGTTTATGAGATTATGGGGCATTTTGTACTTTTTATAACTATGATAGAGTCAAACAACAAGATGTAGATAGAATTTCTATAAAACATGCACGCTACAAAAAATATATATAAGGATTATAACCAAGATGCTAGCTGGTATGGATAGTCAGGATCCTTCAACTTGAAAATTCCAGTCAAGTAGTTGAACATATAGAACACTGCGAAACTCGTGCAAATTGTCAGTGTGTTTCTTTTGTTGTCATTATCCACCTTAGGAATTTTAACCACCAAGCCATAGATCAACGCAACCAGCACCAAATAAATACTGCTAATCGTGAGTGTCTCTAATCCAAATTGCCAATGCGTGCCTCCACTGAAATACATTATTTCACCCTTCTCATTTTTAGCAATGAATGGGATGCCTCTGATGACAGTGAACATATATCCACTAGTCAAAACTACCGTCAACAAGGTTATAAGATTCCTCAAGATTACTCCTCGACCAAGCTTACTCAACACTTTCTTCTTCAAAGCCAACACGACAAAAAAAGTCGCCACAAAGTAAATTAAAAACTGTGACACGTCAAATTCTGAATTCAGCACAATATTCGCTCCCGTAAGTTTACTAACATACTCAGCAAAATTTAGTGGACCATTCAATGCTTCCTCGCCAATAGTGTAGGCAAAGTGAGAACTGAAGACATCAGAATCTTGAGTCGTGTTTGGTGGAAAGATACGAAGCAAGGGCACTGCGTTCATCTTCAACTTAGCAAACAAATCCTTGTTCTCTGGGAATTCCACAATGAGGAAGAATATATCGTCCTTTCCAGGGTTGGTTGCATGGTACGACGTTGCAACGCTCTCGTAATGTGGTTGAAACTTTTGGCAGTACTCACAGTTGACACTTGGATCCAGAGCTGTAAATAGCAAAGACAAGTAGTAATCTCTTGGACCATTCATCACACTCTCAAAATTCGTTGGGTTCATATATATCACACCATTGGAACCCTGCTGCGTTTGCAGTTCAAAGACTTTATCTGAGGTCAACGCACTCTGTGCAAACTGGAGGAGAGGAACCAGGGCGAGTACAAACCTTCCAAGATTCTGTTTAATAAAGTATACCATTATTAAGCGGAATGCAACAAGTGGCAAAAACCTCAATCAGGTGAAGGATGTTGGTTAGTTGGCTGGTTGCTTGGTTGGTTGACAAAGTTGATGGCGCTGCTCAAAAACCTCGGATTTATTTCCTCTTTGTTGTCCTCGGAACTCAACCTGTACAGAAGATAGAAACAAATGAATACGTAAACAAACAAACAAACAAACAAACAAACAAACAGATCTAACTAAAAACACACCACCAGGTCTTCTTTTTTTCTTCTGAAAAAGACAGTATTCAATGGTTAGCACCGCAGAGACTTGGGTGGATTATACCAGAGCATCGGAAATAGCTGCTGAAGTATGGCAACAGGAATTAGAAAGAAGAAGTGCCCTCCAACAGAGCCAGCTCCTCAAGTTCATTCTTCAACAACAATCCATTATTGATTCAAACTCTACCCAAAAGGTTCAGATTGATAATTCCACCAAACAAGAACTCAATAAACTCCATCATGAAAAGAATCTTTTAGAGAACAAGATATCTCAACAGACCAGTGAGATTGAAAACTTGAAGAAGAAAACTTCATCCCAACTGGCATTGCAGAAGGATAACATGTCTCTAAGGACGCAGATCAGCAAATTGAACTCCCAGGTAAATGATGCTAAAAATGAAGTTAACAGAAACAAACAACAATTCCTGACACAAAAGGCTGTTCTGGAATCCAAGCTAGAGAACGCAAAGAAGAACATCAAATCTCTAAAGGATCAAAAGGGCATCTCCTCTACCAAACCACCGAACAATTTGATATCACCTGTAAGAACCCAGCTTATATCAAAAGTTATGAGCAAGCCACATGTATCCAACTTTTCAGTTTCGCCATTTTTGACGAAGACATTGAGACCTTCTTCACCTTCCAAAATTGAGAAACCCCATCCGCTTTCAAACATGGAATCATCTACACCACATCAGAGCCAAGAAAAATCATATCTTGAATCCACACCTGGAGCAGCACTTTCTCCTTCCAAAAAAGTTTCAGTTGGTAGACGTCCAGGAAGCGCATTAAAGAGCATTCTTTCACCAAAGAAGGGAATTAATGGAGAGACTAAAACCCCGAAAAAGAAGAGAGCACAATCCCTTTTTGACGATGATGATGTTTTTGATGACGATTTCTTTAGCAATACAATAAAGAAAGCCAAAATGGATGCTGTTTCGAACCAAAACAATACGGATCCGGATTGCTCCGAAGGGAAGAAAGATGTAAATACTACCACCAATAAAGAAAAGGGGAAAACCACAGTCATAAAGAAGCCATCCAAAAGAAAGATTGGAGCAAAAGCCATTGTGGAAGTGGATGATGAGGATATTCAGAACAGTATCTTCTCCCCACTAAAGAGGGTTAGACTTCTTGATAAGTTAGGGGGGATAAGCCCCTTAAAGCAGCGCAACAAAGAACGCAATCTATTCAAAGTATGATTGATTAAACCCGGATATCTTATGTATGAGTACAATTTTTGCTGGGCCCGCTCGAAGATGTTTAGGACTTCCATCACTTTCTCCTTCTAGGTTAATAGATGCTGCCACACCACACCCGAACACCACCCGCCTATAAATTTATATAATACATGTACGGGGGACTTGGTTTTACCTATTCGCAATCAGTGCAGCACATTTCAATGGAACAAGCTAACAAGGTTATACGATCCACTGACTTTGACGCTCTTTCATGCCGTGTGTCTGCGCATACCAAAAACTACATACAGGACCAATATCTTCCAAACATCCTAAGTGGACTCGAAAAGTTTCTCAAGTATGAGTACAAGCTCTCCTCCAAGAGACTCTTCAAATCCATTGTTGCTGGTGGAAGCAAGCTGCCAATTATTAACCGTGGCACTTACATTCGCACCAGATCAATTGACTTCGTCATTGAGAGATTCTTAAGGAAGTTTGAAAACGAGAAGAGGAGAATCATCAATCTCGGTGCTGGATCAGATACCAGAGCCTTCAAGGTTTTGTCTCATGACACGGGAGAGTTGGAGTATGTTGAAATGGACTTTGGAGGTTCTACTAAACTGAAGAGTGCTATCATCCGAACCGATGAAGAGTTGTGCAGGATTGTGGGAGGCCAACTTGAGAAACCAGGATCAGAAAATCTGGAAAGCTACTACAACTCCCTTGGAAATTCTTTGATCCTACCCAATTACAAACTGATAAACATTGATTTGCGGGACTGTGTATCCTTAAAGGAGGAATTTTTGAGACAGGATTTCAATGCAGATGTTCCGACACTTGTCATTTCAGAGTGTATGCTCTGCTATACCGAATCAAAGGACTCAACTAAGTTGATCCAAACCATACAGACTTTTTTTAACAGATCTTCCTTATTGATTTATGACCCAATTGGTGGAACAAGCTCTTTTGGAACTGTAATGATTGAAAATCTCAAAATTCGAAACATCTCTATGCCTTCACTTCTGGAGTTCAATACATTGGAGAAATACTCACAGCGATTACACCAACTTGGTTTCACCACCGTGATGAGCTCAAGCATGTTTAGCATTTTGACCACATGGATTTCATCGTATGAACAGGCACGTGTTTCCAAATTGGAGTTTCTGGATGAGGTTGAAGAGTTGAAACTTTTGCTGGAGCACTATTGCCTTTTTGTTGCTACTTCTGGATTTGTTTGGTCTGACATCGATCTCAACTTTGACTTAAAGATATAAATCACCTCATACACACACTAGAGACAATGTATAGAAAAGTACCATTATCGGAACAACAAGCCATCTCGCTCCCCTTGGCTGCGCCACTGGCTGCTTGGAGCTGTACCGCTCTCCGTTTGGTACAGTCTCCAAGCCTCTCTGATATGCTCAGGTAGCAGTGGGCCTTTCTCGTTAATATTCTTCAAGTCTATCTTCTTGATTTCTGCCTTAATTTCATCGATTTGGTGTTTGATGGAAGACAAATCAATCAAAGCTCCTGTCTTGTTGTCATCAACCATCTGTTTCAAAAGCATTTCTTGTCTCTCCAGTTCTTCCACCAGCTGCTCCTTTTCAGCTAACTTTATGAGATAGTTGGCTTTATTATGCCTTTTCTTGACTTCCAGTGCCTTGACCACTATCTGTCCAACAAAAACCTTGGAGACACCAGCTAACACCACCGAAACATTGTTGGATACACTCTGGTTTAGCACTGTATTTACCAACTTCCTTACTCCAGGTTTACCAACAGGGGTTCTTCTGTAGGACTCATACCTCTGCATCTGCTCTGGATCAAGGCTTTCCACAAGTAACTTCTTCTTGTCTGCTTCAAGCAATTCCTCTGAGGGTTCTTCTTCAATGGAATACTCTTCATAGTCAGATGAGGGTATAGCAGACCCAAACATATCGTGAAAGATCTTTTTTTCAACAAACAACGTGTCTTCACTAAGAATTTGCTTGTAAAGCTCAATGTCGTCCTCGCCCTCATCCTCATCCTCATCCTCTTCATCATCTTCATCCTCATCTTCATCATTCACCTCATCCATCGGAACATCCGAAAGTTCTAAGTCTCCATCATGTTCCTCCATTCCTGGTTCTTGTTTCTTCGTGAGTTCAACAGACATACGTTCTATCACACCTCTCTGTGTCAAGATTCGTTAGAAGGAAAAACTGCTATGTTTCCTGACGCCACTTGTTGTGTTTGCGAAAAAACGGAAAACGAAAAACAAAAACAAAAACAAAACAGTGATAAAAAAAATCAAAACAAACAAACAAACAAACAAACAAACAAACAAATCAGTCCTTCCACAAGACCCATTCGCTATTCACTAATTCTTTGGAGGATATTGACATAACACTCGTTTGCTAAGGTATACACTCGCTTCTTTATTTCCCTCTGCTATTGTTTTCAATTCCACTATGATGCATTTACTATCAACTTGTTTGGCTACTAGCCTTTTCATCCATGCAGTTGTTGCCACCCCACCGGCCTGTCTTCTAGCTTGTGTCGCTCAAGTTACAAGAGATTCGAGTGAATGTGACCAATTAAACCAGATTGGCTGTGTTTGCGAAAACCAGGCATCCGCTGTCAAGGACTGCTTGGACTCCATCTGTCCAAACAACAATGCAGATGCTGGGTGGACATCCTTTGAGTCTGCTTGTGAAGGTGTTGGCGCTATGGTTGGTACTGTTTCAAGTTCTAGTTCTGCCTCTAGCTCCAGCTCCAGTTCCAGCTCTAGTGTTAGCTCTAGTTCTAGCTCCAGCTCTAGTGCCAGTTCAAGCTCTAGCTCTAGCAGCTCAAGCTTCGGGTCATCGTCCTCCTCTTTGGTCTCGTCTTCATCATCATCATCTTCTTCTTCTTCTTCCTCTTCTTCTTCTTCTTCCTCTTCTTCTTCTTCTTCTTCTTCTTCTTCTTCTTCTTCTTCTTCTTCTTCTTCTTCCTATTCGTCTTCGTCGTCGTCGTCATCGTTGGTCTCTACCTCATCTTCAAGCTCTTTGGATTCCTCATCATTCGTCTCTTCGTCTTCCCAAAGCAGCAGCACTATTTCCACCTCCTCGTCAACCACTACCTCATCATCCTCTCAAAGTGAATCAGCTAGTCCAATTTCTACCGAATCTTCCTTTTCTTCTGAAGGTGTTGGTCACTTGATTAGTGTTTCTATCTGTTCTGTTTTCGGTTCCTTCGTTTTGAGTTTATTGATGTAAAGTACAATTATAATCATTTCTGTTTTTGTGGGGTACAACTTGAAGTCACCTATTCTTTCTTTTAATAATACCTTTATTATACTGTTCTAGTCCTTGAACGCCTAAACTTTACTTAAAACTGTTCAGTTCACTCTAACGGTTGTTGTCTGTTTTTACCATACTCTCTAATCTCTCTTCTTCTTTAAAACCTTGATCTCGCCAATCACTCTAACGATACCGAACATAATCATCAGCGACAATGGACCCAAAAGAGGCAGGTAGACGGCAATCTTGTGTTCTTGTGGGAAGAAAGCCTGTTGGACCATCTCTCTGTCAAAGAAAGCCTCCTCGCTGTACTGAAACACTTTCACAGATTCAAGTAAAGCACCATTAAAGTCACCCTCCTGCAATCTGTCAATCGCACGCATTCTTGCATCCAAGGAATTTCGGACATTGTTCTGTACACTCTTTGGGATGGAGATATTTGGTAGAGATTCAGAAAGCTTTAGCAATGAGGACAATGAATCCAAACCCTTTTGTAGATTCTTGACAATGGTGTATTTACTCAGTATGTCCAGTCTGATGAGAGGCGCTTTTGGATGTTGTGGTAGACCCAATAGCTTGAATAGCTCTGAAGTGAACACTTGGAATCTTGGGAACAAGAATTCCTTAGTGATATACGTGTCTTCAGGGATGGAGTTCTTTTCCAAGATGATGGACCCCCATTGAGGAATCAAGTAAGTAGACGAATCATTTGGGAACGTTAGAGGTGACTGAGAAAGTGATGGGAAGTATAAGATAAAGTTCAACGTTGGGTATGAGAACTGATTTGATGACACGTCCCAGTCAGAAAAATCAAGAATTGTTGCTAGTTCTGATGGGTTTATGGTAGAAGAGGAAGGATTCGTCGTGTCCTCTACCTCATTATTACTGTCCAAATTCAACTTTGTAAAGTACTTGACCTCTGAGTCGATGGTAAAGTTAACATAGTTCTGCAAGAGCTTCCTCACTGGACTAAAATATTCCTTCAGGGCAGCTTCAATATCCCAATCAATTGGTGAGCCATCACCAGTCAACAATTTGAACGAGAGATGGATCTCTGGAGAATGCTGAATGGAATTCAACGACTTACTATCTTGGTTCTTAGTCTGAAATCCCTTGATTTCTTGGTCAAAGAGGTGATATAACAAACCCTGAGTGATGAAAAATGGCAAGTCGTTACTCTTCACGGTATCAAAGGTGTAGTATAGAACAACTTCCCTCTTGGACTCATTGATGGAGATACCCTCATTATCTGCTAATTGTAGCACAAGCACGTACTCGTCATCAGTTGGTGGTTCTTCGTTGATCAAGGTTACGTTCCAGTCAACAATTAGCCTCTCCAGAGGATCCAAACTCATTCTGTGTAACTCATAGTCAACTTGTACTTGAACAGCCTGATCCAAGTCAGGATACTGCAGTCTATCATGAACCTGAAGATAGACCTTATTGTGAATCTGCACATCGATATTCTCGTGTGTGTGCAAAAACTGGATCAAGTTGGCCGGGAGTGGTGCTCTGTAGATCTCTGTCAGCTTGAACCATAAAGGCAATCCAACAAAGAGATATAAGGCAAAGACTGAGACAACAATCCAACGTCTCAGAGAGAACGATTCCTTGGGCTCAGAATCCACAATCTTCTGAATACGCTGTTCCTTGGTCAGAGTGTTACTCATTATGGGAATATAAACCAATTAACTGTGGAGCTCAAGTCAAAACAATATCAAACAAACTAAAGAAAAGAAAAAAGGAGAGAGAATGTGGTGTGTGTGTGTGTGTGTGTGTCTTTTGCTGTTGTTGTTGTTTGTTGATAAAAAAAAAACAATTTGAACAATTAGTGAGTGCTTATGTAAAGAACACTCGGTATTTTTTTTGTCTTTTTATTAGAGATGAGATGGATGCCACCACATTCTGTTGTTTCAACCACAACGTGTTTGATTTCACAAATGGACGAGTCATTGGATGCTGTCTCAAAGGAACAAACTTATGTCCATACAGTATACAATGAAATTGCGCCGCACTTCTCACAGACTCGTTATAAGGTTAGTACCAAAAACAAACTATTTCCGCTATAAATCTCTACTACTATACTAACTTCATTTCACCAACCAGCCATGGCCCATCGTCGAAAGATTTCTCAAGGAACGTAGAAAAGGTTCAATCGGTATTGATGTCGGTTGTGGGAATGGAAAGTATCTGGGTGTCAATAAAGATGTAATGCTGATTGGTTCAGATCGCTCTGATGGGCTGATAGAATGTGCAAAGCAGTTTGGCCATGAAGTGATGATAAGTGATGGTCTGGCGTTACCGCACCCTGAAGACACATTTGACTTTGCAATTAGCATTGCTGTGATACACCACTTCTCCACGCCAGAAAGAAGAACGGAGGCTATTCGCCATATTCTGAGCAAGCTTCGTTCTGGTGGGGAGGCACTGATCTACGTTTGGGCTTTAGAACAAGAAAGTTCTAGACGGGGATACAAGGAAGGTGATCCCCAAGACGTTCTTGTTCCTTGGGTTCTACAACAGAAGAACAAAAAGAGCAAAAAGCAGAAGAAGAAGAAGAAGAAGACGAGGAACGATACGGAGGATGATAGTAGCGCTCAAGAAAGTGATGATGAGAAACCAGACACCAAGTTCAGATACTACCATCTTTACAAGAAGGGTGAAGTTGAAGACAGCTCACTTACAGCCGGTGGTGAGATTGTCGAGAATGGATATGAGAGAGATAACTGGTATGTTGTTGTTAAAAAGCCGTAAACAGTGTGACCAAAGAATTGGTTACGGGCCCGGCAATCGACTTTTGAAATTAATTCACAAAACTTGTATATACTCTAGAGACAAACTATAAATTCAATCATCTGGAGGAGCAGATAGAAGAATCACGATCACGAACATGTCAACTGTTGCACGATTAAAAGCATCGGTTCCATCAATATTAAGACGTCCACTTCGATCTCTGGTAGCTCACAGGTCGCTGTCAACCAGGCCAACGACACCACCACCACCACCATCACCATCACCATCTCTTCCTCCATTGAATCCATTGGGCAAAGTGATGTCTGAAGTCATTGAGGTCACGGGACCTATTTCTCTGTCAGGATACATGAGACAATGTCTAACCAATCCGCAACATGGTTACTACACTACAAGGGATCCTTTGGGTGCAAAGGGAGATTTCGTCACATCTCCAGAAATCTCTCAGATGTTTGGCGAGTTAATTGGTGTGTGGTTCTTTGGCGTTTGGCTCTCTCAAAACGGTCCGAAAAGAGTGAGGTTTGTTGAGTTTGGTCCTGGAAAGGGGACTCTATTGGCAGATTGCTTGAGAAGCTTCAATAAACTCCTGAAGGATAAACATGTTGAGCAGGAAATTGTGCTCGTTGAGACATCGCCTGTGTTGAAGCGCAAACAGCACACCATGTTGTGTGATCTCGATGATGAACTGAAGGTACCTAATGATGGTTCCTTCTGGAGCTCAACACATAAATATGGTGGAAATATCATTTGGGTTGACACTGAGAAGGATGCGTTAGAACTTTCAGGAGATTCACCAGTAACAAATTACGTTATTGCACACGAGTTTTTTGATGCTTTGCCAATAAAGAAGTTCACCAAGACTGAACACGGGTGGAGGGAGATGCTGGTGGACTTTAATCCAGAGACGGGAAAGTTCCATCTGATTCAAGCCCCATCAGAGACTCCTTCATCACACATCCCTAAAACTTCAGACAGGTATAACAGCCAGCCGGTTGGCTCAGTGGTTGAGATCTCTCAAGATCTGTTCCAGTACTCTGGAAATATCACCGAACTGGTGAAGTCCAGTGGTAACAACACAGGTGCTTCTCTAATTATTGATTACGGCCCTTCACAATCAATCCCTGCTAACTCTTTGAGAGGTATCCTTGACCATAAATTTATTGACCCATTCATTAAACAGGGCGATGTTGATTTGTCTGTCGATGTTGACTTCCAGGCCATTGCATCAATTGTCGAGGATTCCAAAGATCTTAAGGCTTTGGGACCAATCGAACAAGGAGACTGGTTGGTTCAAATGGGAATTCAGAAACGGGCACAAGATTTATACAACGCTTGTTCTTCGGAAGAAGAAAAAGCTAATGTTGTTAGAAGCTTCAAACGTTTGGTGGGGAAAGATGATCAGAGTATGGGGAAAGTCTACAAGTTTTTGGGGATTGTACCATCTAGCACAATGGCATATGGATTCCAGTAATGATCTACACCATTATGAATTTCTATCCATGATGCATTAATAAACATATCATATGTATATACACTATACACTATTTATTCTGTTTCTTATGATACACCTATTTTGTTGCCACAAAAAAACCCAACTAAGAAAAACACCAAAACAGAAAAAAAGAAGTCACAATCACTCTTTGAATACGAACAATGATGTTTAAGACTGCAATTCTACGATCGTTTCCATCGACTATATGAGCCATGCCTTCTATGCGATGGGGATATTACTGAGGAGTGGAACAGATCTTTTGGCTGGTGTGCGTCTTTTTTAAGTGCCCGCCTATATTGTTACACAAGCCCCCCCATTGTTCTATCCTAATGCGGTAACACGACGCATACTATTATCAGCCTCAAAAATGAGTTTCTTTAAAGGCGGTTCTGTCCTGTTCTTTGAAGAAAATACGATCTACAACACAAGTGTGTGTGTGTGTGTGCGTATAGCTCTTTAACAAGATGGCGTCTGTCAAAACATTCCATGAACATCTACTTGTTCCTCAGACCGGTTCGGCAAAGAGCCACAAACTCATTCAACTTGAAAATGGTTTGCTTGTCCTGCTTATTTCTGATCCAGCCGAAGACCTAGCTTCTGTAGCTCTGTCAGTAGCAGCAGGTGCTCACAATGACCCCAATGATATCCCAGGTATGGCCCATTTTTGTGAACATTTGCTCCTACTCGGCGGTTCCAAGAATTTTCCAAACCCTAATGAGTTCCATGATTCTTTGTCCAAGAATGGTGGCAGAAGAAACGCATTCACAACTGGTGAAAAAACTTGCTACTTTTTTGAGATCCCGTCTAGTTCTACCCATAAGGTTGACAATGTTGAAGAACCAGTGTTTAACCACTTGGTTGAGATTTTTGCTGACTGTTTCAAGAACCCAAGTTTCAATGAATCAATGTTCGAGAAGGAAATTTACGCTATTGATAATGAACATACTGCAAACAAGAGTTCAAGTGGAAGGCTTCTGTACCATGGTCTCCGCTTGATATCCAATAATGACCATCCTTTCCATAGATTTGCAACAGGAAACTTCTTCACCTTGAATGACCTGCCTAAGTTCAAAAAGTTGAAGGTTAAAAATTATCTGATGGACTACTACAAGAATAACTATCATGCTGAAAATATGGCATTGGTGGTTAGATCTTCCCAGTCTTTGAATCTCTTAACCAAATTGGTGGTCCAAAACTTCTCAGACGTGCCAATATCTGAGTGCGATGATCCAAAGAAATCGAGATTCAGATTCTTTCGAAAAGGTAACTCCACCAACAACAACAGCAAAACTTCCAGATTCCACAGTCAACTAGATGAGTTCAATATTCTGTCCAAGTGGAACTATGAGAGTGAGGTATTCACCCCGGCGCAGTCCCGGACCTGTATTCTGATTAACAGCTCCAACAACCCAACAATGAGATTATTCTTCCCGTATGATGAGACTTTATCATCAACAACGGATTTGGTTGTCAGGGCTTGGTGCAACATCGTTGGAGATGAAGGTGAAGGGTCTCTAGACCAATTCTTAAAAGAAAAGGGGTTTTCCGTTGGCCTAAGTGCGTTTTCTCAGAATTTGAGTACTGGAAGCTCTACACTGGTGATTGAAATTAACTTAACCAACACCGGAATCAATAATTCGGTCTCTATTATATCCACGATCATCACTTATTATAAGACCAAAGTGTTTGGTAAGGTTGAGGAGCTAGGTAGAATCTTGTTTGAGTTAGAGTCCATCGACCTCTTAGACTATTTACACCAGGATGTCGCCACTTCCCCTATGGATGAGACATCTAGATACGCTCAGACATTGATGACAAATTTAGCATCACTGAAACCAAGGAATATCTTGAAAGGGTCAAACAACTGGGACGCTAGTCATAATTTGGGTACAAAAGAGGGAGACTTGTATTGGTTTAACAGAGGTGAAGAAATGTTGGAATTCACAAATGATGTTTTCAACCTGACCAACCTGAGATTTGCTGTTCTTGGTGATCTTGAAGTGTTAGGTGCATCCCTTGATGAAAAATTTCTCATCGAGAAGACTGAAGGTACAGACCAATACTTCAGCTTTGATTATATTTTGGCTAAATTTGATGCAGGTATTTTCTCCTCTTCGGACTCCCACACTAGCTTTCCCTTCAATATTATGAAGAAGAATCCCTTCATTCCAAATTACGCTTTGGACCACCAACATTTGCAAAAGTTACTACAAGACTCAAGCAAGAAATCTTCAGAGGCATCGTTATCCTTTATTACAAAGAGTTCATTATCATCTACTGAAGCCCAATGTGTGGAAAAATCATCAACCCATGAGATTTGGACCAAGTCTGAGGAATCTAAGGTATTTGAATCAAAACTATTTGTCTCCTTTGATGTTGTCCTACTAGGGGGCTTTGAAGCAAGTCCAGAAAATACTATGATGACTGAGATCGTGGCAGAACTTCTAAAGATGAGAATTGCAAGTACATTGTATTCAGCTGAGCTGCTGAATTTCACATGGGAGATACAAGCCTCTTTGAAAGGTGATGTCAGATTGGGCTTTACTTTTTCGGGGTACAATGATCGAATCCATAGTCTCATGGATATTATCGTTGACGAATTCAATAAACTTTGTGGTGCATCCTCTTTCACCATGGATGAATTCAGAAAGAGCAGAGTCTCTGTGATGAGCAGATATAAACTTTTGAATAAAAATGACTCTTTGACAATGGCTATTAGTGGATTGTTAGTGGTTCTTGAAGAAAACATGTGGACCCTCGAAGATAGAGTTGAAGCTTTGGAAGAGATTGATTTGGAGATGCTCAAAGATTTTCTGAGCTCTTTTGATAACAATGAAAAGTTCACTAAAGTGTTGATTCAAGGAGACTTCCAGAAGATTGATCATACTATTGAGTGCATTAACAAAATGACTCATTTTCGGGACCATACCAATAAGTCCAACTTTCACGAGCCTTCAACATATTCAATCATGCCTGGAAAATCATATAAAATTGAAAGAGAAGGTGCGAAAGATGACCCAATGAATTCTATTTCCTATTACATTCAGACTGGATCAAGAAATGATCACTATACTCAGCAAATGACGAAACTGTTTTCCTATCTAATGGCTCTGACATTGGTTCCTGACCTAAGATTTAAGAAGCAGCTGGGTTACGCTGTTCTAGGTGGTACTAGAATTCTTAGAGCCACGTATGGAATTCACATCAGCATTATGAGTGGCACTTTCACACCACAGTATTTGGAAGATAAAATTAATGAGTATCTTTCTAGTTGGGAGACTGAGTATGCAAAGATGACAGAGGATCAATTCAAAGAGACTGTGATAGGCCCTTTCTTGAAGAACCGTACTCTTGATTTGACCAAAAGTGGTGGCCCAGAGAGCTTGACTGCAGACATGCCTTCAAGTGTGGGTAGTTCCAATGTTGATGATTTTGGTCAATCTATGAAAATCCATAGACACACAAGGGATTTGATATCTACTGGGTCGTACAAGGGATCTCTTGAAAATACTGATGAACATTTCATCTCGAGGGTTACGAAAGCTGACTTCCTGGAATTCTTCAGAACTAAAATCTCGAACATGGGAAATAAAAGATCTCAACTCTCTATCATGATCAAAAGTCCTATGTCTCCTGAAGAAACTCAGCAGCAATTAATTCAATTGCAGCTTGAAGCCTTCTTGAAGATGAATGGTTTGAGAATCTCCTCTGGTAAATTGAAGAATATTGTGGAAGGATCTAAGGGTAGTCCTGTTTATCTGCTCAAGGATTTGTTCAAGTACTTTTTGAGTCAAGGAGAAAGTCGCAAGCTTTGTACTGTTATGTTGAAGGAAACTATAAAACAAGTTTCTGAGAGTGCCAGAAATCATGGATCAGGAGGATCCACCTCATCAGAACGGGGGTCAAAGGAAGGCTTTCAGAAAAGTGAAAACATAGAAAACATTGAACTCTTTCATAGCAAGAGTCTGGTACTCAGAGTTGAGAATTAGATAAGTTACTGTTCGATATGGATTTCAAAAAACCGCAAGTGAGGAGTACATTTCACCAGTATCCTACGATTACACAAAATATAACTTATTTTCAAACTCTTTTTGATCACTGTTTATACACTATGTGTGTTTGTGCCATGTAGTAGTGAAAGGCCTACGTCACAAAGACAGATATCAACGTTATATTCTCATTTCAACTAAATTCAGTTTGATGACAGGTACAGCGCAAAGTGGTAAAGAGAAAGAGAAGCCTTTGCAGAATACAACTTCATTCAGCAACTGTGAGGAAGTATCACTTTCTATGCAGACATAAAGGCATTCGAAAGCCTGGCTGGCGCAATCGGTAGCGCGCACGACTCTTAATCGTGCGGTTGTGGGTTCGAGCCCCACGTCGGGCATTTGTTTTTTTTCAAAAATATTTCATCTACATTCTATACATACTTAAAGATATAAAGGAGCTGGCTAGTTGATTTATGAATAGTTTTAGAATAGTTTTACTCGTGTTATTAACGTTTAGCCTCTAATTATTATTTTATAATATTTTTGTGTATGGAAACAAATATGATTCCGTCGGATCCCCGAGCTATTTATTAAATAAATAACAATACACACGGTGCTATATCAATTATAATAGTTGTGAGGATATAATTAATATGAATATGCTATATAATGAAGTGAAGTGTAAAACAGGGCTGTGTATCATAATGTATAAATCTGTATTATTATCTTTTTAGGCCAGTTGTCACAAAAAATACAGTCAGAAAAGGAAAACAATTCCGAGCCTGGCTGGCGCAATCGGTAGCGCGCACGACTCTTAATCGTGCGGTTGTGGGTTCGAGCCCCACGTCGGGCAATTTTTTTCAACTGTTCCGAAAAATCAAAAGAACTTTTCAATGAGCTTATTTGTATCTACACACAGTAGTAATCTGATGTTAATTTGTCTATTTATCTATCTACCTATCTAAACTCATTGTTTAGAATGGTGTCTATCACGGCCAAGATATCTCCACTCTTTGTATCTTTGATTTCCTGATTGTAAGAAGGGTTATCTAACTGTTCTCTGATAGCCTCATCAACCAAAATCCTTAGTTCCTTGATCAAGACAGCATTCTTACACCATGTTCTAATAGGAAGCCAAGAATCAATAACAATTCCCGGAGATGCCTTTCCTGAAGCAAAAGTGGTAAGATCATATGATATTGGGCCACCAAATAATAGTGTGGACAATGTTGTGGTCGGAGTGATATCACGAAGGTACAGCTTGTTCGAAACATTTGACGAATTGAAAACAACAAACTGCGATTTTGTTGCTGTGGATTGATATTTCTTTGCCTGTGGGGTCAAGTCAATTTTGACGCTTTGAAGTTTCTCAAAATCTATTAACCCATTCTCATCTTTCTTTATGCTTTGATCTTCCAAAAGTTCCTTTAATTGATGCTGATTTAGCTCTTTGGAGCTAGTGTCAAAGAGAACCGAAGATGGGTGAATAAAACATCTAGTAGCTGGAAGCTTCTCATTAACAACCTCCTCAGATGAAAGTGATTTAAACAAATCTGTGATGTATTCCTCATTTCTAATCCAATACTTGATCATTTTGGCATCTGGATCAGCTTGAACAGAACCAGAGGCTGTGTTGAAAAACTTTGAGTCAGGAAGTTGAACCCTGGCAACTTGCGGGTAGAAGGCACCAGTAAGGACTGCTTTGATGATGGCAAAATTGGTCTTGTTTCTGTTCAAGGAACCATCCTGCCCTGTTTTATACTTGAAGGGCAAAAATCCCAAATCTTCAAGAATGGCGTTGAACTGGGAAACAGATGAGTTTATTTCAGTGAGTTTAGTGAACGACAAGTGGTTGTTGTTCATGAACTTTTTTTTATCAGAATGGCTCGAAAGTGCCATATATTTCTGGACGATGAGAACTGTTGAAAGTAAATCACCTAATTCTCTTGTGTTGGCTAATAATGATTTGATACTGTCTCTAAATTCGATGCTTCTCAAAAATGGGGACCCGGCACTCAAAACAGAAGCAATTAAGATACCAATATCTGTACAGCCAAATATAATAGACAACGTTAATAGTTTCCCATGTTTAGGATCAACGATTGGCAATAAAGAGATGATCTGACCTAGCTGAGTCAAGTCATCATACTCATCAATCAAACCACAACACTTTAAGATCTCGTCAGACTTGGAAAGAGCTTCAAGTGGTGGTGGGTCCATACCAGTACCCAAGAACCCAATCACATCCTTAATTCCCATAGATTTAACAACTAAGTACAATGAGTCTAGATTGATTCTTTTGATTTCAGGAATAGGCGAGTCAATCATGGATGATTCCGTATCCTTGGTGAACAGCTTGAAAGAAATACCATTCTGAACTCTACCAGCTCTACCTCTTCTCTGCTTAGCCTCTGCCTTTGACTCAAATACTTCGACTAACTTTGTTGTATTCTCAACAGAGTTGTAAGTCATTGATTTAACTCTTCCAGAGTCAATGGTTACGACACAGTCGTTGATGGTGATCGAAGTTTCGGCAATATTGGTGGATACAACAATCTTTCTCTTTTTAGGGAAACTTTCAAAGACTCTGTGCTGTTCTTGTGGAGTGAGCGCGGAATGGAGAGGCAACACGACTGAAGGTTTAGAGAGTTCTGACTGCAACATTTTCACGCATTTGTTGATTTCACCTACACCAGGTAAAAATATCAAGATAGATCCTTGATTGCTGTCCATGGTGAGTTCCTCATCAACCTTCAGGACCAATTGAGTTATCAGGTTGTAGTTGATATTTCCTGTTTGGAAAAACTTGGAGTCTGCTTTTGGAGAGACCCATTCGTCATTGATCTGTATCTGGAAGCCAGTTTTAGTCAAAACGTCGTCAAGATAGTAGTCCTCAATGGGATAGGTTCTTCCCTTGATAGTAGCAGTGCTCAGGCCTTTGAAGTAATTTCTGAAGACAGAAACATCCACAGTTGCACTCATCAAGATCACTTTCAAATTCTTGAACTTACTCAACAATTTCTTCATCATAATAATAATCAAATCAGTCTCCATAGATCTTTCGTGAACTTCATCAAGAACCAAAATGGAATCATTAAGAAATTCATCACCGTTCTGTAAAAACTTCACCAAAATACCTGAAGTCAGAAACTTAATCTTGGTATTCTTATTGGACTTGTTGGCACCCCTGATAATGTAACCAACCTCTTCACCGCATTTACTGGCCCTTTCCTCAGCAACACGTTCAGCAAGACCTATGGCTGATATTCTTCTTGGTTGAGTGCAAAGAATCTGTGTCTTAAAGTCGCCCTTAGAGTACAGGTCGTCTAGAATGAACTGAACTAGTTGTGTAGACTTACCAGAACCAGTTTCACCAGTGATCAAACTTACTGAATTAGAGTTAACTGCATCCAAGAGAACTGTTTGCTCATTCCATGCCGGTAATGATTGTCTTGACTTCAACATCTTTGCGTACTTTGGGCTCTTGATCCGCTCATTGTAATCATTCTCAATGAACTTTAGGTCTGGTCTCGACTTGAACCTCTTTCGTTGTTGTTGTTCAACCGGGGTTAGATTGTTGTTGTCGAGTTGCATATTTTCCATCTGGGTGGATAAGGAGGGCTCCAGTAAGGGGCCTGGATTTTGGATTAGGTCTTCACTGTGTTGTTGTAACCAGTCAACCATAGAGAAAATGTATGCGTCCCCTATCAAGTTCTCAATAACATAATTGGACAGTCTCTGAGTGATCTTCAACTTGATGTAATTAGGAAGTTTGAATCTGTTCTTGTCAATAACTGAGATGACCAGACCTGATAGTTGGAACGGATATAGATCGGGTTTGTAGACGATTAATGACAGAAAATCATTGAACTTTACTTCAACCGACGTATCAGTCAATATGTTAAATCTATCCTCTTCATATATCATAGACAGGCTTTCTATCTCCTCATTCCATTGTTCAAGGGACTCATTCTCACTTATTTGGGTCAAATCAAGCTCCTTTTCAGGGTAACTGGAATTCTGGGTGGTGAGGAAGCACAGTACATCATTGACATGACCTTGGTGCATGTTGAGTTCCGCTACGGCCTGGTTGCGAGAAATGCCAAACTCGGATATCTTTTGAATGATTCTCTCGTTCTTGTCAACTATAGTAACGGTATCCTTAGCTGATGCATCTAAAAAGTATTGTGGGAGATCGTCATCTGGAACATTGAACAGGAGGAAAGACAGAGGGTCCTTGTAAGTCAACGCCTCGTCGGCGTGTGATTCTCTAAATCCAACAGATAGTAGTGTATTTTTTGAAATCCTTGACTCTCCTGTTAAAGCTCCGGGGCCATCGTGATATTTCTCCCAGTGGACCCTTGATTTCACAAAGTTATGAATCTGTTCTCTCTCCCTGGACGTAAAGTTGAAAGTAGTGGCAGAGTCCCAAACTTTCTTTGGAAACTTTATAGTTCTGTTTGAAATTGATTTCTGGAAAGGTCTTTTCAAGGAAACTTTCTGAAGGTTGGATACGGACGTTGAAGAGTTAACCGACGTCAATGTGACAGGCACCCTCTTCAACTTAGCTTCATTATTCAAGCGGGCATCCATCTCCTTTTGTCTTGCAGCCATAGACTTTCTATCTTCAAGGACGACCTTGAAAGGATCGTTGTTGTAAAGTCTTCCATGCTTAACGGGATCGCTCCTCAAGACCTGTTTTCTTTCATCCTCCAACTGGGCCCAAGTATCCTTAAACTCTCTGGGAAGAACCATGGCCAAGTTTTTGTTAAAACAAACCCGATGCAATGCGACACAAGCGGCAAAGTATCTTGCCTCAATGGGTGTCTCCTTTCCTGGCAGGCTGTGCTTGACTTTGACGTTGATGACTTCCTTGGTCTTAGGTTCCACCCAGGACAAATTGGCAAACGCCAACATTCCATCCTTTGATTTGACCATGTCATATTCCACTCTTCCCCATTTTGAGCGCTGTGCGTGTTCATGAAGAAGTGAAATGGGTGTCTTACCACTGGTTGGTCTGGCTGTTGAAGCTGGTCTGGATTTGTCAACTTCAACCTGTGCCGCCGGGCCGTTGGGTTTCCCCCTTTTGTTTCCGCTCTTCAGATCATTGGCTGCTGGTGCGGATGGAGAGACTGACTCTTTGCCTTTCTTCTTAGCCATTCGAAGAGGAGGGTATTATGGTACAAGTGGGAGAACTATTTTCTTCTTCTCATGTTTGTGAACAGTTTTTTTTTTTCTTCCCACATCTCAGGTCAAATTTAATTCGTCGTTATCTATATATATAAAGCCCCTGGAACTGGAACACAACAACTGAACAAGAAACTATGACGAGATAAATGGCTCCATGATACAAATACACTCAATAACTAGTGATGGCTATTCTACTGCTAATAATAGAAAAAAAACTAAAGACTAAATAAAAAGAAAATACTGTATATAGTTTGACCTCACCTGGGTCCATCCACCTAAGCACCCAAAAGCTTCTTGATGTCATTCTCAATGGATTTTGGCTTGGTCAAAGAGGAATAACGGTTAACAACCTTACCATCCTTGTCAACCAAGAACTTCTCAAAGTTCCACTTGATACCTTTGAAGCCCAAGAGACCAGCCTTCTCATTCTTTAAGTAGTTGTAGACAGGGTCGGCGTTTGGACCGTTGACATCGATTCTCTTCATGACAGGAAACGTCACACCATAGTTGACCTGACAGAACTGTTGGATTTCCTCTTGGTCATCGAATTCTTGCTTGGCAAACTGTTGACAAGGGAAATTTAGAATCACTAGACCCTTGTCCTTGTATTCCTTGTATAGTTCCTCAAGTTCTGTGTACTGTGGAGTGAAACCACACTTGGAAGCACCATTAATAATCAGAACCACTTTGCCTTTCAATTGAGAGAACTCAAACGGTTGGCTGTTGTTGCCCAAAGGGGCAAGATCGTAGAATTTGGACATTGAATTGGTAATTGAAAAGGGGAAACAAGGGGTCGGATTGGTCTCTAAACAATTTACTACCGAACAAGAGGCAATGTCTTGTCTTTAAGTAGGATTCAAAGCAACCATATTTTTTTGTTTTTGTTTTTGTTTTTTCTTCTCAATTTGTAACCATGTATAGTTCCCGAACGTTTTTTTTTTTTAGTTAGGTGTCAGGAAGACAGCCACACAGAATATACCGAGGCTAATATCGTTTTATATCATTTTTGGAACGAGACTACTGCGATACTGCTACTGCTGTTGCTAAGCCCCCATCGGCATCACTTTTAGAATCTATGTACTTCCAGGTTGCTGAAGTAGGTGACCCATTCTTTCAATTTTAGTTCTTAGGTATCCTTCCACCTCGCTGCTCTTGACACCGGCACCGGCGCCATTCTGTCCACTCCAAGCCAGAGGAACCATAGGCACTCTTTCTTTGACCTTGACTAAGCGGTCTTTTCCTTCAACTGCAACAATCTTGTCTGGGTTGTTGGTCAACAGCTTTATATCAGATAGGCCAAGGTCCAACAAGATGGCAGTGGCCAAAGAAAAGCTTCGGGCATCAGCAGGGTGTCTCAGTAGTATGTTGGCCTGTACAGTATCCGCACCTAGATCTTGCAAATTGTAGGCCTTCAGCTTCTCACCAAGGCCGATACCACGGCCCTCCTGTCTTAGATACACGATACATCCACGGCCCGCTTTACCCATTATACGACCAGCCTCATCAAACTGTTCACCACAATCGCAACGTGCTGACCAGGCAGTTTCACCTGTATAACACTCAGAGTGGATGCGCACCAGTGTGTCGGTCTCCTCCTCCTCATCTGTAATAATGTCACCATTGGCGTCAAACTTGATCTCTTCGCCAGTGATATCATCCTTGTCGGCAACGACACGGCCAGGTCTCAACTTCCCGACATAGGCGCCTCTCGTCATTCTCTGGCCCTGTGACTCACCTAGTTGGTACTTGAATAGTGATTTCGATCTGATTTTATTTCCAAACACAATGGCTAGGTGTTCTTTCTTGTCCACGTTGTTAGTGTAGAGATGAAGGAAGATGTCGTGGCCTGTAGTCGTGGGAATACGAGCACGAGCGACACATTGGACCATTGGAAGAACCGCTGGGAGTTGGTCCCTCTTGTTCTGAGTGTTGAAGGACTCTACAGAGTCAATATCGTCAGTGTTGATGGGTATACCTATTGGAGTCGATGGGACTGTGTTGAGCGGGGTTAGTTTTGGAGAAACCAAAGAAAGGTCTTCGAATAAGTCTTTGGAGGCCATTTCTTGTGGATTTGGGAGTGTGCCTTCTTCTTCTGATGCTGGTTTGCTTTGCTTTGGTTGACTTTTCTCTATAGGGAAAGCGAAGTAGAAAAAAAATGTGGTTCCAGTGAAAGGGAAGGGAAAGAATCAGAGGAAACTAATGTTGTCTGCTCTCACTGTAGTGGTACAAGAAGATTGTGGGTACTGCAGCACTGGTTTTAAAAGAAAAGACGGGCACATCATTCTAGGCGGAGATCAATTTGCCTTGCTGACTAAAATTTGTCACCACACATTTTACTCAGAACAGTGTAAGCAGAAGAAGAAGAAGAAGCAGATGGATGGATGCTGGGAATGTGAAGTATAGTTCAGGAAAGAAAGGTTAGGTTAAGCTCTACACTAGCAGATTGAGCCCCAAAATAATTATCTTTGTCGATACGCTTTCTCTTTCTCATTGAATCTTCGCTCCGCTTCACTATATATGATTGGATTGGCGATGACTAAGAACTCTTCAACTTCAATCAATTAACACACACCACACAATAAGCTCATCGGGAAATGATGCCACCAAACCCACAGAGGACTCATAAGGGCACAGCCACCCTCCCACCATGTGCAATCCGTTATCATCCTTCTATTCCTGACCTCTTATTCCTGGGAACTTATAACCTGGACAAGGCTTCTGGCACTCGTGATGGTACAGTGGAGATCTACAATGAGACCACAGAGGGTACATTAACTCTTCACTCGATACAGAAGACAGACTCTGCAATCCTGGACCTTCGTTTTGACCCCTTTGATGACACATTGGTGTATACCGCAGGCTCCACAGGTGACTTTAAGATCTGGAGGTTTCAAGACGATGAGTTGACGTTTGTTCACAAGTTCCAGCTGTGTACAGAAGATGTACTCATTACATCGATTGTGCCATCTGATGTCATCCAGAATAGGATCCTTGTGACATCAACTGACGGATATGTATCGCTTCTGACTCTCACGCACAATGGCCATGGCGTGTTTTCTCAACAGTTGGAGTACTTTGAATCAGCGCATTCACTCCAGTGCTGGATTGCATCATTTGGGAACTTTGATGCTTTGTCCAACGTGGTGTTTACAGGTGGTGATGACGCATCTTTGATTTCCCACGATATTCGTACCAAGATGCCCATCTGGCAGAGCCCCAGACTTCATGACGCTGGTGTAGTCTCCATCAGAACAGCTACTCCTGGTAATCACCATGGGAACGGAGATTGGTCGGTTTCCAAGCAATACAGTCTCCTCACCGGGTCATATGACGATTGCATTAGGGATATTGATCTCAGGTACGTGCCTGATGTTGGATTGATTGACGGATTAGTGCCAAGGGTGAAGGAGAAGTTGAACCTCGGCGGTGGAGTCTGGAAAATGGAGCCTTGTGTCACACCAGGTGATGATAGACTAGCTGTATGTTGTATGTACGATGGCGGAAGAGTTCTACATAGACTCGAGGGCGGTGATGATGATGGGTTCCAAGTGGATAGATATTTCAAAGAGGACCACGAGAGTATGGTTTATGGTTGTGATTGGAGTCTGGATGGTAATAGGGTCGCGAGTTGCAGCTTCTACGATAAAGTGGTTCAAATTTGGTCAGTGAACATCGAAATAGCAAAATAGAACAAATCAAATCACTCAATATCTGAATTTTCCTCTACCCAGGCCTTCAACTTTTGCCACTCGACTTCTCCATCAGGGTTTGCCAACAGGGCCTCATCAACATATTTTGAGACAGGGAGAGTCTTCATCACGGCAACGACAGACGGAATGTTATTAACGCCAAATCGAGGCAATAAGTCCTTTGTACCTGGCTCGTCACACTCAATGTCAACCATATTCACCTTCTTATCAGTTTCGTAGGCAACGATTCTCTGGAGAGCACCAGTGACCTTGTTACAGTAAGGGTCACCCCTGATGGTGAAATTCAACAACAGGGGCCTTTTTATAAGGAGGAGATCTTCTAGCTCGTTATCAAATCTAATTGGAAGATAGATGCGATTTCCCTGCTTGGTGTGCGCTGGAGGCTCAAGTATCTTACGTGGGGTCCACCAGAACTCCCTTGAGCCATAAAGCGCAGTGGCAGCAACAAGAAGACCAGAGCCAATAAGCAGTTGAGGTTTAGGGAAACGACTGGCCATTGATTGAGCTCTAGTTGTTAACATATATATATATATATACGTGTGTAAACGATTATAATTCGAAGAAAGGGCTTTGGAAACCTGTGCTACCCTCCAAAAATGTGCCAGTCTCTAGGTTCATCATCCTTCATTGTGGTGTATGGGTGTGACTTGGTCGGTGGGTGGGGTGGATAGGATTGGGACTTCGCTCTGGGAGAGAGAAATGGGTAACTTGGTTGAATACTTGTCAGAGAATCTATAAGCATTGAAGGTGTAGTTAACCGCCGTAATAAGAGGAGGTTTCAAAGCCAAGGTCTGATTACTTGATCTTGTTATTGTAGATCTAAATCCGCCTTTCCCCGTAATTATGTCTACAACGGATTCCCGACTTTTTCCTGAAAGTTTTTGTATGTACGTCTGATTCACTATTACAACGACCAAAACATCACACAAAATTGACCAATAGAGTAAACAGAGCCGCTGCTGGTTCTGGTGCTGCTCTTTCATTAACCTTCGGAGCACATTGAATATTACCTTCCATCTGTTTACAATTGCCTACAACCTGGTTCCAGAAGGTGGAAATTGAGATCGATCCCTCCCCACCCCACCCACTTGCTTCCTCCTCTCCCTTTCTGTGGCTTTAGTCTAGTCATGGCGGCTAACGCTACCAAAGAGAAGATATTACGGCCTACTACAACAACCTCCACCGCCACACAGGTACCAGGTGATTCAAGAACTGATGAAGTGCCACCCACGAAGCCTAAAAGAAGGAAAACTTCAAGGGCCTGCAAACACTGTCACAAGGCGCACATGACATGTGATGAAGGAAGACCTTGTAAGAGGTGTATCACACGAGGACTACAGGATACTTGTGTGGATGCCCCTCGAAAAAGGAAGAAGTATTTAATCGATGTCCCTGAGGGTAGTGGCGATTCACTGCATCATACATCGTTCACCAGCTCATCCAACACCCCGATTGAACCACAGCCAGCGGAGATCAAGCAAGAAACCGCCCAGCTCCTCTTCTCAACGACTCCAGGATTGAATGATTTGTATCCTCCACAAATACCCACTAAGCAAAACCAGTTTCAGCACAGCTTGGGATTTCAAGAGATTGGCAGAAATAATAATATCACAGCACATGCTCCTAATCCCAAACCTGCATCCAAGTTCATGTCCAGCGCAGCAAACAACGAGTACTCTATTCTAAGTGATATCATTAAACAAGACTACCAGTTTTACAACTCCAACCCTGGAATTATGTCCGAGAGCACAGTATCTCCGCCAAACAGCCTCCACACACCTAGTGACACCTTGAACTCAGTCCATAGGTTTAGGCCTCATAGCACAAACTCTGGGATTTCAAGAAATTCAACACCAACACCCAACTCTGAAACTGCAAACTTATCCCAACACGATGTGTACAACCCACACAAACTGGGAGACAAAACGATAAACCAGTACAGACTTGGGATGATTTCGGACAAAATTATCTCGTACCCTGATGTGATGAAAGTTATTGATGGTGAGATCGCCATATCCAGTCCAATACATACATCTCATAAGTCACCCACATCAATGAACAAGCTGGCTCTGAGTTTCTCCATTTCCACTAATGAAACTGCAGATAACCAACCCTTGGAAAACCCAAGAGGGCTGAGGTTTAAGGAACCAGAGGATATTTATGCCAAGATTGACAAGCCCTTCAGCTACACACCAGGGTTTCATTCGTTAATTGTCTATCTAAGGCAAAGGTTCAATGCAACTGATCTGATCAAGATGGCAAAGAGTATGGCTAGTTACCGACCGTCCTTCATTGCATGCACGAATACCTTGAAAGAGGAGGACTTGATCTTTATGGAACAGTGCTTTCAGAGAACCCTATTGGAGTACGATAAGTTTATTTCGATCTCTGGTACGCCAACAATTGTCTGGAGAAGAACAGGCCAGATTTCATATGTCAGTGAGGAGTTTTCTATACTGACTGGATGGACTAGGGATGATCTGATCAACAAGATGACGTTCATTGTGGAATTGATGGATGACGACTCTGTTATTGAATACTTTGATCTGTTTTCTACTATTGCATATGGCGACTTCAAGGCTGCAACCATGGGGTCTTGCACATTGCTGACTCCAGATAACTCCAGAATCAAAACCACCTGTATCTGGACTTTGAAAAGGGATGTTTTCGGCATTCCTATGATGATTATTGGGAATTTCTTACCCATTTTGTAAAGTTCTTAATCAAATCTCTATTATGACAGGACGCCACGAAATCGTAAGGACTACCGAACATATTATATTTGCCCAAGAGAATTAGGCTCATCCTGTAATAAAAAAGACCTTTTGAAAATAAATTAAAAAACACACAATGACGACCAACTGAATAATAGAAAACTTTGACACCAGGCACTTTATTGAGCCAAGATGGATTTCACGAATTCAACGTAGTCGACAGTACCGTCCTTTGTGACATTCACACCTTTCAACAGTTCATCAACCTCCGAATCGGACAACTTTTCACCAATGGAAGTCAAGATGTATCTCAGCTCACCAACGCCAATGAAACCTGAACCCTCCTTGTCGAAAACTTGAAAACCCTTGATGTAGTCTTCAGGTTCACCCAGTGGCTTGAAGCCATCTGGTCTATTGATTATTTGAACATATGTCTCAAAATCAAGTTCACCACTGGTGATCTGAGCTTGTAAATCGGCAATCTCCGCAAGGGTTGGGTTTTGCCCAACTGCTCTCAATAGATCACCAAGCGCATCTGGTGAAACTTTGCCAGTACCTTTCTTATCGAAAAGGGAAAAGGCGTCTTTGTAAGTCTTTGTGTTAGAGGACTGCTAAGAGTTAGTAAAAAAGTGTTTTATAATAATGCTGCATTCAAGACCAGGGAATTAACGCGTACCATTGTTTCTTTGTGATCCTCTGCTATCCTCCTTAGATTGAGCTGGTGTGCTTTTTTTTGTTTTTGTTTTTGTTTACGTTTCGTTTCCGGAATGAACACAAAAGAAAAAAGAAGAAAAAACAGCGCCTCCGGAATGGCCCGCGCGCGCAGAGTTGCTCAGTTCGATTCTCGAAAGAAGTAGTTGTTTTTTATTTTTCTCCCAACCAACAGCAGCAGCTTTGGTTGGTGAAAATATTTCTCGAAATTCAGTTTGGAGTCAAAAGTGTGTAGACAGAAGCACATCATTGATTGGCTTTACAACTTCCCGTAATGAGCGACATCACTACTTCCTTCCAGAAATTATCTTTGTCGGACTCTGAATCTGTGAGTATCATTGTCTGCTGCTAAAGAACCTTACCGGATCTATATCCAGAATAAGAAATCCCAACGGGGCATTGTACTAACAACCACACAGGCTGATTCATCCAAGTTTCCAGAACTGACTAACGAACTAAAAGCTATTGAGTCCCAATGGCTAACACTTTCCAAGAGATTTCCTGAATCCATCGAACAGTTCAATGAGCACTTGAGAGCCAACACGTACATTGTAGGTAATGTTCCAAGCTCCGCTGATGTCATTGTTTTTGGTAGAGTGTTGCCAATTGCCACTAAATATACCAAAGAAGATTACGCTTCAAAGCGTCACATTTTGAGATGGGCTGACTTGGTCCAAAACACCTTGGTTGAGGTTCCACAGGATTCACAGTTGGTGATTGACTTCTCTGTAGAAGTCCCAAGAGAGATCAAGGAGAAGCCAAAGAAGGAGGCGGCCAAGGGCAGCGGCGAGAAAGCTCCAGCCAAATCCGAGAAATCCCCAGAGCCTGAGGGCAAGGGTAAGAAGGAGAAAAAAGCTGGTGGTGCTGGCGGTAAGCCTGATGAGGAGACGTTGAAGAAGTTGAGAGAGGAGGCTGCTAAGGCCAAGAAGGAGAAGAAGGCCAAAGCTGCTGCCGAAGCTGAGGCTAAGAAGGCAACAGAAGCTATTCCACCAAACCCATCTCTTATTGACTTGAGAGTTGGTCACATTGAGAAGGCCATCAAGCATCCAGATGCCGACTCCTTGTACGTTTCTACTATACACTGTGGTGACGAAGAGGGCCCAAGAACTGTCTGCTCGGGTTTAGTGAAGTTCTACCCTCTAGAGGCCTTGCAAGGTCGTAACGTTGTGGTCGTTGCCAACTTGAAACCAGTTAACATGAGAGGCATCAAATCCACCGCGATGGTTCTATGTGCTTCTGACAAAGATCATGTAGAGGTTGAGTTTGTTGAGCCACCTGCTGGGTCTCAGCCAGGTGACAAAGTTTTCTTTGAAGGGTTCAATGGCACTCCAGAGAAGGTTTTGAACCCAAAGAAGAAGATTTGGGAACAGGTCCAACCGGGGTTCGCCACAAGCGAGGCCCTAGAAGTCGTCTACAAGCAAGAAGGTCAGCCAGATGCCAAGTTGACTAATGCTAAGGGTGAGACTTTCAAGGTTGCATCTATCAAGCATGGTAGCGTCAATTAAATACGGATACAAAGTTTGTCTGAATGTAGATTCTTTTAGCGTCGAAGAGTATCAGTAGGTGCCCGGTGCGTGCTCCTCCTCAAGAACTCGAATCGAAGCACGGATTAAATAGATACGGAATCCATTCTAGTGGAATATCTGGACTAATTATTCCACCTGCGGAACAGAAAATCGACGATCGATATCAATATAATAATATTCAAGTCTCACATTCATCGGCCAAACCCATCCACTTCACCATCATCGTCAACGGACACACACATTAGGAAAAGGGGGTCCAAGATGAAGCTAGTTGCGAATCATTTCGAGAGAGATTCCAGTGGATCTGTGACACTAGTCGCCCATGATAAGGAAGACCTTTTCACGCTCTACAATCTTATCCAAAAGGGCGATGAGATTGAATTGAAGACCATGCGTAATGTGAAGAAGTCCAACTCTAAGGATGGACAGGGCAAATCCAAGCAGGAGAAGAAGCTTCTCAAGTTGAGAATTGACATTGAGGCTGTCGAGTTCACTCCAACAGACGAGGTTATGAGACTGCGAGGCAAGACAGTTAACAACGTGGAGGACGTGCCTACCGGCACTTATCATACAGCTGAGATTGACTTCAAGTACCCGTTCACTTTACACAAGGATTCCTGGGATGCAATTGCCTTTGACCTCGTGAATAAAGCCTGCAGTGTTGAGGAGAAGGCTGAAGTAGCAGCTGTGGTGTTGCAAGAAGGAGTTGCACACATTTGCTTGATCACTGAGAATATGACTGTTCTGAGACAAAAGATTGAGAGACCAATTCCTAAAAAGAAGAGAGGTGATTCTACAGCACACGACAAGTCTTTGGACAAGTTCTATCAGCTTGTGAATGATACTTTGCTAAGAGATTTGAATTTGAGCCATTTCAAAGCGATTATTTTAGCTTCTCCGGGATTTGTTGCCAATGGCCTGTTTGACAAGATCTTCCAGTCCGCAATGTTGTCCAACAACAAGGAAATCACTCAAATGAAGTCGAAGTTTATGATCAGTCATTGTTCTACTGGTTACTTGCAAGGTCTTGATGAAGTATTGAAGAAGCCAGAAGTCCAAAAACAACTTGCTGATACCAAATTTGCCAAAGATGTGGTCCTTCTTGATGAGTTTTTTAAGGCTCTAAACGATGACGATGGTAAAGCTTGGTATGGGCCTCAGGAGTGTGAGAAGGCTGTGAACATGGGGGCAGTGAAACATTTGCTACTAACTGACTCGCTCTTTAGAAGTGACGATGTTAAAATCAGAAAGCACTACATTGAACTTGGTGAGATTGTTAAGAACAGTGGTGGAGATGTGACCATCTTTTCTAGTCTGCACGAGTCTGGAAAACAATTGGACCAAGTTACAGGTGTCGCTGCGATACTGAACTACCCAGTGTATGACCTTGAAGAAGAAGAAGAAGAAGGTGACGATGAATGACTAAATAAATAAATAAATATAGAGAAAGATATATATACATGATGATTATGCTGGCTGCAGTCCTTCAAGACTGAGACTTCTGAGGTACCACACGTCTCCATTTCTCAGCTTCCTGAGCACATCCTGTGTCAAACCACCAACTAGGCCCAACAGCAAGCCTTTCTTCAATATCTGCTTTGATGCCTGGTGATTTAGCTCATACCATCGACAGTAACCAGCACCAAAGGCCACTGTCGTGACCACAGTGTTAACAAAGTCAATCTGTCCTCTTCCATAATCCAATAACGCTTCAGTAGCAAAGAATGCCCCGACAACAGAGCCAAACTTGATACTTGACTTCACACCTTGGTGCACTGCTTCCTTGATACAGATCAAATTCTTACGCTTATGGTAGAAATACCATCCACCTTTAGTCTTCGGCAGTCTATGAGAGTTTTCAACCAGGAAGCGGTCGCTCGTTGATTGAAATCCCAAACGAGCTCCACGGAGAAAGCCAAAGATACTAGTGGCGAATGCAACACCTGGAACACGCAGCCTTGGATCTAAATCGAAACGATCCATGGTGTGGTCTTCTTTCTTGTTTGTAGGTTTTTGTTACTATTTGTGGGAAGAAAAAGGAGGGGAGAAAAGTAAAAGGAGGCGTGGGTTGTGACAAAGAAAAGCAAAATGAAGTTAACCACACAGTGTGTTGTAACAACAACAGATTAGAGAACTCTCAGAACACCTAATGGCCAGCCAAAGTGACCACCAGAAGATCACTTCTCAACTTCTGTTGACCACAATTGTGGGATGTATTGCATCTGTGCAGTACGGATACCACATGTCTGAGCTCAATGGTCCTGGTGCTGTGATTACCTGTCAAACCAACGTTCCTCTTCCTGGACAAGCATACGGTGGTTCTTTTTGGGATAGAATGGGAAGAGTAGAGTGCTTTAATATGGATGAAAGAGGATTGGGACTCGCCACTGCTGTATTTTCTGTTGGTGGTTTGCTCAGTTCGTTGTATGCTGGCTTCCTTGTGGATCTGCTAGGGAGAAGGAAGACAACTGCCTTCAATGGAATAGTCTACATTGTGGGCTCCTTCATTGAGACCGTTGCTAATGAAGGACAAGCCTTGATTATAGGAAGATTTGTCTCTGGTTTAGCCGCTGGTTGTGCCATTGTTGTCACACCTTTATATATCAGTGAGATTAGTCCTGCGGGCTCAAAGGGATTTTTGGGTAGTATGAACCAAGTGGCGATCAACGTTGGAATTCTGCTCACTCAATTACTAGCGATTAGATGGGCCAACATTGTCCAGTGGAGATGGCTCATGTTTGTGGGGTGTATTCTTGGTGGTATGAATGTGATTTCAGTGCTCTTTATCGATGAGAGCCCAAAGTGGTTAATGAGCAAGGGTTATAAACAGGAGGCGAGACAAGCTCTAGTGAGACTTAGGGGCATTGACTACCTTAACATTGAAGAGGAGCTGGGTGCTCTCAGCCCAGAGAGTAGACCATTGCTTCCAGGTGGTGGCACTGTTTCTCCAAAGCACAAGGGAATCCCAGCTTACAGGTACTTGACCAGTTCGACCTACAGAAACTCTTTGATTGTTGTGACTTCGCTAATGGCAGGTCAGCAGTTCTGTGGTGTAAACTCAATTATCTTTTACGGTGTTTCAACGATAAGAAAGCTGGTTCCTGACTATGCAGTGGTAATTAACTGCTTCATCTCTTTAGGAAACGCAGTGATCACGTTTCTAGCTGCACCAATGATCGATAAGCATGGCAGGAAACCATGTCTATTAGTATCCGTCTCTGTGATGGGTGCTATGTCTGCTCTGGTGTCGCTTGGTATTCTCCAAACCATCCCGATGCTGACCGTTCTTGCAACTTTTGGATACGTTGCTTTCTTTGCCGTTGGGTTGGGTCCTATTCCCTTCCTCATGCTATCCGAAGTTACTCAGCCTGAGGCCAGGGACACTGCCCAGAGTTATGGCACAGCTATCAATTGGATAGCAACGTTTTTGGTTGGTTATTTGTTCCCTATCATTGATGGTGCTATTGGTGGTTATGTCTACTTCATATTTGCTTTTATCTGTGTGATCTTCGTTCTATTCCTAAACGGGTTCCTTCCAGAGACAAAAGGATCTAAATCTTACGAAGAAGTGTGGGGGCTAAGAGTTGAATGAAGTATAGGGTCTAAGTACTCACGTGAGTTTTGAAAGGGCTTCAATTCCACAACATCCGTACATCTTTTAAAATATGGTAGGTCCACATAATTACCGCACAGCAATTAGAGTGAAAAGAAGAAGAAAAATAGTAGAATTTAGATGTTTTTCGCGAAAATAGTGCATTAACAATTTTTTGGTAGCGGAGGAAGCCCGCGGCGCCCTCTCGCGAAACCAAACAAAAAACTTTTGAAAAGTGAAATTTCTTTGACACTCTTACTCTATAATAACCTCACCACAAGTAGAAACATTTAAAGATGCCTACCAGATTGACAAAGACTAGAAAGCACAGAGGTCACGTTTCCGGTATGTGATTCATCAGAAACTCCAAGAGAGACCAGCACGAGATGGAATAGACATTTTTACACTACCTCCCACAACACATGGACGGGAATTTGCTATCACCAATTAACCCACAAAATATCACGAACATCCCAGAACGCATTAAATGCGATTACCAAACAAGTTTCATATAAGTAAATTACTCAATCATCCAATCTTTTTTGGCAGGTTGTATCCTATCAAAGGAAGTTGAGTGAATTGGTATTCGAACCCAGGCATTTACAGTATAAATACTATTCAAGTCAACATGTTTTCCCCAACTAAACCCATTCAATACCACCAAACACACACTATCAAGGTATTTATTGAATTCTCCATCTATTCTCCTCTCCTGCTCTCCTGATTTAAGAAGAAAAAATTGAGCTTTTACTAACTTTTTTTCAACAGCCGGTAAGGGTCGTGTTGGTAAGCACAGAAAGCATCCAGGTGGTAGAGGTAAGGCCGGTGGTCAACATCACCACAGAACCAATTTGGATAAGTACCATCCAGGTTACTTCGGTAAGGTTGGTCAAAGATACTTCCACAAGCAACAATTGCACTTCTGGAAGCCAGTCTTGAACTTGGACAAGTTGTGGACTTTGGTTGAGGAGGACAAGAGAGAGCAATACTTGAAGTCCGCTTCTGCCTCCGCTGCCCCAGTTATTGACACCTTGGCCCACGGTTACGGTAAGGTTTTGGGTAAGGGTAGATTGCCAAACGTTCCAGTTATTGTTAAGGCCAGATTCGTTTCTGCTTTGGCTGAGAAGAAGATCAGAGAAGTCGGTGGTGTTGTCGAGTTGGTTGCTTAAACAACTAATTCGCATGTAAACAAATAAATATCATTAATTGGTCACGTTAACAAGACTGTTTGTAGTGAAAAGGGCTCAATTCAAACTCATCTTGACGTGGAAGATCATCGAGTAACTGGATCTGGCATCTGGTTCGAAGAAATAGAACAAAGAAAAAGATTTCTCATAATTCACTCTTGGGTATGGGTTGAGGCGTAGTGCCCGTTAGTGGTGCTTGAATCACTATTTTGCATGTTATTTCGCCAATTGTTTTGTTTGTTTTGCTTTGTTTTGTTTTGTTTGTTTTGTTTTGTTTGTTTTGTTTGTTTTGATTTCATTCAAAAAAAATTTCCTCATCACAACACAAAGTTCATTCCGAAGCCTTATTGGTGGTACTGGCTGACAAAAAATGACACTAGTTGAAGAACGCTGGACTGTGGAGTCTGCTATTCCCAAGAATATCAAGGAACTCCTTGAAGATAACGCTTCTTCGTCTTCGCCAACAGATTACGTCCTGGTCTTTCTCCAAATCGTTAGTCTGCTGAAGTCTCAGAAGAGAACTGGCTGGGTTGACCATGGTATCAATGACTGTGAATCAATAAGTGATCATATGTACCGTATGGGAATCTCCACTATGCTCATTAAAGATAGATCTATAGATACCAACAAATGTGTGAAGATCGCATTGGTCCATGATATTGCTGAGGCACTTGTTGGTGATATCACTCCTTTTGATGGGGTGACTAAAGAAGAGAAGCATAGAAGAGAAGAAACAACAATCTACTACTTGAGTGACCTTGTGAAGAAGTATGATGAGAAAGCTGGACAGGAGATCTTGGAGTACTGGTTGGACTATGAAGAGATTAGAACTTTAGAGGCCAGATATGTAAAAGACATTGATAAGTTTGAGATGTTGTTACAATCTTTCGAGTACGAGAGAAAGTACAAGGGTGAAAAGAAACTCGACCAATTCTGGAGTGCCAGAGCCAGTGTGAAGACAGACGAAATCAAATGCTGGGTTGATGATTTGTGGGCAAAGAGAGAAAAGTTGTGGGAAGGGTTCACCAATTAAAGATTCTCTCTGTGTATTGTTGTTTGTTGTTAATTTATACATTGATTGGTGTGACTTTCCACTCTGAAAGTCTCGCTTGCCGCCATTCATCTGCATATATACTTCTATAGAGAACTATTATCTAGTTCACACATGATTTCCCCTAAGAGTAGATTCTGAGGCTCTGCCCTATACAATAGAGAGAAAGAAGAAGGAGAAGAAAAAATAAACTGTAGCTATATTCTATGAATCTATTGGACAACCCACAAGTTGTCATACCCAAATAACCAAGGACCGATGGAATGTCTCCCCAAAATCGCTAACACACCAAGAGCGAATTGGACAGAAATGATGTAAAGGCAAAGCGTGTCCTCCCTCAAAGGACCAAACCAAACCAAGAATAAGTTTATCAGTGTCATATTGGTGACATCTTTGATATCGCCATTGCTGTCAACCGTTACATCTAACAAGCGAAGCGCACCCAGTAGTTTCGCAGCCTCGGCAACAGTTGGGTTCAGTTTCTTTTCGATAATTGCTCTTGATGGATACATCAGCCCATTCTCCTCGTTGAACTTTGGCAGTCTGTGTCTTGGGCAAGGGATCAATCCAATTAGTTGAGGCACTGAGTAGATGAAGTTGAAGATCTGAGGGATGAAGAACAGCAATAGAGTCTTGGAGAAATGGCCCAGGATACCCACGACTGCGAAAACCATACCAGCAAAGTAACAGTATGTGTCACCGACAAATACTCTTGAAGGCCACCAGTTGTACTTCAACAATGCTAAAGAGACACCTAGGAAGGGAACAAGAAGACAGGCGGAGAACATGTGAGATTCGATGGCTGGGCTTGATCCCGAAACAAGGTAGCAGAAATCATTGATGAGAATCAACACAGCCAATACCACCGACTGGCCGACTTCGAGACCATTGATGCCTGCCAAAATGTTGATGGAGTTAGGACAAAAGATGGCAACACTTGCCATGTAAATGTAGTAGAATGCACCAAGCTCAACGGTGGTAGATTGGAGATAAGGTTCCAGAAAGCTAGGAATCAAAACATGTGTAATACCAAAGTCCACATAATAGACCATCAATAAAGGGATGGCAGCAATTGCTGGTAGAAAGAATTTGTTTCTCCATCTGATGTCAAACAAGTCGTCAGCCAGCCCAAGCAAAACAGTGCTCTCAAGGCACAATATGGCACTCAGATACTCTGCTAACTTTCCATGTGGGAAAAGTTCCGAGTCAATCTCATCCTGGAGCTGCTCAACCCCAAAATCTCTGTTCCCGCCACCTGTGGTTGAAGTAATCAAGTACTTGTAGAACAGGAACGGGATGAAGAAGAACATAATGAAGAGATATGCGGTAGCAGAAATAGCACCAATGGACTCAGGAACCACAGGTCTGCCCTTTTTGGACATGTCCTTGCCAAAGAACCCCTTGGAAACGAACAATGGAGATAGCTTAGGGATCAAGATATCTGTTGACACATAACCAACAATGGCGAAACCGACAGATGCAATGAGAGATCGGTAGAAGCCTCTGGAGAGGTAGATAATTGCAAGAGCTGCAATAGTTAACAGCAGCTTATGCATCAAGGCTAATGATAACTGGGAGGGGGAAAGAGGTATGGATGGATGTATCTTCCCAAGCTCTTTCTCTTTCTCTCTGGCTTTGTCTCTGTCTCTCTCAGGAAAACACGGTGCGCGTAATTATATATCTGGTGTATGGGTGTTCTGTGAAAAAACCGACCGTGGTCGCCGAATGTTTTTTTTTGCTTTTGACGCGCGCGCCGTTCGCTGCCCATTTCATTCGCACTAAGTAAATCAAATTTCTTCTAATTGTCTTCCCACCACCACCAGCTTAAGCGTGTGATTCTCTGTCTGTGTTACCCCCATTTTTTTGTCTTCGTTTTCTCTTTTGGCTGGCTACCGAATCGTTTAGTACCACTCTCTTGGAGCAAATTAATTACTTTGGAGCCCCATCCATCCATCCAGCACGGGAGTTTTTTGTTTTGTTTTGTTTGTTTTTTGTTGTTGTTGTTGTTGTTTGTTGTTTGTTAGTGTTACCCCTATATAAAAGATATGAGTACAACAATACCACAGATTGACCTCTCTGGTTTATCAGTTGAGGACAAGAAAGAGGATGAGTTTGGTTCCTTAACATCTCCAGAATACAGATACAAAGTTGTGTCCAGGAACGGTGAGCCTTTGCCAGATCCGATTGAGGATGAGCCACCGTACTATGTGTTGTTGATCACGTACTTCAACTACCTGATCTTGATTATCTTTGGCCATATTAAGGACTTTCTGGGAGTTCATTTCAGACCGGTTAGATACAAGGATCTGCTTGAGAAGGATGGTTTAGCTCCATGGTACTCTAGATTCGAATCATTTTACATTAGAAGAATGAAGCAAAAGCTGGACGACTGTTTTGCGAGACCAACATGCGGTGTTCCAGGGAGATTGATCACATGTATTGACAGAGACCCACACAACTACAATGAGTATTTTACTTACCCAGGCACCACTTCAACATGTTTAAACCTATCCTCATACAACTACTTGGGTTTTGCCCAATCTGAAGGTGCTTGCACGACTGCCGCAGTGGAGACTGTTGAAAAGTACGGTGTTGGTTCTGGTGGGCCAAGAAATGTTATTGGCACCACCAATCTGCACCTGGAGGCGGAGAGAATCATTTCTGAGTTTATTGGTAAGGATGATTCGATCCTCTTCTCCATGGGTTACGCCACCAACTCTTCTCTGTTTTCCTCCTTACTGGATAAGAAGTGCCTGATTATTTCAGATGAGCTGAATCACACTTCTATCAGAACAGGTGTTAGATTATCTGGCTGTGCAGTGAAAACTTTCAAGCACAACAATATGGAGAGATTGGAGAAACTGTTGAGAGAACAGATCTCCCAAGGCCAGCCAAGATCACACAGACCATGGAAGAAGATTGTAGTTGCTGTCGAAGGCCTGTATTCTATGGAGGGCACCATGTGCAACTTGCCAAAGCTGATTGAATTGAGAGAGAAGTACAAGTTCTACTTGTTCATTGACGAGGCCCATTCCGTCGGTGCCATTGGTCCAAGAGGCCGTGGTGTGTGCGACTACTTTGGAATTGATCCAAACAACGTTGACTTACTAATGGGCACGTTCACTAAATCCTTTGGTGCAGCTGGTGGTTACGTGAGTGCCAATCAAGAGATAATAGACAGATTGAGGATCGAGATCAATGCTCAGAATTATGCAGAGTCTATTGCCACTCCGGTGCTGGCTCAGATCATTACCTCTCTGAAGATCATTATGGGTGAGATCAACCCAGGTGAAGGGAAGGAGAGATTGGAGAGAATTGCATTCAACTCGAGATACCTGAGACTGGGGCTGCAGAGACTAGGTTTCATTGTATATGGTGTCGACGACTCGCCAGTCATTCCACTACTGTTGTTCGCTCCGGGAAAGATGCCAGCCTTCTCCAGAATGCTCTACAAGAGAAAGGTTGCAGTAGTTGTTGTTGGCTACCCAGCCACCCCACTGACATCCTCCCGTGTTCGTCTCTGTGTGAGTGCTTCCTTAAAGAAAGAGGATATTGACTATCTGCTAAGACACTTGTCAGAAGTTGGCGACAAGCTCTTCTTGAAGTTTAGCTCCGGCGTCGCTGGTGGTAGCTTGGATGGGTCTGCACCAAGATGGAATGCTGAGGATGTCATCAGAGAGACACCAAAAGACTGTCTCGACTCACGTTTCTTCATTGCGACGACAAAGAAGAAGTAAACAAGAACACACAGGAAACTCATCTACTAATTAATACACACGCACATGAAACTCTTTGTAACAATCTCTTCAAATCAAATCACCTGGGATGGATGGATGGCTGGAAGATTTTGACGTGCCCAGAGGAAAAAAATACAAACAAACAAAAACAAAAAAAAAAAAAAGAAGCACACGTATGTCTCGGAATTCACAACAACACACCACCCAGATTACTTGATTGGTTGTGTTAAATCCTTCCAGCATCTTTTGGCATACCCGAGCGACGGTGGGTGAGTGATGAACGATATCAGAATACGACTGCGTCAATGGCATCAGAAACTCTCACAGTTTGGTGCGTATCGCGTATTCAGGTCGCCACGTCTGTTCGCTCTCTTGGTGCTGCTGCTGCTGCTGCTGGTTCTTGGGTTCCTGCTAGGGACGGCAGGAGGCCAAGTAGGTGTTTTCTATGACATGGAACAGCACATCTCGTTGCCATTGGACTCAGAGTTTAAGAGCCCACCAGAAAATGCTACTCTGATGACGACACGTCAAGCTTTAAAAGGACAGACAGCCAGAGGTTACCATCGAAAGTACACACAACAACAACACCAGGCGGCAGCTCACAATACCGTGGGGGCGAAAGGACAAGGATATGTCTTTATCGACCACACAAGACCCATCTCGAAGGGATACCAGCACATCCTGGACGAAATGAAACCTGAGGAGTTTGCTTCTAAATCGTTGGAGGATAGGTGTGCGTACTACTTCTCCACACTCTACAACAATGACCCTGATTGGTCTTTTCGAACCCTGGATGGGTTCTCCTACGATGGAGGGATCTTTGATGGCAGGGACAGGTTTATAAACGAACGAAAGGATCAGTACCTTGAGTGGATCAAGAACCAAAAGAATATTACATCAGATGAGGCTATTGATGAGCTCATCAAACAGAGTAATTTGGAGTCTGTGTGGGAACTTGAGTATCGGAAGGCTCTCAAAGAATCTCGGGAGACAGAAGTCTACATGGCGGACCAGATGACCAACCTGAGAGTATTTGGCCAGTGCTATTTGGATGATGGGATATCATCGACTGTTCAGGATCGCATTGAAAGCAATACCACCTGTGCCACTCACGAGGAGAGACTCCTGAAGTTCTTGACCAAAGAGTTCCCGATTTACAGAAGATGGAATGGCGAGAAGCTCAAAATGCCGCCTATAATAGATCACTATCTTGGTGATGAGAACCATAGGACCCCCACTGGTGGCGGTGAGCTACCTCGCAATCTCACAGGGTGTTTCAGTCGTGATTTGAGAGACACGTACAACGGAAAGGGTATTGTGATTTCAGCGTTTGACAACCACGAAACAGAACTCACAAGTTTATTGCTAGTTCTAAGAGCCATTAAGAACAAACTTCCTATCCAGATTGTCCACAGAGGTGATCTCAGTTGGGAAGTACAGAACAGGTTAACCAATATTGCAAGATCAGAGAACTTGAATCTAGGGAAGATGAAGCGTTTTAGAAAACTCGTTCAGAAGAACTTTGAGGATTCCAATGAAGTTTCACTTGATCAGGTCTTCCCCAAGCAAGAGATCTGGTATGTCGACGCCAAAAACACCATTACTCAGGGAGACACGAGATTCTGGAGTTATGGGAACAAACTGGTGGCACTCTTGTTCAGTTCTTTCAAGGACACGGTCTTGATTGACACAGATACCGTACCATTTGTGGATATTGACTCGTATGTCTTGGACTCACCGGCCTACCAAGACCTTGGAGCCTTCTTCTTCAAAGACCGTGAACTGAACATTCGTGAGAGTGACGAGGAGATTGTCTTTTTCCGCAAACTACTTCCAACAGGACTAGATACAGCATTCTTCGATGTTCCAGAATTGACAGAACATACCCACGGCAATAGATTCTTTGGACTCAAGTTCAAACATTATCAAGAGTCTGGGATGGTTGCTGTTGATAAGAAGAGACATATGAGAAGTATCATTGCTATCAATGCCCTCCAGATGTGGCAGGCTGTTACTGCAAAAGTCCATGGCGATAAGGAACTCTTTTGGCTGGGGTTCTCCGTAGTTGGGGATGAAGACTACTACATGAACAAGTATGGTACCGCTGCTGTTGGTACACTGAATCCAAATTCAAACAGACTAATCGATGATGAAGCTGATACTAGAAGGATGAGTCTCAAATCACACATGCTTTGCACAACGCACCCTGCTCACTTGTCAGGTATAGATGACAAGACTCTTTTGTGGATGAACTCTGGGTTTATTACATGTAAAAGACCAGACGAGGCGGTCGATGATATTGAGAAAGATTTGTACAAAAATGTTTTTAAAGATGCGGATGAGTTGAGAGAACAATACGTTGGCCCTTTGAAGATCAATGCCCTGATCGTTCCACCCGCACAGGAAAACAGAATAATAGACACATTTGACCTTGGTGAGCCTGAAGTTGGCTGGGATGTTATGAATGGCTGTGGTGGGTATTTGTTCTGTGCCTATGACCAGCTTTCTAACAGTACTGAGCCAGAACACACAGGTACACTGATTGAGTTTGATGAAGATCAATCAGAATTCTTTGATTATCTAGGAGAGTTATGGGTATATTCTGACCAAGTCGTGGAGGATAGTTAACCCAGCTAATATATGATCTAACGTCATTAGGAAAGAAGAAAAACATCATCATCATAGGCGGGGGAAGCTGAATCGCTACACCAGATCCGGGTTTATTTGTACAGTGAGTGGTCCATTCTGTAACACCTTAATGGTGTGTTAATGTGTTGGGCGCAGTGCTGTATAGGATAGATTAGTCATTAGGTAACAAAACTCTATATATATAATCTATACAACCCCCCCCCCATTTGGGGTTGTTTTGGTTTTGGACTTCTTGGTGTGTCTCTGGCTCCAAGTTGTTTCGCATTCGCTATCTTTATCTTTCACATGATCACACAGTCAATCAGTCCCAATCCATACATTGCTTTCTCAACATGTTTCTTGATTTTAAACCAGTCAGACCTTCTCTGAACAAACTCATAAATCTCTTCTTGTTTAAAGATTCCATTAAATTTGTTCAAATCTCCAATCAGTTTTCCTAGTTCCTTTGAATCCTTGGTTTGAATCAAGTAAAGCTGGGCAACCTCCTTCAATCCAACAAACAGGGGTGTGATGTTCTTCTGTTTCAAGACACCAACAATGAAATCGTAGTAAAGATTCAAATCACTGATAAGAATGATAGCACCAGTGCTGGAAATCAGTCTCTTCTTAATATTCTTACAGATTAGTTGAAAGAACCGTTCTCCAATCTCTTGCTGGAAAACATCAATGATCCCTTTCTCAGTGGATCCATTGAGCAAATTGATGTGGTTTGAAAGCAGTTCAACAACAGTGGTCGCGCACTTTGTTGGACCTGGGTTAATGATTTCTGGATTGTCTGGGTCTTTTAGCTTTGGATTGAAATCGTTGATCAGCTGTAATGTGTTGAACAAAAATTCAATCTCATCCATCAGCTTATCGATTCCAATGTTTAACCCATTGGCCACAAAATTGTCCAGCATGGCTTCAAATTGCTTTTTGACTTGATTTGTGTTGTTCAAGAACTCGTTCTTTTCCACAATCTTCTTTGAAACCAACTCATTTGAATAGAAAATTTCAATCATCTGTTGGATCAAGTCACCGACATTGATCAATTCTGTAAACTTCACAAGAGGTTCCACTGTGTTGACAGCCTCCAAAGTGTCCAGGCTTTTGAATTCATTGGGATCGTACTTTGTCAATAGCTCAACTGCTTTCTCAAATCCTGGTTTAATGTGCTCCTGTCCAATAACCAACACTAGTGACTTGAAAAGCTCCTGTATCTGATCATTTATCTGCTGAGGTTCTAATATGGAGTTGTTAATTTCGCCAAAGCTGGAAACAAGTTCAATCTTCTGCTTAGCTTCCTCCATAATCTGGTATGAAAGCTCAAAGTTAATAAATGTCTTCAGGTTCTTTAGGTTCTTGTTCAACATCTCAAAATTGACTCTAAAGTTAATCTCGGTGGACTCCTTGTTGGATTTGGCTGTGAAGATCTTAGTAAAGCTTGAGAGTAACTCAAATTTGTTGCTCTTTACCTCTTCTGTAGAATACTGTGTCAGGATGGATTTGTATAGGTTATCCTGCTCCTGCTTCTCTTGTTCAATAAAGTCATTCTCAAATGTCCTGATCTTACTGATCGAGTCTTGCTTGAAGCTTGCTATATTAAGTTCCAAGAACCTGTCAATAAGAGGCTCAAAGTACAGATTGATAAATCTTGAGATGATCTGCTTGTAGTTTTCACCGGCGTTCTTAGATGGTACTAGTCCTCCTACAAAGTCATTCAACAACTTTCTGTAGGCATGAGGAACAACTTCAATGTCTTTCAGTGACTCCTGGAGGATGAACTTGTTCGTAATGTGTTTGTCAAGAACATATTCAGAATACATAAACATCACTGGAAGCTGGTCACTGAAGCATTGATCAATAACTGAAGCCTGACTGTTGAAAAACTTAATCAGATCGTTTATCACATCGTCTAGGGACTCTGGTATCAGCTTGTTCGCCGCATCTAATATGGTTTTTGGAAAGAAATCTTCTGGGAACCTGTTCTCCTCTATGAAGAACTCAACAAGGATGTCCTCTTGGTCCAAAACGTTCAGTGTCTCGACAAGAAGATTCACAACAGAATACTCTTTCCTTTCAAAATTGTCTCTCAGATCATCGAATGTTCTGTTAATGAAACAACGAACCAATGTCCTTATCTTGGCCATTTCTTCAACATGGAAGTCAAAGTCACTGTCATCCATGTCTATAAACCTCTGTATATTCTTTAGAATTTTGGCCTTGTCCTGGGATGATATAGCCTTAAAGTCGTCAAACAAGTGGTCAAAGTTGTATCCTTCATTTGCCTCGGATTCCAACTCGTCCATTCGAATCGCTTGAACTTTGTTCAAGTACGGTTTGAGGAATCTGTAAACGTTCACCACGGTACTTTTCGGATCATTTGTTCTCTTCACATCAAGAACGGTAGTCGCATCACTCTCAGGCAGCAGAAGAAGATCTTCAGTGTAATCTTTGTCAAATATAATGAGGAGCTTATCCACCTTGTTCCTGAAATAGCCCTCATCAACATGGGCCCTGATAGTATTCAACACCAGCTCATTCGTCTGTGCAAAGCTGAGATAGTCCCGCAGCGAAAGATTTCGTGCAATGTGCACAACAACATTGTCGCTTTTGAAAATCTCACCTGTTTCTACTGACATTGTCATTGACTCTCGCTATTGCTACTGCCAGCAATTGCAATTACTCTCGCCCTGAAGTGGTTTGTTAAGAAGGCTCTGTGCTGGTTTCCTCCCTCAAAGATACGTGTGTTTGGGGAGGATTTAACAAGTTCCGACTGCTCTCGACTTCCGAGGTCTTCAAGGTCCTCCTTTATAGACGACCAGAACCAACCAATCCACAACAACAACAACTACGACGACAACAACAACAACTGCTTGTGATCACCTACTCTGCTTATCTCAACAGCTCTTTGAACAGCATCACAGGTTTATAATGAAGCCTTTTTCAACAAATCACGAAGAGCTCATACACGATGTTGCATACGATTTCTACGGGAAGCAACTGGCGTCGTGCTCTTCAGATCAACACATCAAGGTATTCGATTTGGACTCTGCAACAAACGACTGGGTTCTCAACGACTCCTGGAAGGCCCACGATTCGTCAATCGTCAAATTGGATTGGGCATCTCCTGAGTATGGTAAAATCATTGCCTCTGCATCCTACGATAAGACTGTCAAGATTTGGGAAGAAGATCCTGATGAGGCGCTAGGATCTGGTCGTCGCTGGAAGAAATTAACTGCTTTGAATGATGCAAGGGGTCCAGTGTATGATATTTCCTTTGCTCCGAGCCATCTTGGTTTGAGGCTTGCAGTTATTGGTAGTGATGGTGTTTTAAGAGTCTACGATGCCCTAGAGCCAGCTGACTTGAGATCTTGGACGCTGACTTCGGAAGTTTCCATTCTGTCTACACCACCAGCCCCACACCTTCAATCAGACTTTGCCCTCGCGTGGTGCACTTCTCGTTACTCTCCAGAGAAGTTGGTTGTTTGTGCTTTGGATCAAGGATTTATCTACCATCGCGACAACAATGGCAAGTTGGTACAAGCAGCAACATTACCCGAGCATGGCGGTCTCATCAGATCCGTGGCCTGGGCTCCATCTATGGGAAGATACTATCAACTTCTTGCCACGGGTTGTAAGGACGGTAAGGTGCGCATTTTCAAACTAACTGAGAGGTTGGCCCAAAAAAATAACAGCAGTGCGCATCATCAAAACAATCAATGGGCAGAAGATGAGGGATCAATCAATGCACTAGATAATTCAGATAAACCAACCGTGGTTATTGATGTTGGACTGTTGAGCGAGCATGATGACCATAAAGGAGAGGTCTGGTCAGTGTCATGGAATTTGACAGGCACTATTTTGAGCAGTTCGGGTGATGACGGTAAGGTGAGACTATGGAAATCAGCTTACAATAACGAGTTCCACTGTCTATCTGTGATAACAGCTGAACAGAAGCAAGATACTGTCTAATGGATAAAATTAATAATAATAGCAATAACCAAAGAGTGGTGGTATTGAGAGTACTTATTTTGATTACGTAAACACATCATCGGCCAAGTGCTCGTAACCGCAATACCTAAAAAAATTTTATCCTTTTCATTTCTCTAGCACAATACACATCCGTGGTTTGGCACCAATATTAACACAATGAAACTACTTGTTGCCGCAGATGATAACGGTAGTTTGAAAGGTATGTGTGCATGATTGCTGTTGTCTTAGTGTAAATTATTTTTTTGTACTAACTGAAAGTTTTCTAGAAATTACTTGTATCAGAGGTACAGATACCTCAGTACAAACTGCTCCACAACCAGACAAGATTGAAACGTTCTATGCCGAAGGCATCAGAAATAGAGTTCAGAAGTTCATACTTGTTAATCTCTCGCCATCGCCATCATCATTAGAAGAAGAAGGAACGCCTGTTGCTGCTGTTGTCGTTGCTGCCAGAGCTAACGGTAACATCTCCATCTACAGCAAGGGAGATGGAACGTTTGATCTTATCAACACAATTTCAGATAACTTTGCCCCATCTGGTAAGGGCGAAGACCAATTCATTGCCTTATTTGAGAGCTATGGTTTCATAGTGGCTGCTACTGAGCAGGGGAAAATTACTCTGCTAGACCTCGAGACAATTCGTACCGGCGATGTCAAGAGAACAAGCATATCCGTCAAAGCCCCGATCTCAGCATTTGTACCCCATCCACTACAAAGAGGGGTTTACGCGTACGGCGGTAAAGAGAATGACCTCAAGATTATAAGATTATTTCCAGCAGACGCAAGAAAGGATATTTTTGCTCATGATGATGAACTGAAAATTGAATCACTATTCCAAGGGAAGAATGTGAAGAATAATGCATTGGACCTTAGAGTCCCCGTGTGGATCTCAAATATCCTCTTTGTGGAGCTTCATCTTCACACTGAGAGTTCATGGCGAGTGATCACTACCACGAGGTATGGACAGGTGAGAAAATATGACACGGTACATGGCAAGAAACCTCTTTTTGATAAGAAGGTATCTGACAAACCATTGATTTGCGTCGCTGTCACTCCAAATGAGGCAGAGATTGTTTGCTCAGACACGCACGCTTCAACTGCTCTTTTCAATGTCGAGAAAGGGATCCTTGTGGCCAAATATAAAGGCTCAGTTGGTGCTGTGCAGGATCTCTTTACATCCTTGAAAGGTGATAAAAGTTTGTTGATCACTGGTGCCCTCGATAGATATGTCAGAGCCTTTAATATCCAGTCAAGAGAACAGGTAGCCAAGGTATTTGTTGGTTCTAAGCTGAGCTGCGTTTGGTTGCTGGATGCTAAGGACGAACCCGTTCCAGAGTCTACAGATAGTGAGCTAAAGAAGAAGAAGAAGCCACAAAGACCTCGTTTCACTGATGAGGATGACGACGCTATGTGGGAAGAATTGGAAGGTAACTCGAAGAAAAGAAGGGTGTAAGTGAAAAAAAAACAGAAATATATAAGTACCTGTTAATTATTAATGTTCAGAAACCTTTGGCCATCTTCTTGTCGTGACCAGACTTTCTATTGTGATTGGCTCTCGAAGCTTTACTTCTCTCTTTCTTCCCTTGTTGCTTCTTGGTGCTGGCACCACCACCATTATCCACATTCTGTTGCTTCTTCTCTTTATCCTCCTTTGGACTTTTAGTTGGTTTCTCTTTCCTTTGATCATCGTCATTCTGGGCTCTATCAGTACTTGATGCATCTCCCCCCTTTGAGAAGCTGGACTTCCAAGGTTTGTTGCCTTTGAACATGTACTTCTCCTCTAGTATTTTAGCCCTCTTCGGACTTCTTTGTATCATCTTTGCCCAGCCTTCAATTTGCTCATCAGACCAGGAGGATTCATTCTTAATTTCGTTACGTTGTCTGCTCTTTCTGTTACTTCTATCGAAAATCCCCTGATCCTTCTTGAAAAGGTCCCATAGGTACATCTCAACTTTGTCAACCTTTGAAGGTTCTGGGGTCGCTGTCGCTGCCTCCGCTTCGTCGTAGGTATCATCTCTCTCGTCGTCGTCTGCCTCATACATCAATCTTAATGCAGCTGTTAAAGTCTTATTATTATGCTCATCCGGAACATGGGCGATAGACTTTGAAGTAACCAGCTTCTGAGAGACGAATTCAACAGCTCCTGTCCTTTCATCCTCGTAAACATGACGAGATGAGGACAACTTTTCCTTCGGGACACAAAGTTCAGGGTTCTCTAATAACATATGGGTAAGGTTTTCAACATCATTATTGTTCTTTCTGAGCAACTTCTCAGTGTGTTCAATAGTCATATTTGGAAACAGCTCAACCAGCATTTTCACATCGTCTTGGTTCACAGGGACTTTGGCCGTTGGTGGTGTTGAGAGGAATGGAATCTTCGGCGACAACCCTGGATGAAGTTCCTTGAAGGCACCACTGGTTATAATTGCTCCAAAGAGAGGGTAAAGCGATAGGGTTCTGTATGATGAAATTCCCATTTCATTCGCCAACGAGCCAACTTGAGCTGTGGAGCAATAGACCAAGGATAGAACTCCTAAATCTTTACAAATAGGTGCAAAGTGTCCCTCCCCTCCAGCATACAACCTCTCCAAGGTTTCAAGCCATTGGATGTTCACAAAGGCTTCAGCAAATGCACTTGGCTTCTTAACTCCTCCATTGTCCTTTTGTCTCAGTTGGTTCGATTTCAATTTCTTCGATAATGATGATGATGATGGTTGTCCGACACCGGCAGAATCCTTCTCATTCAAAAGAATTGCAAGAATCTGTGTATCAAGGTTACTGAATTTTCCATTCGTTATCAAATGTTCGATATGTTTCTGTAGTCCATGGACTGAGCTGATTGTTCTCTGGGCTCTTGGTTTGAATGTCCCGCTGATTATTCCTCTAACGACTTCCAAATGCTTTGATGCGTAAATTCTGGCAAAATCCCACAAGCTAGCTCCATTGAGCTTCAATTGGATCACCCCAAGTTGTTTGATCAGTTCAATAATCCAAGCCTTAAGTATATCCAAGTTCTCTATAATTTGAGGGTTGATCAAACCAAGGGATAAGATCTGGCCCTGCTCATCCGCAATTTCACGCAAGTAGCTTTTTACAAAAAGGCATAACTGCTCCTCTGACCTCTCTGTGATTGGGCGTGCCAGTTGAATGACAGTCTGGACGTACTGAATGTAAACTTCTATGAGATGTACCCAGATCACTGGATCAGTGTCAACCATTGAAGATCGGAGCTTGAAAGGGGGGAAAGACGCCACCGGCAGCTCAATCTTCTCCTCAAAATCTAATTCAATCACTTTTTGAGTCTCCATTACTGCACCCTTATGTAATTCTAAAGCTTGACTGGGGGGTCGGTGGCCACCAGTTGATTAATATATTTCGCCATCGAATCGAGTCTAATAACTCGTGGCCCTACCAAAAAAAGTACGCCAAAAAAAGTACTACAAAACCAGGAAAAATATGTCTGTTCCCGTTCCAAGAGCATTTTGAACATTACTGTATTAACGTGTAAAGTGTGTAAATGTGCAAATTTCATCAAACCATGAACCAATCAATATCCTCAATAGAGCACCATGCATGCGCTCAGCATTTAAAAAAAAAGTCATAAAAAAGTCATAAAAAAAGAAGAAAATCATCACAAAATAGAAAAAATTCTCAACACCGGTGTGGAACAAACAAGAACCCCACCCGTGGTGCATTAGATTAGCTTAGCAAGCATAGCAATTAAACCGTAGCTTTTAGAGCAGTAGTGGTTTAGTAGTAGTGGTAGCAGTTTAGATGTTTTGAGAGATAAACTGTTTGACATCCTCCAACAAATGCTCAGCCTTTGCTTCAATTTGGTCAAAGACTGCGTCAACATAATCAGATGCCGCATCCTTGATGGACTCAACACTAGCATCAGACTCAGATTCACCCCAGAATTTAGACAAGTCTTGGCCAGCACCGTTGTAGATCAAAAGATTTGGTGTGTCCTCCGGAACATCAGTCAAAACGTTCTTGGTGGAGTATTCAATAATCTTCTTCTTTAGCTGGGCTGGGGTGATACTGCCCTTCCCAGAGTAGAATTCAGACTGGGAGTCAGGGTATAGAGATAGGTAATAACTTAGCAACCCAGCGACGTGTGGAGAGGCCATAGAGGTACCAGACAAAGTCGCAGTGGCGGTGTCAGAGCCAATGTATGTGGATAAAATGTTCAGACCTGGACCAAAAACATCAACACACTTACCATAGTTAGAGAAGTACGCTCTGGTGTCGGATAGAGTGGATGCAGCGACAGTGATAGCCTTCTCAGCAGCTGCTGGAGAGCTCTCACATGCGTCAGAATTTTCATTACCAGCTGCAACTGCAAAGTGAATACCAGCTTGAACGGCAGCGTTAACGGCCAGGTCCAAAGCTGGGGATTTACCACCACCTAAGGACATGTTGGCTGTAGAACCCTTGAAGCCCTTCTTGTTTGCTTTGACATCTTGTGCATGGGAATTAGCAGCGTATTCAACACCCTTGACAACATCAGACATAGTACCAGAGCCGTTGGATCTCAAGACTTTGACAGCAACAACGTGAGCCTGTTTGGCAACACCATACTGTTTGGAACCAATGGTACCAGCACAGTGAGTACCATGACCATTGCCATCAACGTCTTGGTCACCACTTGGGATGGTCTTACCCCACTTAGCACGGCCTTCGAATTCAACATGGCCAGTATTGACACCAGTGTCAATGACATAAGCTGTGACACCTTTACCACCCTCATTGTCGTAGAGGTACTTGTTGAAAGAGCCCAAGTTCAATGGGTCACGGTGGGAAATTCTGGACAAACCCCATGGGGCACCATTTTGAGTGTCAAACTCAGAAGCAAAAACTCTAGAGTCCTTTTCGACAAACTCAACCAATGGGTTACGGCGGATCAACTCGATAGTGCTATCCAAGAAGTAACCAAAGTAACCAGAAAACAAGCCTTCAATGTTGAATTCATCCAGGATACCTCCCAACACATCAGTGACAGACTCGGCCTCAACCTCTTTGAAGAAATTGTTTGTTGGTTCAGTATCCAACAAGGATTGAGCAGCTTGAACGTGCTCTTGGGCAACCCATTGTTGGTGGAAATCAGCCTCCTCTGGCTTGACCCCAAACTTGAAGACAACAATATAACGGTTTGGGATAATGTTGCGACCAGCACTCTCAGTGGAGATCAAAGCAGCTGCATCTTCTGGTTTGTTCAATAATTGGTTCAAAACAGTAGTGTCAAGAGTGGTTTGCTCCTTGGTGGCTTGAGCAATATCCTTGACACTACCAGTGGTGGTCTTGACAAGGTCAAGAGCAGAGAAGACTGCTTGGCTGTCAATGTGAGGAATCACAAGGGCATGGGCAACAGCGGCCAGCACTGCGACGGGAATAAGAGTGGTTTGTTTCATAATTATCAAATAATGGGTGATTATCTGTGCTAGCGTGAGAAGTAAAGAGGAGGAAGGGTGGCAAAACCAACCAGGTTTTTATATTGAAAGGGAGAAAAGCTATTTCCGACTTACCAGAACCGTAACTAGAGAGCAAAGCAGAGAGAGATAAGATAGGATCACGTGATCATCACGTGAGTTTTCAATTATTTTCTTTTCTTTTTCTGGAGTATAATGTCTTGCTTTCGAAGAGTGAAGAAGAAAAAAAATGTCTCCCTTTGGTGCTAGGCAAAAACCTGTGCAACCAAAGCTGAAGGGATATTGAAGCACGCATCAAACTGGTGATGGATACACCCAAAGGAAATGAAATCACTGAGACCACATCGCTGTTGCAGGGGCAGCCTCTGAAGCCACTGGAACACCACCTCGACCCTTCAGTGAAATCAGAGATTAAGAAAAAGCTCTATGTCTCACACTCGCTCTATGTATGGAACGCTCGAATCTATGAATTTGGTATCATTCTGTTCATCATCAACCTATACCCTAATAGTTTGCTTCAACCCTCCTTGTTTTCTTTGTGCTGTACCATGGCTGGTGTCTTCTTGACCAATCCTTTGACAAAGCTTGTGAATAGAGGTGAAAGATTGGGGGTTATTAAAAAGACGATCTTTGTACAAAGATCTTTTGCCATCTTATCAGCTGTGGTCCTATTACTGACGTTCACGTTCTTTGAGGATAACATTGCAATCAAGCATCTCTCTCTAGGTATTGTCATTGTTTGTGGCATTGTTGAGACGATGTCATCTATTGCAAACAAGATCTCTATATCGAGAGATTGGATTGTCAAAATCTGTGACAAGGATAAGGATTTTTTGATTGAGCTTAACACAAAGCTTAGATCAATAGATCTCTTCTGCAAACTTGTCGGTCCATTTTTCATCTCAGCGTTTGTATCCTTCACCAACCATGAAATCGCTGCTGGGTTCCTCATTGTATCCTTTTTGGTTTCCAGTCAAGTTGAGTTCAGTGCCATCTTGGGTATCTACAACACAGTTCCGAAGTTGCAGAATGCTCCACATGATCACAATCTTGAGGTTGAGCCACCAATTGCAGCCAAGAGGATGACGTTCTGGCAAGAACTCAAGGCCTTTGCTACAGCTCCACTGTCTATGTTTGTGGTGGCAGTTTCTATGACCTACTTTACAGTGTTATCGTTCGGTGGATCAACAGTGGCTTATCTTTTGTCATTCGATGACATTTCCAACTTCTCTATTGGTGTGCTGAAGTCTATCTCAACCATCTTTGAACTTTTATCGGTTACCATTTTCCCTGTTGTGGCCGGTAAACTGGGTCTTGTCAACACGGGGCTTGTTGCAATTACTTTCCAATTCTTGTCACTCGTTCCAATAGCTGTGGCTTTTACTTTGAATTATGAGTACACGCGCTGGATCATGTGTATTTGTATTCCTTTCTCCAGGATTGGTTTATGGAGTTTTGATCTCGCATTGCAGAACTCTATTCAACTATACATAGAGGATGACTTTGAACGATTCAACGCAACTTCTTTTGAGGAGATCTTCAACAACACTTTCCTTTTACTTGGATACGTTTCAACGTTGATCTTCAATAAGCCTCAACAATTCAAGTATCCCTCATTGGCTACTGTTGGTGCTATCGGTGGTGGTATGATTCTATGTTACTTCTGGTACTTTAGAATGAGAGCGAAAAAGATGTTATTTGAGTGATTATCTATTTTCAATACAAGTGTACTTGATCAGTCTTAGTATTATTCCTGTGTTTATCATTGTCAGACAATATTGCAGCGCTGTTTTCTTCTCCTTCTCTGTGGTTGATGGTAATCAGTGGCATAAACATCATCTGCATTTGTATCCCTTCTATGGAGTTTAGACTTGAATGACCTCTTTGGTTCCATTTTAATGGCACGACTGATCTCCAATCCAGTATTCACAGCAACATCAAAAACTTGATTGATGTTTTCCGTCGTTTTGGCAGAACATCTAATGTGGGCTTTTGCGCCAATCAAGTTAGCAACCTCCTCCGCAGCCTCGTAACTGACAGACTGTGTGTTATTGAGGAGAAAATCACGATCTTGTAAGAGATCAGATTTAGTTCCAACCAATATTACAGGGATGCCAGGGCAAAAATGAGAAATCTCAGGAGCCCATTTCTCTTTGGCATTGTTCAAGGTTATAGTGCTTGCAACCGAGTAGCAAATCAATATCACATTGACATTCTGATATGATAATGGTCTCAATCTATCATACTCTTCTTGGCCTGCGGTATCCCAAAGTTGAAGCTCAACAAGTTTCTTCTCAGCACTTTCAACAGTTGTAATATAATTCTCAAAGATTGTTGGCACGTAGGCAGTAGGAAACTCTCCTCTTGAATACGAGATCAATAAACAGGTCTTGCCACAACCACCATCACCAACAACCACCAGCTTCACGTGTTGATCAGCCTTTTTCCTCTTAGAAACCTCATTAATAACCTCATAATGTGGATTGGATGTGTTAATGATATCGATTTGTGTATTAGGAGGTCTGAGTTGTCTTCGGTCTAGTGATAGATGTGATTGCGTCTTTTTGGCAGTATCGTAAGGAGTTTCAAAAGATGTGCTTATGACTTTGAATGTGCTATCTTCTTCTGGTTGCATTTCCCCTACATGCGTCTTCCCATTATAAGGACGACCTAGTCTACCATTCATACTAAAAAATTGTTCAGCTTTGGGGAAAAACATATGTTAACAACGCAAAAGAAAATAAGTTCCGTTGTTTACCTTTTCCTAATTTGGAATATGATCCGAGGCTGGAAAAGAAAATATATATTTCCGGAAACATCACATGCAATCACGTGTTGCAGATGATGAAATTGTCTAAGAAGGTATAGCAAAGTGTGTACATTAAAAAGTTTATTTCGGACAAGGTAAGTACTTGCCTACAATGAAAGGTCCTGGTTTTACACAGCTCTAGAGATTCCCTAATATGCTCCCTCGCCCTTCCAAATGAAGTATCTTTATTGTGAAGGGTTTCTCAACTACAGGACAGGAGGTACACCCGCTCAGGTCAACAGATTCATAGGTCACCCCACAGAAATTGTCTTACCTTTCTCATGAATATTGATTCTTGCTGCTTTTCCTCAGAGAAGAAACGAGTGCCTCCCTCAATGATACACATTGTATAATCAATATCCAGGGATGATGGATGAGAGTTATCCAACGACTTAAGCAATGTTCAAATCCTTCTATTTCAACTTGTTGAAAACTCAGCAAATACTCTAGGAAAGTATGGAGAGAAGCACTTTCAAGGTGAATATAAGAAGCCCACCAGTCCAACTCAAACCGGGTACTCAAGGGGTGTACCGTACCGCCTTTACCATTCAACATCCATGCCTATCAATGCATGCAGCATAATGGAATTTCTTATATCTGATTGTTCTTTTGATGAGGGGTAAAAACAAAAAAAGCATAGACGATGCATTAACATTACCATGATGACTGTGTGATCCATTCGAATACGCCCGGCCCAAACTTGATCAATGCTGAAAGCAATAGAGAATTCAGAGGCAAATATTGATTTGGACTTGAAGATTCTGGATCCCTTTTTCCAGTTGCTGATAGTAATAATGATGCAGTATGTTTGTTTTCCCAACAGTTGGTTTGAGAGCCACCCACCACCTTTCCACATATGTGTAAGTAGATTGACTGTCTAATCTTTATCCAGTCTTTTTGATTGCTCTTCAGGTGATGGTAGAGGTAATGGAACAATGCCTATTCCAGGGAAAGTACTTAAATTGGAGGCCAGCGACAAGGTTGATTGGAGATCTATTTCAAGAGCAAAATCAGGCAGAGTATTATCTTGCTGTTGGAGTTGTTCTTGTTGTTGTTGCTGGATGGGGGGAATGTCTTCAAAGTGCTGAATGCCTAGGGCAGCAGTGTGTTTTTCTTGGTATGGTGAATCAGACTCCAATTTGGTGTTCCTGCTGCTGTTAGTGTGAGCTTGGACCAGAAAGCCTGCTACTTGTTGCACGTATCCTTGTTGTTCCAGTGCTTTTTGCTCTTGTGGTGGTGGCGGTGGCGGTGGTTCCAAGTTCACTCTTGAAATTGGATCAATAAAAGGAGGAGATCCTTCTATTACAGGGTTAGGCACAAAGTGAGTGACAGCGCCCTGGTAGCTCTCAGCCTTAAGGTAAAATGGATGGATATCTCTCTTATATTCCTCTGAATCAGGGTCACCGCCGTCTCTTTTGATGTGTTCTCTTCTAATTTGATCTATTTCTTCAAAAGTATAGTCCAAATACGAGCACCGCATGGACTTGGATGAACAATTTTTACAAACTGGGATGGCCTCGTCACATTTGACTCGGCGCTTGCGGCACTCCGCACAGCCTGTTTGATATCGTTAGTAACTTACCATCATTATGGTTGTGGTTGTGAGGAGGAAGGCTGGTGTGTGTGTGTATGTGTGTGTATGTGTGTTTGTGTGGAGGGTGTGTGGAGGGTGAAAAGAAACTTACCTAGTCTTGAGTTCTTGTGTTTTTTCCTGGTCTTCTTTGCTTTGGGGCTGGTATCGCACTGTTTGACATGATTGGAAACAATTTTTGCACTGTCGCTCTCACAATGAACTCGGTCTTGTGTAGAGGCATCTGCTTCGAACATTGTCCTAAAGTCAAACAAAAGTCAATCTTTTTAGTACGTTCCTTTAATGTTCTGTATCTTGTGCGTACGTGTTTGTGAGGGTTTTTTTTATTACTGGAAATCGGTAGTGGTTTTATATAGAGTTGGTTTTTGGGAATGCTAGTCTGTTGTGTTCATGCAAAGATGTCAAACAATAGGGAAAAGGTTATGTGATACCTTGACCTCTGTCAGTACTCTTGCAGTATACCGCAGATTACCGAAAACGCATGACATTCGGAGCACTTTATTTGTGGTGAGCCAAGTTGGTAAGAAGAGTCTACGCATCAACTAATAGTAGGCCCTCAATGTTGAACTCAAATCAAATCAAATCAAATCAAATCAAATCAAATCAAATCAAATCAAATCAAATCAAATCACACTCCAATTCCGATAATACAGACGTAGATTACGAACAGCGGGCGTCGGCTGAAACCTGTCAAGTCTGAAACATTTGGTGGAGGAGGGAGGAGGCTTCTTTTTCAGTCACTAATGCGTTCGAGACAAACTAGATAGAGAGAGAGAACCGAGAACCGAGATCCCGATGTGAAAGCAGGTACCTACCAATAAAACACAATTTGACTTTACTCTCCTAAGGAGGTTCGATAGAATCATATCCCACAACCGACTCAAGTTCAGGTTTTATGTTAAAAAAACGGGGAGGGGGGAGCCCGCCGTGTGTTTAGAGTTTGTCTCTGAACCCAGGTTCTCTTAGTTCCCAAAACTGTGCGGCTTCGCCGTGGTTCTAGAGTCGGCTAGAAGACCTGCTGACATATTATATCCCGTCCAAGGAAGAAAAAATCACAAACTTCCGAATCGGTTGGTGCGGAAAACCGCTGCGGAAGCGGCAGTGGAGGTGGCTGCGGGGCCTGTTGCCTATACTTTTAGGTTTAGGTGATTGCACCTCCTCCTATGAAAAAACACCAAGTAATAGTCTCTTTACTTCTCACACGCAGTAGAAGAGGAGTCGTCATCTTCATTGAGGTGCTTGGGTGCTTCCGTGTTTGCGTCATAGAGACTAACACATAAACTTTTTTTTATTTTGTTTGGCTTTCTGGGTCTCCACGCGGCATTGTCCCCATACAGGTACAGGCCAAACCTTGAGTAAAATAGCTTCCATGCGTTAAAAGCATATGGGGTACAACCAAATTGAAAAGAAAAAACAATACGCACACACTCAAAACAAGAAAAAAGAAATAAACTTTTCGGTCCGACATGCGCTGCTGTCTCACTCGTAATCTTTAGTACTTGCCTGTCTATATCCAAATCGGAAAAACCCTTTCCATCTTACGTCATGACCCTAACTTCCAAGAGAACTTCCCTTTTGGAGGAGGGTGACACAGTAGTTGTACCTGCATCTCATTGGCCTAAATATAGTATTCAGGACCAATGTCTACTGACATCATTGGTGGAGGTCTACACCTCACACACCTTACACACGCACAACCACACACGCACACAGGCATACACACAAAAAAGCAAACATGTGCGCACTGAAGTTATGGTTTAGCCCTCTATGCATTACTTCATACAGTTAGCTTAGGCTGTTTTGGTTTTTATGTTTCAGATCCACAGTGATTATGATCTTTATATGGGATCTAGTCATAAGGCATAGAATCTAATATTACTCCCTCGGATATAATCATCCAATTATTGCATGCAGATACATCATATCACCAAAAAAAAAAAAAAAACCAAAAAGAGACGAACACCTTCCCTCCATTTTGATGTCAAAATTAATTTCTGTAAAATATCGCACTGAAAGAAAGAAAAAAATAAAATGGTGCATCCTAAGAGGTTCGAACTCTTGCTCCTTACGGAACCCGATCTTGAGTCGGGCGCCTTAGACCACTCGGCCAAAGATGCGATTACGAAATTTATATTTCTACTGTTTATCACGATGCTTCGTACAATTTCCTAACGTCCTATTGCTTCAGAGCTCAAACCAGGAACGGTTGATACAGAAGACTCTGCATTCTGTGTATTACTGTAGTCACCGATGACCGACCTAGAATGAGAATGGAAGGGATATATATACATACAGAACCATCGATCCAAGACACCGTCGCAACGTAGACCATGTTTGGGATTGATCTTCGGAACGAATGTGTTAGTGGCATTCTGTTCTATTAAAGAAATTAAAGAACTTATGGGTGTATGTGTGGAATTACTAAAACAAGAGATATGTTTGGATGCTGTATGTTTTTTGTTGAGGGTGCACAATTTCATGATGACCCACTGCCATCAATAAGTGTTTGGTGCAACTATGACAATGACATAAGGTAAAAGGAGAACTCAGCAGGCTTCGGATGTTGTTGTTGTTATTGTTTTTGCTGTTGCTGTTTATAAAAGCTTCTCCCTTGTATCATTAGTGCTAGGAACTCTGCCATCGGGTGGAGGAGGTCGCTTCCGTCCATACTGTTGGATCCTTATATCAAAAGGCCAAAGACAGTCTGCACAAGGAGAAAAAACCAAATGCATATCGATTCTGTACAATTACCCTCGCACACTCATACACACACACACACATTCAAACAGACACCCCATATAGCCTCAAAAGTGAACAAGAATTTGGTGTGTGTGGTTTCTTTTTTGGCCAATTCGATTTTCCGCCAAATACGACACTTGCATGCCTATTCACCAGCGCCCATCCAAAGGCAATTAGCAACTGCAACAGTACTCTGCTGTACAGCCACTGTACAATGTACAGTAGATCGACACGGAGAATATACAATACACACACAGGCGTTACATCTCGCTATGTTCATTTTCCAAATAGGGTTCGAATAGTTGTTTGAAACCACCCATAGCTCCAGTTGACCATATGTAGATATACCAAAAGGCGACGAGATGTCCAGATCTGGATACCAATCTTGGGGGAACGAGAACAATAAGCTTCGGAACCCTTTTGAAGATACCAACAGATAATGACACGACACTATTTAGTGCGAAGAGGATCGACCCGTCAAGAATTCAGTTCACAGTTCTTTTTTTGTTGACTATATATATACGCCTCCTTACTTACTGTATATATAGATATGTATGTAGATTGTTGTAGCTGTGCGGAGTCAGGGGATCGAGAGAGATAACAAGTCAATCCGAACAGCTAGGGCAGGGCGGCTAGCCAGTCAAGTCAATTAGAGTTAACCATAACCGGCAGCCAAGGGCGAGACAAAAGAGAGAGAGACAGAAAAAAATAAAAAAATAAAAAAAGAACCTAAAAAAGGAAACACCAGTATAATCAACGGCGCTTACAAAAAATAAATAAAAAAAAAATAAAAAAATATATGTGTGTGTGGGTGTCTCTCTGTGTATGTGTCTGTGCATGTGCGAAGAGTTGAAATCTCAACCTCCCCTTGGAACAGTTTACCCTGCAAGACAAGGTAAACTTTCCAGGTGATCTCACCACCACCACCATACATGCCAGATTGTATAATGTGACGGCGGGACCAGCGGAGGGAGTGATTGTGCCGCCGTGGACTGTCGATTGTCTTCAAAGAATTCCAAACCAATCCATGACATCACCTCTCCTCACTGCCTGGTAATGCTTGAACTAGCAGCTATGAAATCTTCTGGAAGGATGACTGACAGAGGTTACTGTGTAATCGGCAGTACCCGAATGGTACATGACATACATGATATGATGATGAATCAACCTCCGCTCACCACCTGGAAGAAGAAGATCCCAACACCCCGGCAACAGTAACAATAATAGCTACAATAACAATAACAATAACAACAGCAATAGAAATGGCAATAACAACCGTTCACTTAAGCAGTTTATATTGTTCTGTTGTTTTGGATATGCACCAACGCACAATATACACACTATATATATATATATATATCTTAATTGTGAGAAAGATTTTGTTATACTCCTGAGCACATAATACCGAGATTACTGTAAACCATTTCGTGGCCGTACCAACTTCACCCACAGTTGCCCGCACCAGACGAGCATCACTGCACCTGCTGGGTGTCGTCAGCGCCGCTAAAAACTAAGATCATGTAGGGGAGGAGGAGAGGAGGAGCGAGTGAAAGAGAGTGTGTGTGGTGTGAGAAAGGGAAGGCAAGGATTCAAAAAGAAGGAGGGTCCCGGTTGAATCATGTTGTGTCAAGATTTCAAATCTCAATAATCTCTTCCTCCTCCCAGGCTCAAAACAATAGACATACCCATACACAGAGCAGGCCCAGCAGGACTCGACACAAAACATGACACCTCCGTGGTCCACCACCAACTCTAACACCAACATCAACACCACGTCGCCCACCAGTACCGGTGGCGGTGGCGGCGGCAGCGGTGGTGGTGGTACTGAAGGAGCTGTAGCACCATCAAAGAAGGTGCTACATCGACGCAAGCACAAGAACTCCCGTCTGGGCTGTGCCCAGTGCCGCAAAAGACGGATCAAATGTGACGAGACGCTTCCCGCTTGCAAGCGCTGTATCTCCCGAAAGGTGGTTTGTGGCTATCTGGATTACTCTGAGCCTGAGCTGGAGACTATTCGCCAGGCTCATATCCAACGCCAAGTCCAGCTTTCTAGCTCTGGCCAGCAACAGCCTCTAGCTACGCCACCACTTCCGCCACAGATACCACATACCTTTCAACCACAGTCATACTTTGTTGACAATACCTATTACACTTTACCCCAACAACAACATCATCAGCATCATCAACAATTTGTGCTCCAGCAACAGCAGTCAACTGGATGGGTACCGAAATTCCCAGAATCACATTACAACGAGCCTTCGCCTCCTCTTTCCACTGCGCCACCATCACAACAACAACCTCGTCCTTTAGTACAAGAGGACTCCTCTGCATCCGCCAGCATATCCAATTCGCATCACTCTTCTTTGTCCACAAATTCAGATTCTTCACTCTCTCAATGGTCTAAGAGGCTTTTGATGGACACCTACATTCATCCGATTGAACGGCTAGCCGCCCTGTCCAACCATCGAGCATCGTCGTCGTCATCATCATCATCAATATCATCATCATCAACAACAGCGGTGGTGGTGGCAGCAGCAGCAGCAGCACCGGTACCTCAACTAGACTCGCATCAACCAATTATAAACTTCTCAGTTCCCAAAGCTGCTCCACAGCCAGAGTTCAACAAGGACCCTGGCACCTACCAAGTGACTCTCATACCTCACAATACCAACAGTCCACAGTATGACCCAGCGAGATTCCCAGAGTTCATGGGTGAGACGATGTCTATGGTGTATTCACGAGTCTACATACTCTCAGAGCTCCATCGCCGCATCCTACAGTCTTCAACCGATAAGAATCTGTTCCAAGGGAATTTACTCCAGGCGACAGCTAGTCTACTTGCCCATGTACCAAGTTTGCAAATCTGGTTCCTCAAATTCAGAGGTGATTGCATCAAAGCCGTCCAGCAGAACCTGGGCAAACCTTCGGATTCAAATTCTAAAACAACATTCCATCTGACTGCTCTTCTATCCCAAACAACATGCTATTACCAAAATTCCAGTTGCAAGGATTTCTTTGCCCTTGCTGCAGGGCCTGGTATCTTCTTCAAGGTACTCTTTGAGAACCAAAACCTCGTTCCAAAAACTTTCCCACTGATGCAGGCCTATGCTGATGGATACCTGTTCACATACAGATACACCCGGTTCCCAGAATACAAAGCGGATATCCTCTATGAGTTCCTTGCGGTGCTCCGTGAGTTTGGTGATGGTTACATTGTCAATGACAGAAGCACTCGCCTTCACAAACAGTATGATCAACTTTATGAGTTTATCCTCCACGCATTGGCGCTATTTGAGAAAAGGAGGGATTCTCGAGGCTTTTCCAAGTTCCCCATAGAAAAACTCTTCAAACTCTTCAAGAGGGGGCTGGCATCGGTCCCTTCAGAGATTTATACAATTGGTTCCCAGACTCCAAAAGTGCAGGTGATCTTCAGTACGTTTTGGTTCGCCCTCATTGAGATCCTCAAGGTTCTTTTTGTTGATTGTAAGTACATCTTTACCTTCTTTCTAGATGGGTACTACACTATATTCCCCTTCAATAGGAAACAACTGGTTAAAGGCCTCGAAGATGAGAAACTACTGTGGTACTTTAACTACCTGTGTCGCATCATTTCCTTCCTTGTGAGACGTCACGCCTGTTTGTTGCGTAACACCATCCTGAATAATGATATCGATTACATGAACTCAAATGAACACTTTCAAACTGACGCATTGGGAATTGATGAGATGGCAGTGGTATCTTTCAAAAATGACGCCATTAAGAAAGCCAATTACCCTTCAGAGTCGCCTTTCTTATCGGAAATCATGGGCCCCGCTACCAGTGTACCTACTTCCCAAAGAAAAAGCAGCTACTATTATAATAATCCAGAAGATTCGGACCTAGCTCATGATTTGAGCAACCTGTTGAAGGACTTCGGAAACAGGGAGCCAAGAGACATGGATGACAAGCAGTACGACTTTGTCAATGACCTAAATCCAAGGACATGCATGCTGAATCAGGACTATGATCCGAGATTTGTTGATCCGTTATACAACAAGAATATCATTTTCCAAAAGGCGACATTGAAGTTTTTGGATAAGTACATTGATGATAGACGCTTGATGGTGAAGATGAGGGAAGCAGATCAAAAAAAGAAGAAGGAAGATGGGACCACTCACAATCACGATAATGACGACGATGACGATAGCGACGATGACAGCACAAGTTCTACAAAATCATCGTGCGTTTAGTCAAAAACAGATGAAGATTCAACTCAACACACCTCTAATATATATATATATATATATGCATTCATAGATCCTACTCATATGACATCACTTTGTCTTCCAATAACTTTTAGTCCCTCTCTAATCATTGCCTTAGAAGTGCATCGATTGTTCCCATAGCAGTCCATCACTTTCAACTGTAAGCAATTGTTACCAATTAACTTTAACACATCATCATCAATAGCTCGAACAAATCCTGCGTCAAGGTATGTTAAATGTGGACACCTCAACAACTCCAGTGCGAGGATCGACAAGTCCTTCACTGAGTTAATCGATAGTTCCACGAGTGAAGTTCCTGAATGCAGAAGCATCTCTATGATCCCTTCGTCCCCAAGAGAAAAACACTTTGTCAGAAACACTTCATTCAATCCGTAATTGAGCCTCCAGTTATGAAACAACCCAACAAACCCTTCGCTTGTAATCTGGTCCAGTTTCTGAAGTGACAATGTGCGCAGGTTGATACAGAACGGCTTGATACCATTGATCAAAAACTCGTCAGTCAACCCAGAACATCCATCAAGTATGAGACGGTTCAAGAACTCGCCATTGATTGCCAAAAGGCTTATTAGGAGTGAATCTGTGACGAGATCCTCGTGGTGTGGGTAAGAAATCTCCAGATCTTGCAATTTGGTCAAGAATATCGGAAGCAGATCATACGATTTCTTGTCATTGATCCCATCTAGAATAGATAGCTTCAAAGTGGTCAAGTTTTCACCACATTTCTCCAGGAAGTGTTCAAAAGTGTCGTTTCCGAACCGGTGAGTGTTGCTGACTTTGAATTTAGTCAATCTGGTTCCAATTTGAGTGAAGAAGTTTTGCCATGCGTCGTTACTTATGAGGAACGGGCCATCTAGCTCCAGGCTTGTCAGGTGCTGCAAATTGCTTCCAAAGTAGCTCAGGTTATCATTGTGGAACTGGCCACACATCAACAGTTTCAATTCCTTGAGATTTGGACAGAAACTCGCTATTGAATCGTAGGATTTCCTTGTGAGTTTAGAACAATCCCAAAACTCAAGCTTGGTCAAGTTCACCTCCAAAAACAACCTCAAGGTCTCGTCGCTCAACGATCTGTTTCTGCAAAGGATACGAGCAATCTTTTGCATATTGATAGACCCAATCCCTCCAAACTCATCAACATACTCGATTTTGTCAGTGATTCTCTTGATTGCAAGGTCTTGCAGTGATGGCAGTTTGACATCTTGACGATCCAGCAATGCCACTGCAAGTCTCTGTCTCTTCTTCCTTGAAATCAACTGCTGTTTCTTGATCAGCTTGTCGTTCTCCTCGTGGACCAATCTACAGCTGTTGCAATAGTACCCTTCTTGATCTGGAGTGCTCCTCGAGTGCAAAGTGATGATAAACTCATCCCCGCAGTCGCAACAGCTTGTGGATTCTCCAATAACCTTACGCTTGAAGATTGGTTCTTCTAATTCAGCCGTCTCTTTCGCTGCATCATCATCATCATCATCAGTGTACTCGTCATCTTCATTTTTACCTCTAGCTGCTCTGCGCTTTCTTCTGGCTGCGATACGGATCTCGAGTTCCTCTTGATCAACTTCAAGCGGCACCTCTACCGCTTCTTCCTCCTCCTCGGTAACAGTATTGAGTGCGCCACCTTCTCCTTCAAGAACTCCTTCTCCACCTTGTTGATTCTCAGCCCCATCACCACGGGCCTCTTCCTCTTCCTCTTCACCACCACGAAGCCGTCTGAGATGTCTTTGTCTAATCTCTTCGGCATTGATCCCCTGCTGTCTCAAGAACTCGGTAAGTGCACTATTTGGACCCCTGATACCACGTGCATCGCCACCATTCTCTACAACTGGGGAATCCTCTCCTCCAGCTACACGGTACCTCAGTTGTCTCCTGCTCATTCCCCAAATCACAAAATACCTGTTGATCTTTGTGTGGGGGTCGGTGGCAAAAATCCAAAGAAATCTCAGTGGCAAAAAAAAAAAAAATACACTAACTTTTTTATCAACAAATAATGTGTGTGTGCAGAGAACTCCAACCATCCAACCAGTCAACCTGCCACTGCCACTGCACCAACACCAACCAGAGAAATGCAAATCATCTTCAAGGACTTCAAAAAGGAAAAAATTCCGTTGGAGGTTCAGCCAGAGTCCACTGTCGCTGATGTCAAACAGCAGTTGGCTGAAGTGAAGGGGATCGAGGCCAAACAGCTCAAGTTTGTGTACTCGGGGAAAGTGCTTCAGGACGACAAAACCATCGGGTCCACGTCGATCAAAGCCGATGACCAGGTTATCTTTATGGTCTCCAAGCCTGTTGTGAAGAAGACGGCCCCTTCTGCTGCTCCTATTCCAGCAGCTTCTCCTGTTGAGGCCCGAACTTCCACCACTACTACCACTACTACAGCCCCTGTTTCTGGTCCACAGGACTCCTCTTCGACATCAACAACAACGACCACTGATGCTACATCTGCCGCTGCACCAGCTGCTGATGATGAACCAGTGACTGATTTCGATGCATCAACCTTCGCAACCGGTTCCCGGCGCGAGGCTGCCATTACCAACATCATGGAGATGGGATACGAGCGTTCGCAGGTTGAGCAGGCACTAAGAGCCGCTTTCAACAACCCAGATAGAGCTGTTGAGTACCTTCTTACCGGCCTACCTGCCTCCTCCGGTACTATCCCACAACCACCACAAGCCCTGGAGGAAGACGACGACGAGGACGATGATGATGAGATGGCTGATGCCAACGAAGGAGGTGCTACCGACAACAACCAAGACATACGTGTGCAAGACGATGAGGAAGAGGAACATGGTGCTGATTTGTTTGCACAAGCCGCTGCTCCAACCGGCGGTGCTGAAGCAGCTGTAGGTGCCTCCGGGAGTGCCTCTTCTGGTCCTTCTTCCGGTGCCGGCCCTGTTGGCATGAACCAACTCAGACAAATGATACAATCCAACCCAGAAATGCTTGAACCAATCTTGCAACAATTGACTGCCCAATATCCAGAGATTGGTGCTCTTATCCAAGAAAACCCAGAGGAGTTTATCCAAATGGTTCTCAGCGAGGAAGGTGGCCTTGATGTTGGTGCCGGTGAAGGCGCAGTCCCTGGTGCTGGTGCCGGCACTGGTGCTGGTGAAGGTGAAGGTGAAACCATTGAAATTCCAGTAACTCCAGACGATGAAGCAGCGATTGCTAGATTAACAGAATTGGGTTTCGAGAGGAATTTGGTGATACAGGTGTACTTTGCCTGTGAGAAGAACGAGGAGTACGCTGCTAACATTCTTTACGACCAGGAAGAATAATGGATGAGGTTACTTCACTGTTGTGTATGCTTGTTTAAATTGATCTGTCTCTATATACTTTCCAGCTCATGGAAGTTGTGAATACTGTACGGCTGTGGCTTTGCCAACTCTGCATTCCCTGGTCTGATGACCACAATAGCTTGCAGCCCAGCAGCCAATGCTGCATCCACTTCCTTCTCGTTATCACTCAAGAACAAACTTTCATCTGCTTGGAATCCAATGTTCCCAATAATGTTCTCGTAGCTTGACTTCTCCTGCTTGTAGCCAGAAGTTGTGATGTCAAAGTATCCACTCAAGTACTGATTCAAATCAACACTCTTCTCCTCGCCAACATCAACATACCCAAACAGCAACTTCTGAGCTTTGACACTCCCACTGGAGTAAATATACACCTTCTTACCAGCAATTGCCCAAGCTTTAAGTAAATCAACAGCATCAGGGTAAACAGGGGCTCTCAACTCACCAGACTCGTACCCCTTGAGCCACACCAACCCTTGTAGGGACTTCAGTGTGACATCCTTGATGTCCTGACGAACAAGCGACTCAATATAACTTTTTAATGAACCAGCATCGACAGTGTGTTCAGCAGGGAATTGAGCTGTGATCTCAGTGATTGGATCAGGACTGTTGGCACTCAGTGGGAACGTCAAGCTATCAATAAGGAACGGCAGCTTGCTCAAAAAGTACGGAAACAAGACATCTTTAACAAAAGCAATTGGGGTGACAGTTCCCTCAATGTCAAGAATAATGGCCTTTATTGAAACTGACATCGATACTAATAGTCGGACGTAATCGAATCTATTATATCTTTGTTCTACTTGAGTTGTTGTTTCGTTTTGTTTTTGATTATCAAAAAAATGTTGTTTATAAAACCAATGTGGCCCGTACCATCAAAATGATTATATGCCTCCTCAACTAAATAAATATGAGCATTAATGCTGCTACTTGGTAGCTTCATCAAAGTCGCCACCTGTGATGTTTGATCTCTCACACATTTCAGTAAAGATCCCACCGCTTTTGAACAACTTCCATGGCGTATCATATTCTATCACCTCGCCCTTGTCCAAGACCAAAATCAGATCATACTTCAAAATAGTCCTCAATCTATGAGCAATACACAAAATGGTGCACTCCTTGAACTCACTGACAATTGTGGACTGAATAATAGCATCAGTTTCGTAATCAACAGAAGATGTGGCTTCATCCATGATCAAAACCTTGGAATTACGCACCAAAGCTCTTGTCAAAGCCAACAGCTGACGCTCACCAAGAGAAAAGTTTGCGCCATCGTCGTCAACCATCTGATCCAGATGAAACTTGTGAAAATTCTTCAAGTCATCACCTTCACTGAAAGCACCAACACCATCTGCCTTAGGTTCAACCAACCAACTTCTTCTCAAGGCATCCCAAAGCTCCAGATCTGTAGAATCGCCAAATGGGTTCAGGTTCTGTCTGATCGTCCCATGAAATAGAACAGGGTCCTGTGGAATAATGGATAGCTTGGATCTCAAATCACTCAGTCCTAAGGTGGAAATATCTACTCCATCAAGTAAAACCTTACCTTCAGCCAATTCATTGACTCTGAAGAGAGCATTCATGATTGTACTCTTACCGGCACCAGTTCTGCCGCAGATACCAATCCTGAATCCCCCTTCAACATTGAAGCTGACATTCTTCAACACAAGTGGCAGTCCCTCCCTATACCTCAAAGAGACATTTTCAAAGTTTATCGTGCCTGATGTTGGCCATTGCGGATCTGGCTTGTTGTCCTCAATCTCAAACGGAGCCTCCTCTGGTAACTCTCTGGCATATTCAAACAATCTTTCAGCTGAGTTGAAATCATTCTCCAACTGCGTCATAGTTCTCACCATTAAAGAGACCATGGTGGCCACCTGAATCATGTACGAAACCAGTAAACCTGAGGTAGCACCGCTCAAAGCAAAGACCTGGAAAACACACAACAAGGATACGAACAGGGCCATTAGGGAACTCACCACATCCAATCTAATGGACAACCACCTTTGGTTGGCCAGTGTTAAGTAGTATGCAGCGTTCATGTTGTCAATCAGCTTCTCGTAAAGAAGCTTGAATCTTGCCTCGGAGTTGTAGGACTTAATGACCTTCATGCCACTCAAGGATTCATTAAAATGACTAAAGACAAACGATCTTTTTGTCGCCTCCAGCCTTTTCAAGTCGAGTGCAGATGCCTTGTAGTAAGTAGCCAAACACCAGTATACAAAGAAACTAAATGGTACTGAGATAAAGAACCACGGAATGTAAACTCCAGAAAGAATGATAGTGGCACCAACCAGAGAAGTGGAACTCAAGAACAATCTCAACTGCTCATTCATATCAGTATCCAACACATCAACATCTTTGGTAAATCTGTTCAAAATTCTGCCAATTGGTGTTACATCCATGAACCACATTGGAGTCTTCAATAGCTTCTCCACACTCTGATTAAACAACTTCAAACCAGCTTTATTGCTCACCCAAGCCATTAACCCAAACAGCAAAAAGTAAGACAATGTAGCCAATACAACAAAGAGAGCATAGAGACCAGTGTAGAGTCCATCAGAGTAATGGAACTTGTGAGATAACCAGAAGGAAAGCCACACGGATTGGAACACTTGCAAGAAACCATTGACGGCTAAAAGCAGGATAAACAGAGGTACTGAAATCCACTTCGTGAGACCGGATCCAAGTTCAAGGTAGCTGGTGTATAAGTCAAGTGAGATGGAACTTGTACCTCTGGCTTCTGACATTCCCATCTCTTTGTGGTTTCCCTCTTTCTCAATATCCGATTCAGTGGTCTGGTTGTTGTTAACAGACTGGGCTTTTGATAACTGGGTTCTTTGCTTCTCTAATTCTTCAACTTCAACTTCATCAACCAATTCTTCGTCTTGCTTTTCCTCCTTCCCACTATCTTTTGAGTACTCCATCAAGTTGGCAAACGCCTGGTTTCTCACTAAAAGCTCATTCTGTGTTCCCACATCAACTGAACCAGAGCCATCAAGAACTGCCACTCTATCTGCATAGTCGATCAATGATAACTGATGAGTGGCTAAAACTCTCGTCTTGGAAGCTAGTACCCCACAGATGCACTCCTCCATGATGTGTTTCCCGACACGGGCATCCACAGCACTCAAGACATCGTCCAAAAGGATTATATCGCTGTCCGCGTAGACAGCTCTTGCCAAATTAATTCTGGCCTTCTGTCCACCAGAAAGTGTAATACCTCTTTCTCCGACTTCAGTCATGTCACCTTCAGGAAAGATTCCGAAATCAACATCAAGAGAACAACTCTTTACTATATCCCAGTACCTTTGAGCATTGTATGGTTGCCCAAATAGGATGTTATCCCGGATAGTAGCATTCTGAACCCATGGGTAGGAGCAGAAAGTCAATGAGCCATAAATCTTTAGGGAGCCAGGTCCCTTCTTATTCATTGAACCTGCAATGGCATTCAATAAAGAAGATTTACCAGTACCAATTGAACCAGTGATGATAACGAATTCGTTCTTTTTAACTGACAGGTTAATGTTCAATAAGCCCGGGAACCCAAACTCTTCCGCTTCACCCTGAGCTTCCTTGGTTCCCTCTTGGATGGATGGTTTCTTCTTCTCTAATACTGTCTGGTTCTTCTTCATTTTCTTCATCTTCTTCTGCTTTCCAATCTTGTCTTCTTGAAGTTCGTAGTTCTGAACCTCCCATTGGAATTCAGCATTCTCTATTTCAATCGCATTCGAAGACTCAGTAGCAGAGTATCTCTCTACATTTTCAGCAGATTCCTCTGATTGAAGAAATTCAGTAACTCTTTCCATGGCCAGAGAAGCATCTACTGCAAGAGCTGTGGCCAATGGTAACAAGTTCAATGGCATTCTCAGCATATTGAACAGCGTAATAGCTGAAAAAATGTTGTAAGCCTGGAACGAAGTGCCCGCAGTGTAAAACATAGTCACAAAGGTAACAAGAGTAGAAAAGTAGGTGACTGAATTGATTGCAGCATTCAAGTTAGACCTCCACTGTTGGATCTTGCCAATGAACTCCTTCTCATTGATTCTAAAAGTTCTGATGGTATTCAAGTAAGGCTTCTCCCAGCAGTATAGTTTGATCATTTTCAGATTATTCACAATCTCATTAATTGCACGGACTCTTTTATCAATAAATACTGTGGATCTGATTCTCAACTTCTTCAACTGGGCGTTAACGTAAAACACTGAACCCAATAGAATCAATATAATAGCGATACCAATCAAAGCAGGGGCTCCAAGGTAGATGCACAAAATTATCACACCAACAGAAAAGGAAATGGGGAAGGACCAGATGAAATGGAGAGTACCAACGCAGAAATCAATCCTGGAAAGGTCAGCCATCACCAAACTGTTAATCTTACCGTTGGGGAAATCAAACCTTGCCTTGGAACTTAAGAGAAAGGACTTCTTGTATATCGTATTGGTCAACACTCCCTTTACTTGCGCACCAGTGAGCATACCATTGTGGAAAAACTGAGAGATCAAGATAGAACTTGTCAACAACATAATAGAAATACCAACGGCATATCCAACAGCAGTTCCTTTGCTCTGAGTTTGTTTTGGTGTGTCCCTCAATTGAATGTATTTGATAAGTGCCCTCACCAACAAGGGCATAAATACTTGGACCAAATCAGCACATATCTTGGAAAGACCAGCTCCGAGCCAGAACTGCCTCTTGAAGGTATCGTTAAGAGCCATGATGACAATCCATTTGGTGAAGGGTTTGTCAGGATGCTTCTCTTTCCATGCAGCTACTCGGTTCTCCAACGATTGCTCAAATTTTTGAGTTAGTTCCTTCATGGCAAAACGGCCATCTAACTCGTACAGGTCCTCATCCTCGATTCTTCTCAAGTACCCTTTCTTTATCACTGGAGCAATCCAGGTAAAAGTCAAACGGGAAAGCAGGTTGGCATTCTTAAGTGGATATGGATCTTTGTTTCGAATGATTGGCTTGGGCGTTGATCCTGAAAGCCATTTCATGAGGAAGAAGCCCTTCTTTGGGAGAATCTTTTCTTGGAGCTTAAGGTAAGCGGCATCATCGTCATCATCATACAACCCAGACAGGTTCTCATCTTTGGAGCTGGGAGAGTCTTCCTCCTCTTTCAGTGTAGACATTGGCAATGTGGATATATTAAGCAACTTGTCTACTCTGCTGGTCAGAGGAAGGCTTTGAGAGAATCAAAAAAAAAAATGGGACACACATTATTAACATTTTGCGAAGAGCGCACCAAATTAGGACCAACCCCCGAGATTACCAAAAAGAAAAAAGCACTTACCTATTTCCTAATATGGATGTATAGCCGGAACAACTGACCCAAAAAAAGATGTCAAACTCGGCTTCTCTGAAAAATCCCGGCAGCCTTCGGCCAGCATTGATTGGACCCAAAAAAGGAAAAAAAAAAGAAGACGGAGACGATTTCGAAGTTGGTAGAGACAGTGAGACCCGATTTCACAGTTAAATTCGTTACTTACTTGAGATGTCAGACTACCAGAGTGCCACATAACTCGTAATATAACTCGTAACATAACTCGTAACATCCTCCATCGCTGCTGTGCTGCTGTGCTGCTGGTGCTGCTTGGCGCTGTGATCTGCATGCGTTGTTTGGTTAAGGCACACATGTATTTATTTATATGGCTTATCTCTCAAAACACCCAAGTTAGTTAGGTCGATGTACAGCTCTTTAAACAGAGGAGAAACTATGCATTTGGAGCACACAGGTTGATCTATCAAAGATGTACTTCACTATAAGAGCATGGAGATATTAGAGAAGGCTAAAAGGGTATATATATATATTCACATATCTACTATTAAATGACAGCAGTTCTTCTAAAGGGAATAAAGACTCTATGCGATAATCAGCCTCTATGTTTCACTGTTCTCTCTTTATCTGATTCTTCAATCTCATCTTCCGTCACTGATTCACTTATGAATAGATCATCTTCTTCCTTCTCAGAGCCAAAACCTTCTTGGTACTGCAAGCCTTGGGTACCTTCAGAATCAAGAGTGAACTCAATCCGGTTTGAGTTCAAATCTTCCTCATCTGTTTCTTCCAAAACTCTTCTCAGTAATTCACCCCCCTTAGTATCACTAGATTGTTTCGCTCTTGACGTCTTCCTTATTTTTGAAAGACCCCGCGAAATGGTTCTCTCAATGTTCAACCTGTGCTTGATGAACAATATCTTTGGATATGTTGATATCTCACCATTCCGTATCATACCAGCCAGTCTTTCCACGGTTGGATCGCTCAAAATATACCAAAACTCAGAAATATTGATCTTGGGCCAAATAGTGACTGTCCCACTGAATTTCTGAAGCCAAATATTTGACCAATCTTGGTCCCAAATATGAGGAAGTAAATCCAGCGATTTGATCAGTTTCAGCCATTTCTTGTTTTCCAACTTGATGAAGTTCTCAATCCCAGCGGCAATGAATCCACCTCTCAGACCTGTCTTAAATCTTGACACTGGGCGACCAATCGAACCCTTTGGAGCAAAGAAGAATAGTGAGATGTGTGGATTCACTTGACTGACAATTGAGAATTTTACATTGAAGTAGGTGTTGAGGGCCTCAACTGGGATATCTGTTCTCAGGGATCCATCTTTGAATTTAGTCCCTAAACTGAACGGTGACAGTTTGCCAGTCTTTGCGTTCTTCATCATCAGCACTACTGGGTTGAGGATTCCAGGAACTGCACTAGACGCCAGTAGGGTTGACCAAATAACACAGTTTGGGGCAGTGATATGGTTGCAGAGAATCACAGGGGAATGAGGATCTGCTGGAACGGTGGAGATGTTCAAAATCTTCCCTGTGCGTTCATATGCCTCTTTGAAGGTCATCGAACCCATAGTAAACCACATGGACTTCTTCGCCCAGTCAATGGAGTCAAATCTTGCACCAGTTTTGAAGAAACGCTTCGCATAGACTGAGAATGATTCATTACAAGCAGTGATCTTGTTAGCCAATTCAGGAACAAGGAGCTCTTGGAGCTCTTCATTCGTTCTGGTAGCAGCCAGAGCGGCAACAATACCACCTCCTGATGTACCACTAATAATATTCGGAAGAAGATCTTCCTCAAGGAGAGCCTTGATGACACCAAAGTGGTTATAGGCAAAACATGCACCGCCAGAGAGGCAGAGAGCTGTTTTGCCAAAGTTCTTTCCCATAGATTTCAACAACGTCTTTTTAATAACAGGATCAATAGAATCCTCCTCAAGAAGATACTCCAGGGCCTTGACCACCTCTTGATTGTATTGCTCAACAAGAGTTTTTGTTCCATAATAGCTCCTTGAATAGAGGATAGGGTTCTCGGTGCCAGCAAAGTTAGCCTTGATACAGCTTTGTAGCAGCGTGCAAATATCATCCGCCCTCTTACTCTCTCTAAAGGACTTCAACTTGGAAATGGTGATTTTCAAGGTCTTGTAGTCGTAATAGTAGAAGCTCGTTGTTGATTTCCAAGCGTCGAGGTTGAGATGTTTATCCAAGTTCAGAGCATTCGTGACCCACTCCTTATAGCTAAGTGATTTCCTCAGTTTCACCCTCAGTTTCCGTCTCTTGCCTCTCCATGTACACAGATACTCGTAGAATGCAATGTAGCCTCGTAGACACAGGTATGTCAACATCAATAAAGTGATCCAAAGAAGGATAGGAATCAGGATGGGGAACCTGAGCACTTTGTAAGACCAGCTCTGGAAAAAATCGTCTTTTTCTTCATCTTCTTTATGAATCTTCTTCCGAATTGGGGTCCAATCATTCTGAGATGAGATCTTCTCAACTTGATCAAAACTATCAGAGTCCCTTAGGGCGTCTGCGAAAGCCTGCAAGTCTAATTGGGAGGTGATATGTTAGCTGATTGCCGAGCCAATAGCATGTGATTAGAAGACATACCTTCCTCGTTGTAGTAATCTTTATCCATACCCTTCTTCAGTAACGTTGTGCCAGAGGAATACAAGAAGAAAAAAAAAAGTGTCAAGATTGCCTTGCCTTGAAGAGCTGCTTCGAATACCGACTGGACCCACCTTCTAGTAATGGTAGGGGCCATACACAATGTTCCCAGCAACCGACTGCGGGGTTAGCCTCGCTTATGTAATAATTAATCAAATCCGGGGGTACTAAGGAAAACAAACACAAAGGCTTTGCATAGGTAAAGAAGAAGCCTCTCTACTCTATTTGACAGATTAAATTAGCCTTGTGTGACATTTTGAGAGGAACGTCGCTAATGAAGACCTTGCGAGTTGCCCTGTTGCAGCTCAACCCACATATAGGCACAATTTCTGACAACATTAAAAGGGCCAACACGATCCTTTCTGAAAGCTTTGAATCTGAACAAAAAATAGACAAACCAGATCTCCTGATCCTGCCTGAATTAGGACTCACTGGTTACAATTTCACATCTCCGGAGCACATAAATCCATTTCTTGAATCCCCTAGTAAACCAGGTCCCTCCTTAACTTGGGCTAGAGATATCAGTGTGAAATACGGGTGCTATACTGTTCTTGGCTATCCAGAATCAGCAGCAAATGAAGCTATCTACAACTCAGCCATTGTATTCAACCAGAAGGGTACAGTTATTCACAATTATCAAAAATCATTCCTCTACGAAACAGATGAAAGATGGGGAGCAAAAGAAGGTCCTGGATTCCAGACCTTTGAGTTGATGGATGGTGTAAAGGCCACCATTGGTATTTGTATGGACTTGAACCCCTACAAGTTTGAAGCTCCCTTCCAAAACTTCGAATTCAGCAACTTCTGCCGTGATGAGGAGACTAATTTGGTGATTTGCCCTACAGCATGGTTACATGCGGCATCGCCTTCTATTCTAGAAGAAGTCCCTTCGGAAGTTAAACAGAAGAGAAAGGAACAGCTTCAGCAGGAAATAGAAGCCCACCAGAAAAATCACAACTTCGTTACCGATAAAGGCCAGGAGGAAATAACCGCGTATGATATCCTTAGTGAGAAGGAGTTCAAAGGGTTGGATGAGCCAGACTACTCAACATTGAACTATTGGATTTTGAGATTCTTTCCCCTTGTGCATCATTTCTGGAGACCGAACAACCTACCTCATAAAACCACAGTAATAGTGAATAACAGATCTGGTATAGAAGACGATGTACTGTACTGTGGAAGCAGCTCGATACTCCAGTTCTATGGCAAAGATCGCTTACTGAAACCATTTGGCTTCAAAACCACTCACTTTGAGAACTCAAATGTTAAGGTTCTCGGATCCTTAGGGAAAGGAAATGAGGGTATACTTATTCGTGATATTGAACTGTGAGAGGTACACTACTAATCCATAAAATAAAAGCACATTTTTAATAAGACACAAACAATAACAATAAAAACTCCAAATACTTAAGATAGAACAGAACAGAACAGAACAAGACAAATCAGGAAATAAAACACCCACAAACTAATATAGAACAATCAGGAACTCTATATGATTATTGCTGCTTTTCGTCCTTTGCAGCACAGGCTTTCTTCCAGTGTTCAACCTCCCTGTAGGCTCTTTCCAGCTCAGCCTTCAATTTCTCATTGGCCCCACTCAATTCAGCCAAGTTCTGGTCATTCAGCAACTTCTCAAGAGTCCATTTTTCGATATTGTTGTCCTCGTTTTCTTTCAATCTCTTTATGAACTCAATAGCCCTTTGCAAGATTTGAGCCTTGTTTGACTCTGGAGAAGGAAGAAGCGCCGCAAGCTCCTTAATCCCAGTGTTGATTGTTTCTCTTCTGCGTCTCTCAACTTCTTTGTGGTTATCCTTTCTGATTCTGTGCCATTCTTCGCTGCCAGCAAGTGGCTTATCTGGAGAAGGATGTAGAACTAGTTGAGTAGAACGATGTGTGGTGGTTTCTGGTGCATCTTGAGTTTCTGCATCCCCAGAGTTCTTTTCCTCCTCCTCCTCCCGATCTTCGCCATTTTGAGCAAATGAAGCAGCAGCAGCTGCTGCTGCTGCTGCACTGGCATCCTGATGGGCATCAGCGTAGTCTTGGGCCTGGTTTATTAACTCAGCGTCAATGTTGGTCTCATCATCTTGCTCATGGTCATCTACTTCTTTTGGGTATTTGAGAGCAGCTTCCTCGATGGAATCAGTGGAAATGATACTTGCCTTTAGCTTCTTGATGTTCTTTCGCTCCTGTTCACCAGTTCTCTTGAGGTTGACCTGCATTGTTAGTTTCGGTGTGTGTTTGTTGTGGTTGTTTATAAATTCACGTGGTGTGTGTGGTGAGAAACGTGATATCCACGTGAGAGAAAAAAATGTGGGAATTTCGATTTTTATACAAAAAAATTTCAAAAAACAAAAAAAACTGAGCCACGTGATTGGTTCAACAGCCAAACAAACACACGTGACATTTATTGTTCAGGGCTTCTAACCGATGGTTTACACTCCTTTAAATCCGTGTAAAAAAAATGTGTTTTCCAAAGCAGTTGTTGTCGATTGGTTGACTCTCAAGCAGACAAAACCATGAACAACTTCGATAATAATAATCAGTTTCGTTTAAAGAGGAGTATATAGTCCTAAGCATATTAAATGAGAACCACATTGATCCGCATGCAGCGCTTTGTAAAGGTTCAAGACAAGTACAAGCTTGTTGATAGGGCAGTTGTTCCTTCTCCAACCATTTTTAGTAACAAGACATTTTGTGACTGCCAGTTTCCTAAGGACTTACCAATTAACCACGACAAGCCATTATTTGGTACCAAAGCACCGACATGGAAACATGTCCTAGTGCATTCCAAAGTTCCAGCTGTCGACTGGGCTTCTAAAGTGGAGTTGATGCCCACTGAATTGATATCACTCATGAACACACATAAGAGAACGACTGTGGACTCGATGCATCCTGTGCTTATTTCGAATGTGGAATTGACAGAACCTCTGATAGATACATCTGAGGAGGAGTCAAATGTGTTAGTATACCCAGACAACCAATATTTCCAAGTATCTGAATCGAATGTGAAGTCTTTCATGTCTGAAAAGTTGAATCCTCAAGGGGAGACAAGAAAACAAGGCCTTCTTGCTGTGCCGAACAAATCAAGAACGATATTGATTTGTGGACATACCAAGAGAGATCTTCGTTGTGGAATCGTTGCTCCAGTATTAAAAGAGGAGTTCACTTTCAACTTGGAGAAGAGGGGACTCTTGTATTCAGATGATTCAAACCCAGAAGGTGTTAAGGTTGGCATCATTTCACATGTTGGT
>PPLY02000020.1:0-192912 GCA_003706665.2 Barnettozyma hawaiiensis | reverse complement strand
TTATCCTTGCAGTAATTAAGAGATCGACCCCAATCGAAGAAGCACCTGAAACCCTAGACAAGCAACTCAATGAAATACTCTTAAAAGTAAAAGTAAATGATTCATCAGTGGTTCCTGTTTGTCCGTTTCCGCACCCTTGCTCTGAGGTTAGAAGGATATATGGTTATGGCTAACTCATTATGCCTGTGGCTGCAGTGGTGGTTCAAACACAACGTGGAGCTCGTATTTTTCTCATTTTCTTTTCCATGGCACTACGTCGCCACAACAGCTAAAAGAAAAATTAATTTAGTAGGGTACAAGTTTCGTTAAAAGTTCCCGAAAGAAAACAAGATGTCTGTGTTTCTGTGAATTTTTTATTTTGTGGATGTGTTTTAATTACGAGCGACAGAACTGTAATGTGTGCACACTTTGATCGGAGGCTGCAAATCTTAGGACTGGAAATGTTTTTAGACCCAAAGGTGGGCGGGGTCTTGTTCATACTAAACTGTAATCTGTTAGCCGCCCACCACCTGGAACCAGCAATGTACCTGGCAATCCAGAACCATTGAATGTCATAACCAACTAGATCAACCAACCGATCACAGGTTACGTTCTGCTTAGCCTGGCAGTTTAATGGTTGGTTTGTTATTTTTGATATTTTCATAAGGGCTATATTTTCACGTGATTTGTATTAGGGCTATATTGAAATGTAAACATCCTTACCTCAACATACTCCGTGAGATGAAGAGTTCGCGAAATGCGAAGAAGAAAACGAACACTAAAATATCCTCAAAGAAAAGAAAAAGCTTTTTTTTTCAAGTACTCAAGTTGCTGGGTCGCGAACCTTACCTGGTAGGAGCACACAATCTGTGAAGTGCAGTTTTTTTTTTCCAATCCAAACAAAATTTCAACACATCGGATTTTCCACTCTCCTTTAGATATATATCAACACAACACAGCAAAAATGTATGTGTTTACACACCTTAAGTGAAGACAAATGGAATGCAAAAGAGGAGTCATTATTCACCAGAGATAATGGTCTGAGAGGAGTGACAGACAACTAGGCATTTATTACCAATAATTCTAAAGCATAAACGGTTGTTGTTTCTTTCCAAGGTCATCTTGCTCGAGTGAACACAAGCAAAGTGTATATTATAGGTCCCAGAGAAGTTCAGTCAGAACCGTGCTGCTCAAAGTCGGAATCAGAATCCTTTTATTTGCCCAATGCTTGCAAAACAAGTCCAAATCAGTTTCCACCATTATCTTGAAAAAGCCAATGACAAGTGAGAGGGGGAACCAGTTTTCACACTCAACGCAATCATACACAAGATTCCACCTTAAACGCACTATTCCCATTTACTTCACAGAAAGGAATGTGATGAATATGATTCAAGCTCTTTCATTCCATTGTTCATCTACCATCCATTCCTCGTAATAACAATAATACTAACATGATTCAATAGGACTAAGAGAACTAAGAAGGTTGGTATTACTGGTAAATTTGGTGTTCGTTACGGTTCCTCATTGAGACGTCAAACCAAGAAGTTGGAAATCCAACAACACGCTAAGTACGACTGTTCTTTCTGTGGTAAGAAGACTGTCAGAAGAGGTGCTACCGGTATCTGGACTTGTCGTTCATGTAAGAAGACCGTTGCTGGTGGTGCTTACACTGTCTCCACTGCTGCTGCTGCCACTGTTAGATCTACCATCCGTCGTTTGAGAGAGTTGGCTGAAGCTTAAGTAATTTGTCTGGGGATTTAATCAGTACACATAATTTAAAGGTTTCATGATAGTTAAGAAGGCAATACATCTTGTAATCAATTAATCAAACCATTTCATGGTTTGATATCTTTTGTGATATTCTGTCACACGCACACGCACACGCACACTGTCGCTCACAATTTACGATCGCTATTATCCAGGACTTCTTTCGCCTGACGTTGTGGATCCAATCAATGCCCGCCCGGCGATTCTAGGTTTATAGTCTTGGCCTGGAACAGTAAGGTCTTGAGCACTGTGGAATGTTGCCCCTACCGACTTCCGAGAACGGTCTTTTCGTCAGCGGGTTCGGCTCCTGTTTTTCATTTCTTTTGGCCAAAAAACCAAACTTCCATTACCCCAGATTTTCCGCCGCAGCCGCCCACCACATCAGTCAGGTCTGTCTGGGCTCGCTGGCTGGCTCGCTGGTGGCTGGTGGCTGATCAGCGAGTGTCTCCGGGAAAACCACCGATCCGATTGACACAGAAAGGGGGTCCGGAATCCGTGGGGACCGGCCGACCAACATGTCCATGTAGATCAAAAGATACCCCCGTACATTATATCGATATTAATACACGGATTGCCCTCACACAAGCTCTGCCCCCCTTCCCAAGTAGTTGTGTCATGGTGGGGTCTCTTCTTCCCGTCGCCCGCCCTGTCAATAATTCTTCCTTCTAATTTTTTTTTTTTTTTTTTACCTTTGCAGCTGGAAAAAAAAAAGTCACCCTCCTCCCATTGCTCCGCCAAATCAGCACAGGCGGAAATCGGACTGTTTCGCGTTTTAGGTGGGAGTCGTCGTCCATTGTAGTAAATGGTATAAATGGGTCGACGATTCCGTTTGGATTTAATCTTTTCAGATCCTTCCTTTCCTGCACCCACACACACTCTCCCCATAGTCAAACATGAGTCAAAAGAAGAAAGCCTCCCCAAGTGTGACATTGATTGCAGGTGGTACTGCCGGTCTGTTTGAGGCCCTATGTTGTCATCCATTGGATACTATCAAGGTGCGTATGCAACTGCACAAGAAGTCTGGTGTTGTGAAGAACCCTGGCTTCATCTCCACTGGTGTCACCATTGCTAAGAAGGAGGGTGCGACTGGTCTCTACAAAGGTCTTGGTGCTGTCGTTATGGGTATTATTCCAAAGATGGCTATAAGGTTCTCCTCTTACGAGTTTTACAGAACTTTGTTGACTGATAAGACCACTGGCCAAATCTCCACTGGTGCCATTTTCATTGCCGGTGTTGGTGCCGGTGTCACTGAGGCCTGTGCCGTTGTCAACCCAATGGAGGTTGTCAAGATTAGATTGCAAGCTCAACACCATTCCATGTCTGACCCTCTAAGTGCTCCAAAGTACCGTAATGCTGGTCATGCTGTTTACAGAATCGTCACTGAGGAGGGTTTTGCCACTTTGTACAGAGGTGTCTCTCTAACTGCTGCTAGACAAGCCACCAACCAAGGTGCTAACTTCACCGTTTACTCCAAGTTGAAGGAGTTCTTGGAGGAGTACCACAAGAAGAATGGTAACAATGGTGTCATTCCAAGTTGGCAAACTTCCCTTATCGGTTTGGTCTCTGGTGCTATCGGTCCATTCTCCAACGCCCCACTAGATACCATTAAGACCAGATTGCAAAAGGAGACCAAGTCTGGTGATGCTGAGAAGCTCAAACAATCCTCTTTGCAAAGAATTGTGAGAATTGGTAGAGACTTGCTGAAGGAGGAAGGTGTTGGTGCTTTGTACAAGGGTATCACTCCAAGAGTCATGAGAGTTGCTCCAGGTCAAGCTGTTACCTTCACTGTCTACGAGTATGTTCGTGCCCAATTGGAGGCTCTACCAGCCTTCAAGCCAAAGGAGGTTGTTATCTTTGACGAATAGAGAAGAAACAAAACTAAAAAAGAAGGATCTGCATGTGGATGATGCTGAGCATCGGTTGTATTTATAAGTTGGGTTCGTATTTATATTCATTCTGAACAAATTGCAATGTAGAAGCAAAGTCTTGTATTGGTATTAGTATAAATAGGTATTAGTATATTAGCAAGCTGTAAGCAGCGATAGAGGGGTGGGATGATTTAAAAGCAAAAGGTGAACGGGAGAATAAAACAAATATCAGAAGTGAAGGGTACAAAAGCCAAAGACACAGTGTGTATCCTTTTGTTGGTTTGTTTAATAAGGATGTTATGATTTCTCCAAATGAAACACCTTGATGCAGTTATTGAATTCAGTCTCTTTGAGGTGTAAGTTGTGTTTCTCCACCAACTTCCTTCTCTTTGGCTTGTCAATTCTGGCCTTTGTTTGTGGGGTAAATGGAGATTTGAGCGCGAGTTTATCGATTTGCTTCTTCATAAGCTCGCTCTCAATCTCTGATCGCTTCTGGGTTTCATTAGAATTGAACCTGAGGATCTGGTTCTGTAATCTGTAGTGACTTAGACTGTACAGGCACTTCTTTAGCGTGGATTGTAAGGTCTCCATGTCAACATGCTCGCTTCGTTCAATCGCACCAAGTAAACTGTTTATGGAGGCAACAACAGTATCATCATCGCCATCTTGACCGCCATCATAAATAGGCTGTGTCTGTCCGTCAAGGCTGCTGTCTGAAAACTCTTCTGGTGATAGCGGAGACTTGAGTTGGTGGTATATCGATCTATGGAGTGATACCATGGCTGGTCTTTTGACAGGAAGGTTGGCAGCAGCAAACGCAGTGATTGAATGATGCCCTCCAGGATCTGAAGAGGGGGTCTGTGTTACCATGTTGAGTGGCGTCTGCGGTCTGGAGTGGTGCATCCTACTGATCGCAGTGACGGTAAGAATAGTGTTTGCAATTCAAACAAAGAAGCTGCGCACGCTAGAACCTGTTGTTGTCAGCTTGGTTCTTAGTAATCGATTTACTTGGAAGATCTTGGTTTGGTAACACAGGCAATAGTTTTTTTGCCTTGTTATTTTTTTTTTAAGGGATGAAGTATCTGTAGTTACGTTTGTTGTTTTTGTGTAAATTTTTTCTTTTTTTTATTGTTGTTTTATAGTGATGTTACCCGGCTCTATTGGACACCCTCCCCTTTGGTCCGGGTGTCTCCAAAGATATATGGGATATAGCCCTGACCCTACTACAATATAAGCTATAAGCACATATTTGTTACTTAAACAGAACGCTTCACCAATTCAGAGACTTGAGATGATAAATCTGTAACATCGCTCTTGTTGGCAGCCTCAGCGTAGACTCTGACAGCGTCCTCAGTACCGCTAGCTCTCACAAAAGACCTACCCTGGCTGAATTTAGCAACCACTTCATCGATCTGTGATTGTAGCCCTTCCGGTTTCACCAATTGTCTCTCTGCATTCGTGGTTTGGAATAGGAATCTGTCAGAGACGACAACCTTGGCCAGTTTGTTTGGTAAGTCAGTGTATGAAGAGTCCCACTGAAGAGGATCTAGATCCTTGATTTTGACGACAAGAAGAACTGCAAGCAAGTCAGAAATAGCATCACCAACCGTTTGGTTGATCAAGTTGTTGAACTCCAAGATAGTTTCAATGGTGAACTTGTCATGTGGAGTAATATCAGCACTGAACTGAAGCTGTGTCAGCTTTTTGATAAACACTTCGTTGAATAGAACGGTACCGTGACCGTTGGCTTCAAAGTAAACACCAATATCAAACTTGGCCGCCTCGTGATGCAAATGTTTTACACCAGTTGGAGTGCAGACCACAGGAACTTTCAGCACATCCACCAAGTACTTGGTAGATGACCCATTGGCATACGCAGTTTGAACGACGCCGATGTGAGCCTCCAAGTTGGACTTGTTGACAATATCAGTGAAGAAAGAAGCCAGTAAAGTGGAGATCTTGTCACCATCAAGCAAGTGGAAGATGGAGTTTTCATCGATGTAGTATAGCACCACGCGATCAGCATCGCCGTCAAATGAGGCATTCAGCTTTAGAGCGGAAGGTTGGATGTTCAATGGGAGTTTCTGGTTGGTCTTGACATAATCGGCACCGGATCCGACATTCAGGGCCTGTGGATCTTGGTACTCATTGTTTACCAGAGTGTATGCAATGTTGGAGGACAAGTACTGGTCAATGAGCTTGGAAAACTTCGGACCCCCAATACCGTTGGCTGCGTCGATTGTGATTTCAATTCTCTCATTGGCAGCATTGAACTTCTTTAGAATCTTGACAAAAGCAGTGGCTGTCTTTGAGAAATAACCTTCTTCAGTTGGTTCACCAAATGGAGTTTCTGAAGTGATGGTGTTGATCGACTTGACCAAGTAATGCAATTGTGGGGTCGATAAAAGATGAAAGTTCTGGTAGCTGGAGCCCATCACCTCAAACCCGTCAATTGTGGCCTCCGTAAGAGTGACACCAGACTCGCGTGAGTCTCTGGCAATAACAACGCTGGATGGTGAATCCAGATCGATGTTGAGTTGCTGGGAGAGAGACTCGATCTGATTGTAGATCTCATCTGCAGTAGAGAGATTGGCCAAGATGGTGGCATACTTCTCCCAGCTTTGTTCAAGCATCTCGCCTTGCGGATCAATCAACTTGATACCATTGTCCTCGGGTGGATTGTGTGAGGCCGTGATCATGAGGCCAACAGTTTGACCCTTAAGATACTTGGATCTGAGCGAGGCAAGGATACCGACAACGAACACGACACTATCCAAAGTGTTGGCCTTTGTGCGGAAACCGGCAGTACCATACGTGAAGCTGAGCTCAGATGGTTTAACATGGGAACTGTGATACTTTTCAAGGAGCTCTTTGATTGTGGAGGAAGCCATTGCGTCTTTTGGAATGAACTTTTGTGCGCTGGTGTTGATGTTGCAAGGTTTAAACGTGTGTGGCTTGCTGATGAAGTGTACTTTCCGGGTTTTTTTCAATTGAGAACGTGATGTCACCTGACCAAATGATAGAAATCAATCTTCCTTTCACAAGGGGGTCGGTCTGGCTAATCAAAACAATCAACAGCGAGGAACCGGTCGTACGCCCTTACGCCACCCTACGCCACCACTATCCACAAGGTGCACTGATGGCTCCACCCACGCCCATCCTCTCTCGAGCAGAGGTTATCTCGCTGATCCCACGCGAGGGGAAACTTGAATGCACGCTGCACTCACTGACACAGCACAACTGTTCGTTTGGTGGTGGCTTGGTGACATGTGTGCCATTCAAACGTCTCTTTAAGGATTGTGTGTTACGAAGTGGCAAACACAGAGTTGTTGAGATCACAGATACGTTGACTAACTTGGACACTAGCAGGCGGGTTTCTTTTGGCGGCGATGGGTGTGAGATGAGTGGCTTCAAGGAGGCACAAACACAAGTGATGAATTGATTCTCTAAGAAAAGGAATTCATACATATATCTGTATAAAATCATGAAGGAAATGTCGGTCCTATTCGATTGTTTCCTACTACGAATGTATTTAATTGACGCATCTGAATGTTTCCTTTGCAGGTGTTTTGGCTCGCGATCTAATGGATTTTCTACTTTTTTTCTATTTGTATACAAGACGGGCTGTGTGTGGCACTCTTTACACAATACCAGAAGAAGTCTGGCTGATTGTCAATGGATCTCACTCCAGCCCAGGAGCACTACCTCAAGCGAGAGCTCATCAAACTTGAGATCAACGATGAGTTTGAGCGCTTCAATGACGCCTTCATTCTAAGGAGGTTTGGTTTCCCCTTTAGCGCCAGTGACCCTCGACACTTCCAAGGAAGTCACACCACTGGTCCTGCTAAGACAATTGAGAGCGAGATACCGTTATCTCAGTTCTTCTTCCATCATATTCTCACCGAATTGCCCTTCCTCTCCGTCAGCCATCAGAATGCAAACCAATTTTGGATAGCCAAGGTCCAGGTCTTTTATGAGAACTTCATGAGCATGAATGTCAGTGAAACCAAGGACAGAGAGGAGCTGACCAAGAGAAGAAAGATGGCTAATAAGCTGAATAAGATGTTTCTGATGATTTTCAATTCAGGGGTGGGAACCGCCAATGAACTGGCTTATTACGATGACAGAAACGAAGAGTTAAATAACACAGGCGGCTACCGGCCAGTTGAGAGTGAAAGACTGCGGAGCCTCCTTGCTCCATCGAAAGAAACTCTTCAGAAGCAGATAGGCAATAAAAACAAATTCACGAATGGCATAAGTTTAAACGTTGTTGGTGTTAGACTTGTTGAGAAGCAAACATCTTCTACCAGACTATGGAACACCGTTACTATGATCAATCAGCTGCAAAAGAATGATAACTACTATGAGTTTTTGATCAAGTCCAGACTTGATCTTCCTGAAAGTGAAGAGATCATTGTTGGCAGAAGATATGGTGAATTCAAATCATTCCATGCCAAATTGAAGAAGAAGTTTCCAGGGAAAAAGATTCCCAGTTTGCCATCTAAGGTAAAGTCCGAGATCAATGTCGCTGGTGACGAGGGATATGATGGAGATGGAGATGAATATGATGACGATGATGAGGTTGAGGAAGAAGAGGAGAAAGAGGAGTCATTGAGACAAAGGCTGCACGAGATTGAAAAAGTACTAACGATAGACTCGCAAAATTCGCCACTCAGTGAACAGTTTGAAAGCGCACTCTCCAGTCCATTATCAAGTCCCATCAAATCAACAACACCTAAAAGTCCAAAATCCCCTGTCATCACCCTGTCTCATAAGAAAAAAAGTATCAAACTCCCTTGGAAATCTCATGGCAAAGACGACCATAACCACATTCCACGTGAAAAGACAAGACTTGGGCTCAGATCATTTTTACACGCCCTACTTGAAGATGTTGAGATCAGCCATTGTGATCTTTTGAAGGAATTCTTATTCAAAGACAGAATTCATAAACTATCAGAATCGCAGACCAAGGACATTGCGAAGAGAGAAAGTCTGGATGTTTTATTGGTTATGAACCAACTCAAGTTTCAGAATGAGACATACAACAGAATCCAAGAGCTCAAGCAGTCCTCTTTGGAACTTAGACGCCTTCTTTTGCAAGAAGATGATGGATTAATTACCATATTCAACGAGATCAAGACAAAGAAACACATCAATGAGTTATCACCAGTTCTCAAAAGCTTTCTTGATTGGTGCAAGATTGAGATTTCAGCAACAATATACCAATTATTCCTTGGCCAAGACTCCTCCTATGAGTTCTTCTCACAGGTTAAGAGAATTCATTCATTAATGCCATACTCTATAATGATCAACATTCTGAAGTTCACGAATCCAATGAGCATCATGAAGACAATGATTGACTTATTGATGTCCAATCCATTTGGAGGGAAGTCTTTGCTTCAGACCTTGTTTTATGGTGTTCTGTCAGATGATATCAAGTCCCAGAACAGAATCATTCTGGATTTAGAGATAAAGATCAACCATCCCTCATTGATTCAAAGGTTAAAGTGGTTTGTCTTTGAGTCAACTGACGACTATGATTTGGTTGAGCAATTGAAAATGGATGCGAAACAACTAAATTTTGACGTTCTTCTGGCCATTTTGTTATCACCTCGCCTGAACAATGTCAACGAACCAGCCAACTCTGCAGTTCATGAATTGATGGAGTCTTATTTAGAGTACAAAAAACTCATCAAAGTGAAGAGTGAGGAGGAAAATCTGTTCATTAACCATGAGAAGACTTCACTATACTCCAACTTAAAGCAGTTGTACAAACTGTACATCAGAAACCATGATAAGGAAATAATGCAACAGATGTGGTCCCAGCCTGAGCTTACATTGATCTTGAAAGAACTGTTCACAATGTTTTACCAACCGTTGGTGAATCTATTCAAGTACTCACATGTAGACCAAGCCTTTAAGGCGTTTCAGAAATTCATGGATGATTTGATTCAACTGATAGACACTTTGAACAACGAGATCTATTGCATTGACCCAAACAGAATTGTCACGGATATCATGAATGTGCTCAATAAGCACGAAGATGAGTTTTACAGATTCTTGCACGAGGTCTATGTGAATGACAAGGATGGGATCTTTGAAGGATTGATCATCTGGATCAATGGTATTCTGAAGCTTTTGAAAGTGGCAAAATTCGGCAATGACTATCCCAAGGTAGATATTGTGAAGATGGTGGTAGACGTGAAAGAGGATGATCTTAATAGGGACAAATTACTCAATGAGTTGAATGCTATTATTGAGCAAGTCAAAACCAATCGTGAACTGGTTAAAACACGTTTATCAAAGGCCAGAAAGGCGAAATCTGATCGTTTAGATGGAGGCGACATTGAACAGAATTGGAGTGTAATCAACCAGGATCTAGAGTTTTTTCACTATGAAGATTTTGGAATCAACGATTACGATATTAACGACTTGCAATATAACGACGATGACGACGATGACGACAGTGACGACAATGATGATGATGCTGGTTGTGATGGACCTAATGAAAAGCTCATAAAGAATGAGGAGATTGCTAAATTACTTGCTGGCTTCAAAGTGGAACTGACCAAAGTGTTGAACTCATACAAGTGAAACAATCCTAGAAATCATAATCAAAGGTTTTTTACGCTAAACTAGTGTCTGGAATGTCAATCACAACAAGCAATTCCGCTGGCTATCTTTCGCTTGAAAATGACTCAGCATTCAGAACCTTTGTGTCTTTCAAAGTACTACTGGGTGGTTCCTAAACCCTAAACTGATCTCGGGCGAATTAAAAAAAAAAAAACAGAATTATCATCATCACCAAGCAGTTTTATGACAGCACTTCCATCCCTCCAACCAAATGGCGAAAAAGAACAGTAAGAAGGACAAGGAGGCCAAGAAGGCCCGTGCCGAGGAGAAGAATAAGAAGGCACAGGTCAAGTCTGCCAACAAGGACAAGAAACTTTCTAAAAAGCACAACCTGGACTCTGATGATGAGGATCAAGACATTGAAGAGATCCTTGCCCAGTTCAAGAAGCAACAGCAGGAGTTCCAAGAGGTCCATATTGAGACCAGCTCTCGTCCAAATAAACGGATCAACTCGTCGATGATTGCAAACCCAACACACGGTAAGCGTGAGCTGTTCATCTTTGGTGGTGAGAGTAGTGTGAATGGCCACGCACATTTCTACAATGATTTGTACGTGTACTCTTTGGATTCAGACCAGTGGCGTCGTATCACTTCACAAAACTCTCCAACGAATAGATCATCTGCTGCAATCGCAGCTCATCCATCGGGTATCGTGCTGCTTCACGGAGGTGAGTTCTCCAGTCCTAAACAGAACACTTTTTACCACTACTCTGACACCTGGATTTTGGATGCCCAAACCAAAGAATGGACCAAGATTGACAGCAAGGTCGGTCCATCTTCTCGTTCCGGCCACAGAATCACCGTCTGGAAAAACTATTTCATTCTGCACGGTGGATTTCGTGACCTGGGTACTTCAACCTCTTACTTGAACGACTTGTGGGTGTTTGACATTACTTCGCACAAATGGGCCCAGATCGAGTTCCCTACAAATCATACTTTACCAGATGCTCGTTCTGGTCACTCCCTGTTGCCTCATCCTGAAGGTGCTGTGCTGTGGGGTGGTTACTGTAAAGTCAAGGCAGGAAAAGGCCTTCAGAAGGGTAAAACCCTTTCAGACTGCTGGTTGTTGAAGATGAAGAGTGATTTGAGTGGAGTGCGCTGGGAAAGACGCAGAAAACAAGGATATCAGCCATCTCCAAGAGTTGGATGTTCGATGGTTCATCATAAGGGAAGAGGTGTGCTGTTTGGTGGTGTCTACGATTTTGAAGAAACTGAAGAGTCATTGGACTCTATTTTCTACAATGATTTATTGACCTACCAGGTTGAGATGAACAGATGGTACTCGTTGTCTCTTAGAACTGCTAAAAAGAAGCAGCAAAGGGTTGTTAAGAAGCAGAGAGACGAGGATCTGGAGGATATTTTGAATGCGTTGTTGGCCAAGGCCAATTTGAATGACGACGAAGATGGTGGTAGCAGCAACAGCAACAATGGTGATGATGAGTATGATGAGATTGAGAAGGAGTTGAAAAGGTTTGACGATGATGATGATGATGCTGACTCCTCTGATGATGCAAAGCAGAAGTCTGAGTATCAGGTTGTTAACACTTTACCACATGTCCGATTCAATGCATCCACTGCCGTTGTTGATGATACTCTCTTCATTTTCGGCGGTGTTTGGGAGTTTGGTGAACGGGATTTCTCCATTGACTCGATGTACTCTGTTGACCTAGCCAAATTGGATGGTATGAAGATATATTGGGAAGATCTGAGGGAGATTGAAAGAGCTGCCGAAGAGGAGGAGGAAGAAGATGACGACGATGATGACGATGATGATGATGATGACGATGAAGATGAAGATGGAGAAGGGGAGTCTGAAGACAAGAAACTCGTTGCTGAAGATGAGGAGGAGGAGGAGGAAGAGGAAGAAGAGGAAGAGGAAGAGCCAGAGATTCCCGATCCAAGACCCTGGTTGCCGCATCCAAAGGCTTTCGAAAACTTGAGAGCCTTCTATATCAGAACTGGTGCCCAATTCTTAGAATGGGCTATCTCGAACAAGAGAGATGCCAGAGGCAAGCATTTGAAGAAGCATGCATTTGATCTGTGCCAGGACAGATGGTGGGAAAGAAGAGAACAAGTGCGTATTGAAGAGAACAGAATGGAGGAGCTCGGTGGTATTGATGAGATTATAGAGAAGGATATGTCCAAACAATCAGGCAAGAGAAGATAGAAAGAATATACATTGTTGTATACACAAGAACACTATGCGAAATGAATACCAACTTGGTGGAAAGCATACAACAGCTTCAAAAAGTCATTCTGGTCACATTTACCAGCTCTTTTCTCTCCAAGCTCTGTACTAGTTAAAACCTTTTCGATATTTTGTTTAACAATCTCCAAAGTCTCACTGTTTTTCTTATGCACACCACGCTTCCCAGTATCATCATCAATAGCCATGGCATCATCACCATCCAGACTGGCCAAATAGGTCTTGTAATTCTTTTCTAGAATCTCCAGAACGGTACTTGATTTGAATCCGGCTGCAATGGTTCTATTCTTTCTCACAAACACAATCCGCAACAGGCCATCCCATTCGTTGTAGTCCACTTTAGGTCTCGGGTTCTTGATTTCGATTCTCACCACAGAGGACTCAACCTGTGGAGGAGGTCTAAAGTTATTTCTACCAACTTTCATAATATGCGTCACATTGGCCCACATCTGTACATTGGCTGACAATCTGCAGTATAGGGAGTCGCCTGGTCTCGCCAACAGCCTCAAGGCAAACTCTCTTTGAAACATCAGAATCGAGACACGAGGAGGTCTTGGTTGGTTGATCAGCTTGAACACTAGTGGCGATGATATCTGGTATGGCGTGTTACTTATGCAAATGTCAAAGTACGGTAGCTCTGTCTTCATGAAATCACCCAGCATTATCTCGAGCTTCTTCTCGCCTGGTGTCCCATGTACACGCTTTGTCAGCTCGGCACCCATTCTAGGGTCCATTTCAACTGCAAACACCTTCCTGGCTTGTTCGAGGATACGAACTGTCAAGTTACCCGTACCTGGACCAATTTCCAGCACGATATCACTTGGTTTGATGTGTGCTTTGTCAACAATACCCTGTGCAATCAGAGGGTTCTTCAAGATATGCTGACCCAAGTCGGTGTTGAACTTGAACACAGACTTCATGTGTTTCTCAGCAGCAACTTGATTGCTGCCTCCTGTAGAGTACTTCTTCTTCTGACTGGCAACTTTACCCATATTGTTTGGTGGATACCGTTTGGTGTCTTCTTCTGCTTAATCAAATAAGAGAGCGATGAGGTACGAAACAGAAATTTTTTTTATTCATCATGTGATATGATTATGTAATTATTTTAGGTGTACGGTTGTACAAGCTCGAATCGAATCAAACTGAATCGAATCGAACCAAACAGCTTTCAATCAAACAGCTTTCAAGCACATAAATACAGAAATAAACAGTAATGAAAGAAGCTGAATTCAGAAAACTATATCCAAATGCCCCAAAGGAACTATTTGAGAAAGGCAAAGCGTGAGTTAACATTTTGTTTTTGTTGTCGTTGTTGACTCTGAATTCTAACAACCACAGTGTACGGATGGCGTTCCTTGGGCTCCCTCTTTTCATCATCACCACTGTAGTGCTCTATAAGAGATTGTTTCTAGGAGAAGAGAAACGTGTACAGACAGGCGAGATCATGAAGGATGGGTCCATCCGTATGTTTTCAGCTAAGGAGATTGAGTATCATGACAAGAACAGTGTCTTCACGAAGTTGTTTGGGCAAGATAAAATTGATTATGAGGCTGCAGCTGCAGCTGCTACAAACAAGGACAAATAGGTAGTAATATTGACACTTCACCCCTCATCTATTTATTTATTTACTTCACTTCATCTTTCATCTATTATTCCGTTTTATACATGTCCATAGGTACTTGGAAATAAAACTTGCACAGTCATTGTTTGTAATCATCTGATCCCTTCTCCCCTTTTCTCATGATCTTTCCCTTTCTCCCTTTCTTTCTTCTTCTTTGTCTTTATCTCCCTCTTTGTCTTACTCCCTCTTCTTTTTACCCGTCCTCTTTGTCTTGTCTTTTTGTATAAGTCAATATTCTATATCGGGTAATTTTCGCGCAATTGTCTCTTTTTATTTTGTTTTGATTTTAAACAAAAACAAAAACAAAAACAAAACAAATCAAAACAAAAACAAAAACTAAAACAACCGCCAACAACAGCAGCCAACAGAGAAGAAAAAACTGGCTGTGATTCTTCTTCTTCTTCTTTTACAAACACACAAACACACAGATAGACAGACAGCGAAAATAAACCCCGATTGCTCAAAGAAAGCTCCGACAAGAAAGAATGGTCAAGCGATTCTCTGAGATCCTGACGATACACTCCGATTTCAATTTCTTTAAAAGTGTCTCCAATCTTGAACCATTCGAGCTTCAGAACTTGCAGATTGTGATTGATGATCTGATCTGCTACACGCTTCAGGCAGAACAGGCTCTTGAAACTATCTGTGAAGGGTACAGAACTCTTCTGGAGACGGACTATGACTGGATCCATGAAGGATATGAAAAGTTCTATGATGTCTTTCGAAACATTGAATCAATCGACTCGATTGTTCTCCAGGCATTGAATCTGCTGGAAAGCAACATTGATGATGGCTCGCAGCTGATCGGAGAGACCGATATCTTTGACAAATTAGACAGTCTGAGTGAGAGAAGCTTATTTCTTAAGAAACACTACTTGACCCCACTGAAGTTCAAGGTGGATATGACGATTGAGTATAATGAGATCTACTATCTCACGATGAACTCTATCAACAAAGAACTAGAGAATTGTTTGAAGAAGTGTTTCAAGATTCACGAGAAAAGATTCAGCTCACCAGTGCGTCATGCGCCATCGTTTAACTTGGACATGTTGACGAAGAAACTCCTACAACAGCGAGACCAGCTGAAACTCCCCTTTTTAACATCAGTGGATAACGAACTTTATGAAGAGTATCTCGATTTGAAAATCACCATTGATCCAATCGAAGCCAGTTTGAAGTACATCCCTTCAAGAATTGAGTCATTCGAAAAGACTTATGGAAGAGCGCAGCTGGACAAGCTTTTGGAAAAATATCAAGATCTTGTTAATGAGTTCAACTATTTGAACAACGAAGTTGGAGATTTGAAATATGACCTGGTTGACTCAAGATGGAATGAAATCTTTAGCTACTTGAACACAGAGATCTCCTTCTTGATTAACAGCATCTCAAAGGAGATTGCAAAGATCTCAAAGTTCGATAAGGAAAAAGGTAAACCAGAAAGTTCATTCAAGGTACAGATCCTGAAAAGATTGAAATATGTGACACGAATCGTCGAAAATACATTCGCTCTTATCACCCAAGCAATTGATGAAGACCTGATTGATTTCAAAGTGGTTGAGAAGAGCAACGAGTTGGCAAACGATTGGTTGACAGTTAAGGAAATGATACCTGAAGACATTATGCATACGATAGAAGAGGAACAAGAAATGGCTAATATGGAAACTAATGATGATGATGATGACAACAATAATAATGATAATGTTGATGATGATGATAATGATAATGATGGCAGCTATCACAATGAGGTTGTGCATACTTTTAAGAAGCTATCACTTGAAGCAAAGAAAAAAGATAATGATGATAATGACAGCAATATCAAACCCAGTCCCTTGAAGGACAAGAGAAGAAGTCGGGCAGGACAGTTTTTGATGGGAAAGATGAATTTGCTTCCAGTGATGATTGAGAACGATCCGACATCTGTGAGAAAGCCTGGCGCCACTAAGATTCTGATGAATAGCCTAAGAACTAACCAGATTGAATTCAACGGGGGTGGTAATAATAATAATAATAACAACAACATGCTTGATGCTGCAAGCCTCTTGAAGAACATTCCGAACCTTCAAAAGAGAGATAATTCATCGATATTTCCACAGTCATCATCGTCATCGCCATTGCCATTGCAATCATCTCCCCAAGTTCATGAAGATACATTGGCTCAGCTCACAGCAGGGGAGGCTGTTGTTCCTTTCACTCCACTGAAAGGCGACAGTATTGAGGTTTTTGAAACACCAGTTCCTAAGCAGAAAAGGATAAATGCTACTGAGAGAGCCGCTGCCACAGTGGCCAACATGAACACAACATCCAAGCTCAAACCAGGAAACTTTACATCCAAGATACCCAGACCAATCTCCAGGCTTGGAGCAGCTTCAGAGAGATCCTACTTGCGAGTTGGTGCTCCTCCTCCTCCTCCTCCTCCTCCTCCTACGTCCTCTCTAGGCGTGTCCCGGATAAGACCAGCTACCTCTCTAGCCATTTCAAGACCAACCCCAACTGCTTTTGAAACTCCAAGGAATAAACAGAGGCATTCACTGCAAGTGCAGTATGGAACAACAATCGATGAGATTGACTCTAGAATACCTCAACCAACTCCTGTGAGAACCATTCTTGAGGAGAGTTCGTCTAGGTTGAGCGAAGAGCGTCATTCCATTATGGGATTTGGCCCATCTTTGCCAGCCACTGGAGGAAGATCTACATCAAGAGTGACTTCTAGGCCAGGATCCAGTATGGATGGAAGCTCACTGCCTCCCTCACGACCAAATTGGAGATAAAAATTCTTCTTTTGGTTTGTTCTTGTTATGTTCACATATTTTTAACATGTATTGGATCGGTGGTGGGGTTTAATATGCTTCAACGTCTTTGTAGACTACTGCTCATTCTCTCCTTCTCAAGCAAAGCCGCCTTCTTTGCTCTCTCAATGTCCTCATGAACTTTTGTATGCTTCACAAATGCCTTTTCTTCAGCTGCCTCCTGTTTAGCCTCTTCGCACATCATCTCGTTCTCATGTTCCAAATCCACTATAGTTCTTCTGATGATTTCATCGTTGATGAACTCCTCGGCAGCAGTATCCTGTTCTAGTTCCTCCGGTGTCTTTGTATCATCTGGTTTTCTCTTCTCAAGATCAGAATGCGCCGCGGCATCTTCGTCGTTCAACAGTTTGTATAAACTACTCTCTGTGTTGGAGTATAGTTCATCAAAGTTACCAGTTTCAGCAACTTTACCGTCATATCCAAGGACAATGATCAGGTCAGACTTTTCAATAGTAGACTTTCTATGGGCGATGGAGATTGTAGTAATCTTTTCTGTCTGCATCAACTTCTGTAATGTCAGATTGATGGCAAACTCACTCTTTGAGTCAAGGGCTGACGTGGCCTCGTCTAAGATAAGAATGGATGGGTTCTTGATCAGGGCTCTAGCAATGGAAATTCTTTGCTTCTGACCACCTGAGAGAAGTGCACCACGAGGTCCAATTATAGTATCATAACCATTAGGAAACTTGGAGATAAATTCGTGGCAGTTGGACTTCTTCGCCACTGCTATGATGTCCTCCATTGAGACACTCTTAGGTGTTTTCAAGCCAAAAGTGATGTTGTCACGAATGGTACCAGACATCAAGATTGGTTCCTGTTGCACAACACCAAGATATCTTCTCACTTGTTTTACGTTGAACTTGGTGATATCCTCGCCATCAACCAGGATTTCACCACCAGTTGGGTTGTAGTATCTGAGAAGCAAAGAGGCAATTGTTGATTTACCACGGCCTGAGGGTCCCACAATACAGACATTGGAATTCTGCGGAATCTTAAAGCTAATGTCCTGAAAGATCTTCAGTTTCGGTCTGGTTGGGTATTCAAAGGACACATTCTTGAACTCGATTTCACCTTTAGGTTTCTTTGTCACTGGTAGCCCATGGGTCTGATCAATCTTTGGATGTCTGTCAATCAACTCGAACAGTCTGGAGGATGCACCAGTTCCCTTCATCAATTCAGAATAAAAGGCAGCAAGGCCATACATGGCGCTTCCTGAATGGTTCACATACAACATAAAGGCTGCCAAGTCACCCACAGACATACAACCAGTCGAGACAAGGTTGGCACCATAGCACAGTATTACCAAAAAGGTGATATCACTGATCGCATAGACACTAGAGTAGAAAGTGGCATTCAGCTTGGCTTCCCTGAATCCGAGCTTGTAGACATCTCTAATGGCGCCGTTATACTTCAAGAGCTCTTTGCCCTCAGCGACAAATGATTGAACTGTCTTAATTCCATTCAACTGCTCCTCCCCAATTTTGGTCAAGTTACCAGTAGCCTCTTGGATCTTTCGTGAAATGACACGAACCTTGTTACCAAAAATGATAGTACCAATTAAGATTCCAGGCAAGAACAAAAATACTGTTGATGCTAGCTGTGTGGAAATGTAAAACATGGAACCAATACTGATACTCCCATTGATCAAATGCTTGAAACCATCGCTGACATTCTGAGTCATTGATCTCGACACCACATAGGCATCAGAGCCCAGTCTGGAAATCAAATCCCCAACTTTATGAATGTCAAAGAACTCTGCATCCTGAGACATGGTCTTCTTGATCACATTTGATCTTAGTCTCGCCACCAACTTTTCCCCCAGCACACGCAGAAGAATGATACGACCGTAGTCTGCAGCGATACCCATGAACAAGAAGACACCAACAATACCAACGAATTGGTAAAGCGAGAGGTTATAGATGATACTGGGTATCTCCCCATCGACAACGTTCTTTGCTGCATCTAGAACCATTCCATAAGCACGAGGCATCGTCATGTTAATCGAACAGGCTATCAGGAGAAGGAGGATTGCCAGCCCGAGTAGTTTAGCATCTCGTCTCGCCAGTGCTGTGAGCTTGAGAATGTCTCTCCAGACATGCTGCTTAGGAGCCTTTGTGGATTCCTTGTCCTTGTCAGACTCGCTCTCATTGTTGCTGTTACTATCGCTGCTGCTTGTAGACGATGAGTACTGTCTGCACCACAGAGACAGCACTGTGATGCCGCTGGGTCTATTCAGTGGAGAGCTCAAAGCCGCCAACGGGCGGTGACCGCAGCGGCTGCTGCTGCTTATGCTTGTGCTGTTCACTAGCATTGGTGGTGATTGTGATGATACCTGTGCAAAAGATGAGAGCTGTTTACCAGCAGTGAGCTGAGTCCTTGTCAGCATCCTCAGCGGTGGTGTAGGCGCCCACAGCAGTCTCGCTGCGGGTCTCAGCAGAAAGGACATTTGGGACAGTGTTTGGACAGTGTTTGTGTAGGGCTGAACTGAATGCTGAGCGGTTGATATCAAGGTGTCACAAAATGCTTTTGTTTGGCGGGCGACCCCCTGCACTCTCCTCTTCTTTATAGAAACAGACAGACAGATAGATAGATAGGCGGTGGCGGTGTTGGTGGCGACGGAGACGGCGGCTGTCAGAGGGGTGGTCGTGGTGTTGGCGGCTAGCTGTTGGTGGTGAGAGTTGTTGATTTCTTGTTTGTGGTTTTGGTGATTTGATTGGTTAAAAAACTAAAAAAGTTCACCCGCCGGAGTGAGCCAGCGAGCACCAGAACCACTGGAGTCTCGATGCGAAAAAAGGGCAGTCAATTCTACAAAAAAGCCCAAATGAGCCTTTATAATCATAAACAGTTTATGTGTATATCTGGTCTAAAGCCACCAGGACTTTTGCACATTGTTTTCCGCAACAGCAATGGATGATTTGATTGATTTGAAGTGTACCATTTTTATTTCAATGGAACAGGCTCCTTAGAGACACCATTCTCATACTTGAAAACCTTGGCCTCAGATTTACCTCTGGCTGCTAAAGCACCATTCTGGAACTCAGCCTTCACAGAGTTTCTGACAGTTTGGGCAGCAATTTGCAAATACTTGTTGAATCTGGGTGTCAAAAAGTTGTCAGTACAAATCCTCACCCATTACAAATTTCCTGTGCAATGAGCAGTTCAACAAAATAAAAGGCTCATGCACGCAGTAATTGATACTTACGAGATACCAGCTTTTCTCCAGGAAGACATTTTTGATTTGATGTGTGGATTGTTTTGCTTGTGTTTGGTGGTTTTCCAATAGAAATTCGCCTATTTTTTTTTTGGTTTTTGCGCCCAACGGCAACTTTTTTGGTTTCCTTCTGTTCGCGAAATGTTACGCGCACTCTTCCTTTTTAAGCTGGTGTTTTGTTGACTTCCTAATTCGGAAACTTAGAAGGGGTTGTGTCCAGATAAATACTTACCCGGTCTAGACGTATGCATTGGGAAATGGTTTGATCCGATGGGTTTTTGTTGTTTTTTTTTCCAACCACCATGATGATGGTGATGAACTCGTGATGTAATCACTCTGCCCGCCGCCTAGTGCATTTCATCCTTCTTCTTCTTGGCCAGATATGTCCGTGTCAAGAGATCATTTCTATCGCCTGGCTAGTGACCTTGAGTCTGAGCGTATCACAGCAGCGGTGTCTTTGATCAACGAGCTCACTGAAGCCCAAGAGGAGGGTGAATGGGAGTATGCTCTTGAGAGACTCATCAAGGGTCTCTCATCTTCCAGAGGCTCTGCGAGACTCGGGTTCTCCATGTGTCTATCTGAGATTGTGTCGCTCAGAATATCTGCCAACAAGCTATCTCTCTCCCAGACCATTGGGCTAATCTGCAAGCACACCAAAATCTCCAGCTCAATGAATGGGAAGGAGGAACGGGCCATGATGTTTGGAAAGTTGTTTGGTCTACAGGCAATTTCCGGTATTGTGGTCCAGTTTAATACAAATGAGCATATCACCCAAGAAGATTTCAAAGTGTTCATTGACAACTTGATTGAACTGTCCTGCCTCAAGTCATGGATCAGGGAACCAGCTCTCTTCACTATATTCAATATCTTGCAGACCAATGGAAGCCAACTCTCTGATGCGGTCATCACCCACATATTCTCTAGGATTGATGCAAACAACCTCTCTCTATCTATTGAAGGTTTGGCTCTTTATCTCGTGATCCCTGCCTCTCTGAGATCGCTGTTGCGGGCAGAAGTCACTTTCCAAAACCAAAATTGGTCTCAGCTCAATCCATTGGACAAGTCCAACATTTCAGTGATGGCCAAAGTCTTGAAGGACATCTCTATCGGTGATGACACCTCTGAAGATGGTGGTAAAGAAGTGCTGTTGAAGAAAAAGGGCAACTGGTCTCCAAGATTGCACTTTGTATGGAGTATTTTGATTCAGCAGCTTGTTAAAACGAACACCCATGGAGATGACATTGATGAAACTGAAACTCAGTTGGAAAACTCCAAGAAAAGGTCAAAATCTGATAATTCCAAGAAGGCAAAGAAGTCCAAGAAGTCCCTTGCTCCTTCGTCGTCCACCACTCCGGAAGAAGAATCATCCATAATCTCAGTGAAGGAATTCTGGAAGATCGTCATTGATGAGGGTTTCTTCTCTGAGAAGGCCTCCCACGAACGGAAGTATTGGGGGTTTGAGATCTTTGGGCTAATGATTGCCAGTGTCCCAGTCTCTGAGACCTCATCCATATTCACGAACAACTTTATGAGAAGTTTAATCAACCAATCCTCTGATAACAAGAGACTTTTGTTTAAAATTGCGAAAAAGACTCTTGCCATCATTGTCTCTGTGACTGAATCAGAACCGTTAAAGATTAAACCGGTTCTGAAAGAGCTTCTTGTCGGTGACTTTGGGAACTTGCAATTTGACAGACTGACAAAATCCAAGACTGTTGAGTCCATTTTGAAGAATTCTAACGATACCTCCAACTATGAAGTTGCAAAACTCTTTGTCTCAATTCTGGAGAAGTCCAAGGAGAACTCAGACGAAGATGACGACGATGCCATCAAGCGCTCCAAATGGGCAATTGATCAACTGTTGCATTTTGTCCGGTTCAATAAATCCTCTCTGTCTTCCAACAACGACGTCAAATGGGTGGATATCATATTAAAATCACTGATTCGTAAAGCCTATTTCACTCCAGTTGTCGATGATGATCAAGAAGACAACAATCCGATTATTGAATTCGCTCAAGAAAGACTGAACTCCATCCTGTCAGATGTGATTTCCATTCCTAGAACAGATAACCAAACTTGGTCCTATAAGACTTTAAACTTACTTCTAAGTGAATCAGAAAGTACTACTGACAACAAGAGAAAACTGAAGCCGATCTTTCAATTTGACGAGGAGATCTCTACCACCCTCAACAAAACGTTCAAGATCCTCAAGAAAATAAGATCTGTGAGAGAAAGCTCTACTCATCTCGACAACTCAAAACTCTTGATCTTTGAACTTTTGAACTCGATGGTTCTTTTGCAACTGTACACTGGTGACTTCAGTGAATCCATTGAAATTCTGACTGAATTGCAAGACTACTATTACAACTCTATCAAGGGAAACAACAATGACCAAGAGAATGATGTGGTTGGTATCGTGGAAATTCTCTTGAACTTTCTGTCTCAGAAAAGCTCCTTGTTGAAAAAGATGAGCTTCATTGTCTGGGAAAACTACTGTGACAAGATTGATTTGACCTGCCTGGATCTGTTGTACAATGTCATCACCACGAAAGAGAACCGGGAGGGCCAGAAGGCTTTATTCGAGGGTGAGGATGAATTTGTTGAAGATGAAGATGAAGATGAGGATGAGGATGAAGAACACGAACATGACCATGACCATACTCACCACAGTGATGGAGATGACGGTGATGATGATGAAGAAGAGGATCAGAGTTCTAGTGATGATGACATCAGTGACGACAATAGCAAGGAAGTGGATGAGAGTGGGTCAAACGACATTGAAGAGGTTGAAAAGAAGACCAACGTTGCCCTGGCAGAAGCTCTGAAAATCCCATACAATGGTGAAGTTGTTCTCTCTTCCGATGATGAGGCTGAGTTTTCAGACGAATCAATGGATGACGAACAAATGATGGAGATTGATGGCCAATTGTCACAGATATTCAAACAACGCCAGGATGCATTGAGTGATGTGAAGGCAAAGTCTGGTAACACTCGTAAAATCGAGGTTGAAGAGGCAAGAGCCAACATTCTGCTGTTCAAGACGAGGGTGGTGGACCTGTTGGAAATCTACATCAAGAAGAACCCAACCTCGGAACTAATTGTCACTATGGTGATGCCATTGCTGAAGGGTTTGAAGCTAACCTTGGATAAATCACTGGGTGTGAAGATTCACAAACTATTGAAGAACAAGATTTGCAAACTCAAGCTCGACAAGGTTACTATACTTGCGAAGGATGAACTATTTGAGATCCTGGGGAAGATCTTGAACAAGGACTACATCCTGAAGAACTCGAACAACAATGACTTCAACTTTTCCTGTTCGCAGTGCTCGATCTTCATCACTAAGAAGATTATTGAGATGGATGATAACGACGACGAGGAGGCCATTGATCACGTGATAGATCTGTACTCCAATCTGTTGAAGACATGGTTCAAAAAGAAGAACTCCAAGTTACAAAGCTCCATTTTCTTTGATTTCATAAACTGGTTAAACTCAAAGAGGTCTAGCACGAGCTAATAAGCGTATATATACTTCATAGAAATAGAGTCCCAGCACTAATAGACCAGTACAAAAACAGTAAAGTGATACCATTAAAAACGAACTAAAAACACCCACCAGCACCTCTCTTTCTGCTTCCCTCACAGTCCATGCTAAAGCAATATATCATTGCCGCTGTTCGCTGATGGAACCCTCGTTACCATTCCTTAGGACTTGTTCAATCTTCTTGTTGATCAATGCAGCAGCTATCTGATTTGATGAAGGTGTTCCAGTTATAGTGAGCTTTCTCTCGATGGAGTTGGGTTCTGGGGCACCTATCAGAACAATCGAACCACTCGATTCATTAATAGCCCTTATGTTTCTGCCATTCTTACCAATTATATTACCAACGACACCATCTGGAACAAAAATCTCTTGTAAAACTTGATTCGGAATGGAGCCTACATGTGGGCTTGGTGAATCATTGTGGTAAGAAACATCAAAGGCAGGTTTTGTTTGTGAAATCAACGGTGGTGGTGCACGTTGATAATGTTGTTGCTGTTGCTGTTGCTGTTGTTGTTGCTGTTGTTGTTGTTGTTGTTGTTGTTGTTGTTGTTGTTGTTGTTGTTGTTGTTGTTGTGGGTCTTGTCTGTGGTAGTAATTGCTGTAGTGATTTCTTGATCTGTTGCTGGTGTTGTGACCATTGTTACTGTTATTGTTGATCCTCTGACTTCTGTTTCCGTTCCCATTAAAGCCCCCCATTCCCATTCCAATCTGTTGAGGGTGAGGAGAAGGAGGTCCAAAGCTCATCGGAGCAAACATCAACGGGTTTGGTGGTAATCCATGCTGGTGTTGTTGTTGTTGCTGTTGTTGCTGTTGCGCGTGGTGTAATTGTACTTGCGCTTGTTGTGCTAGAGACTCTGGACTGTAAAAGATGAATGTGGCACCCTTCAGGTGTTCTTTATTCTCCAAGATTGCAAGAGCACAGTAGTAGACAGCAATGTGAATGGCATCAGCTACCCCTGAGATGTTGAGGCAACGGTCTGTAGAAAGTGGAAGAGATGTATGACTTGCTTGAAGTCTTGCCGCAGATTTGTCTTGAATCTCTCTCAATTTAGACCCAGCCTTCCCTATGATGTAACCCATCATCTGGTGGGGTACCAATAATCTCACTTCCAAAGGTGTCGAGTCCATATCGGATGGCTTGCCCTCATCTTCCTTGACAAGAACTCTGGAAATCAAACCAAACACCTTTGCCACATTCTCAGCAGACCCACGGACGTGCACCACTCTCTCAGTGACACCCCAAATGTTGTCGCTCACATTGATCTTGGTGTTGGAGACGCTCTTGAGGTGTGAGATAGTCTCACCTCCCTTGCCGACAATTAGAGCCGCCTCGTTCACTCGACACAACATTCTGAAATGGGTATAAGTTGGTTCGCCAGGAATAACCTTGTGACTAGTGATGCGAGCACGCTCTTCTCTATTAAAAGCAGCGCCTTCACTGCTGCTGCTATTGTTATCATCTTCTTCTTTTTCTTCTTCTGCTTCATGGAGTGAGCTGCTGTTTCCTTCCACGTCAATCTCAATCTCCGCCGTTGAATCAATCTCGATAATGTCAGCGTCCAGCGCGACACGTTTGCTGGCAGACGCTGTTTGTGCGCGGATGGCGTCTTCCGCATCCTCCTCCTCTTCTTCTTCCTCCTTCTTACGCTTAAGCAGATTGTTTTCAGCGCTCATTTTGTTAAACTGACAATCAACCAACGCGATTAATCTTTTTTCTTCCTTCTCTATCGCAGTTTATTAATTGTTCAAACACACACGCACAGATCTTTAAAGATTCTTTTCCTTTTGAGAGGTGGAAAATCTTTTTCTTCTTTCTGTTGGTTGTTGTCTTTGTTTTTGTTTTTGTTTTTGTTTTTGTATTGTTTTTCTTTGTTTGTTTGCCATTTTATTGTTGATTTTTCTTTTCTTCCTTTCTTTCTCTCTTTCACTCAGCGGCCAAAGAAGCATCGAAATGAGCAAACCGAATCGGGAGCCCGTCAAGAACGAGACAGCTGCAAATGACGAGTACGTTGAGGAGGAAGACAGCGACTTTAACCCAGAAGAAGGTGAGTTACACTACAAATAGTGAATGGATTGGCTCTTCTTTATCTCATTGAAACTAACAAAATCCTGCCAGGTGCAAGCGACGACGACTTCAGCAATGGTGAGGAGGATAAAGGGCAAAAGAAGGGAGAGGTGGGGGATAATGGAGAATCAGGCGATTGTCAGACAGAAAGAGAAGTGAGGAATGCCAATTACAGCAAGATTGAAAGCTCAGAAGGAGGTCTTGTAAAGACTAGAACACAGCGAGCACTTGAGGAACAGCGGGGTAGTAAGCAGCAATTCACAATGAGTTCTGGACAGGAAGGGACAGTGAATGCCAACGATGCTTGGGAACAGCTGCAATCCCTTTCAAGGGAGAGACTCAAGCACAAGTACAGCTCTTGTTCATCGCTCTCGTCTACAAACAATACAACAACAACGCCACAGCCTATTAACTCTAATGAAAAAATCAAAGTCAAAAGACAGTATGAGTACGCTGGTGAGATTGTTGTGGAGGAAAAATGGGTTGACAGAGAGTCTTATGAAGCAAAGCAGTTTCTCAGGAATTTGAAGGAGGGTGAAAAAGTCGAGTCAACTAACGACGTCATTGTTAATGGTCAGCAGCAGCACCAACAACAGCAAAAACAGCGACTCAATGACAAGGGAGAAAAACTGCGGATAATACGAAAGAGAGCACCCTTATTGGAAGGTATTATTAATGGTTCCATTAAGCCCAAGTTCAACACCCTGGAGAAGTCTAAGGTTGATTTTGCCAAGTTTGTGGATAAAGAGGGTATTGACAATGAGCTGAACCAGCACAACAAGAATGGAGGATACCTTGCCAAACAAGACTTCTTGAGCAGAGTGCAGTTCCATCGTGATACGCAGATGAAGGACATGAGACGGAAAGAACTCCAAAACAAGAACTAGGAAGAATAATAAGAAGAAATGTCATATACCGTCTATAAATGAGGGATTCCTAAACTCGTCAGTGTCATATTCACAACACTGAATATTCCTTCTCCCAAAACTAACCCACTGCTGAACACAATCATTGATGTTTTACCCTCATGGGAAAACCTCACCTTCTGCAACCACACATATGCAATAACACCACCCAGGAATCTTGCAATGGTGAACGAGGGGGTATTATAAATACCAATTCCAACAGCAACGCCTGATGGAAGCCAAATCAATCTATGCTGAACCTTCTCGTTGTTTTTGTACAAGTTCTTCACAAGGGAAATCACACCAAAGATCACACCAAAGACCAACGAAAACTCAAATGCATACGGCGGAAGGCCCTCACCAGTAACAAGTCTGGAACAATCGATCCAAATCACAGCAGTTGGTATTCTAAACACCTTGTTTGGGATTTCATAAACAGCATTGTACGCCTTGTACATCACTGAACTGAGCACCACTGACCACAGTGTGCCAATAATTTGGGCAACAAACTGGGCATACGGCGAAGCTCCAATCAAATGACCAGTCTTGAGATCTTGCATCAAGTCACCAGCCTGCTGTGCACCTGCTTCAGCAATACCACCAGCGACCAAATTCACCAGCACTGAACCAGGGTGGTCTCTTGGAATAACCAGCGCAAAGATCAACTGAGATAGCTTTCCGATCCCACTAACTGGGTTCAAATCGGTCTCACCCAGGGCTCGAACACCAAGCACTGATAGAAACGTTGCCAAAATTATTGCAATCACTAAAGAATAGATAGGAACAATAGTGACTCCAAACAAGTACACCATCGTAATGATGCACAATAATGATGACAGTATGATACCCACAAAGACAGTCTTGCTGCTAACAAGAAACTTTGGGTCAAGCTCCAAGTTAGCAGCCGCAAAGGAAGAAGATGAACAATCAAGTGGATGTTGTTTTCCCCCTCCCGTTCGATTTCTTTGGTGGCGGTAGAGCTTGAAGATGGACTGGCCAGTAACCACGACAAATGAAACAATTGAGTCGCTGATCATCACGGCCAAACTGATCCATAAGATCCATCCCTGTGCTCCTGTTTTCCAATCATCGATTGGACCGTCTGCCCATCCAGCATTCTTTGCAATTGGTGCAAGGATACCCCATCCCAATACCGATCCAAACAGCATATACGAAACCGTAGGGAGACCCATGATGATACCTTGGCCAATATATGCTGGTGACGGCTGTAAATTCCACAGGTAATGCGTGCTGAGATAATGACCAAATACTGGAATGCTTCGTACTTGGGGAATAAAATATGAAATCAAGGTGTATGCTGAAGAAATAAAGAATGTCAGTCTCAACGACTGAAGATTCTTATTGTAAAGTTGAATGTTCTGAATTCTCTTCATATTCTGTGATTCCAACAGTGATGAATTCTCACTGGGTGCAGCTACTTCTGGTTCTGGTACCTCCTCCTCATCATCACTTATCAGCAGTTCGTTGTATTCACAAGGAATTTTGACATCTCCATGGTCGTCGTGGCGGACTTCTGTTTCGTTTAACACAGAAATAAGCGTGGCTGTGGCACTTCCTGAGGGAAATGGTAGTTTCTCCTTAATAATAACCTGTCTTCTCAAGGGAACTGCAAAGAAAATACCAAAAAAGGACAAGCCAAAGGACCATATTATCAGATCCTTGAGACTAAAAGACACTAGTCTACCCAGCCCTGACTCTTCTGGTCTCAGGAACTTCTCTATGGCTGGAATCACCCCAACAAACCCATATGCCAAGGGCCCTGTCCCGACAGCAACAGCGATGCTTTGAATAAACACATTCTCCACGTCAGTAAATTCAAAAGCCAAGTGTCGCTGAAAATTCTTAAACAATGCAAATGATAACAAGGCTGAGGGCAGCGACATCATAGACACCCAGCCTGTCTGAAGACCAAATTGGAAGTTCGATATGAGTATTATGGATCCAATGGCCAGTCCAGCTAAGATTGCACGGGGAGTGATCTGTCTGATCGCGGGCTTCTGCTCCCAAGAAGTCTCCCTCCAATCATTTATTTCCATAGCGTCGTCTCTTTGTATTCAATAGATCTGTTCCTCCCCCACGCACACACGCACCCTTTCCAGAACAAGATATCCAGGTCTTTAAATCATCCTCCATCGTATTACTCAGAAGCTTAGATAACAGACAAAAAAAACTGTGGCTTGAAAAAAGCTGCTAATGTCGTCATTTCGCGAAACGGATCCCCGCCCGAATCACAAACTCCGAATGAGGAAGGTCCAAACGGACTTTCTTTACTTTCAATATTAGTCATCACATAATCTACACAATCGTACAAAGCAATTGGGTATCTACTCTTCAGCCCTCTAGGACTAATTCTCAGGAATAAGGGGAAAATATAGAGAGGAATCAAAAGCAGGTACCTTCTAACACAGCAGACAGTAGTGGTGGTTTTCTTTTTTTTGTTGTTTTCTCTTTTACCTTCCGTTGTATAAACTACCTATCGGATGTGATAACCTGATCGGGTAAAAAATGTGGGTGGCTCATTATCCACATCATTATCCACATGACTAGTGATTGACTGGGAAGAGATAAAAGTTCTCTTTATAAAAAGACGCGATAGTGGTTTAGCGGTAAAATTCAAAGTTGCCATCTTTGAGCCCCCGGTTCGACTCCGGGCTATCGCATTTCTTTTTTTAGTTTCCCTTTTTTCATTGTGCCAGCATGGTTATCTGAAATGAGAGAGAGCCATGAAAAGGTGATAATGAACTCAGATTCCCGTTCCTTCTCCCCACTCTACGTATATGCATCCAGTTCGAGATAAATAGTTTTTTTTCTTCTCCCTCTAATCGTTCTCACCAAACAAGATGTACTTCAGAATATCACTTAATGTAACAACACCAATCAACTTCCCTTCACCATCCACAACAAACAATCTATGCAATCTTGATCTTCTAATGTTATCCAAAATGGTCGCTAGTCTGTCATCAACAGTGCAAGTATAGACCCCTTCAAAGTCATCGGATCTTCTCATCAAAGCCTCGCCGACACTCAGGGACAAATCGTTATAGATCCCCCCCTTGATCAATCCCAACACATCAACAGCTTCGTAAACATTAATCAATTTGTGTTGCTCGTCAACAATCGGGATAGAGCTGACAGATCCATGACTCAACAATTGGATAACATCAATCACTGGTGTGTTCATTGTAGCGGTAGCAATCTCCTTGTTAGATCCAATACCCAAGTCCTTTAGCGGTACTAATAAATCCTCAATCTCTTTACAATTCAAAGAGACAAACTTCAAAATACGGTACTGGGTCAAAACACTCACCACAATCTCTCTGTGTGTATCCTCATCTTCGTCAATTAAGGGGATCCTTCTAGATCTTGACTCAATCATCTTCACACATGCATCAAATAGTGGTTTGAAGGGATGGATAGACCCAGTATCAATCGTTTCCACTCCAATGGCCTTCTCCACCTCCTTCAACCCATTCAAAGTCAACTTGTCAACAAATTCAAACTGATCTGGATTCTGGAAATAGTATTGAATGACATTGATGAAATCAGAAGAGTTCAAAAGACCAGCAAACCTCGAGGTCTTGGCATCCCATAGCGGTGCAGAGACAATGTTATTCTGGAGGAGAATGTTCAAAGACTTCTTCACAAGAAGGGACGTGTCCAAGACAATCAATCTATATGAGACAGGCAAAACGTCATAGGATGTCTTGGATTGTAAAAACAGTCTAATGGCTTGCACTGCTAGTTTCTGCGTAGCCTTTATCTTGTCCCAGTCCTGATCGCTAATGTGCGTTGAATTCAGTCTTTCTTCTATGGAAGGTATCCCTGACATGGTTGCGGGTGTTGTGATAGATTGCTGGTGTTGTTTGTTGTGATAAAAATTGTGGGCCCCACACACAAGAGTGATAGTAGTAGTGGTGATAACAAAAGGCTTGAAAGTGTTCTCGGGATATCAGATCTATGGTTAAATTATGATATTCCCAAATGGGTGTTCTGAATCTGTGCTTTAAGGGTTTACGAAAAGATTCTCACTTCTGTGTCATGTGTTTGTTTGTTGTTTGTTTGTTGATGTGTTGGTTTTTTTTTTGGACGTGGGAAATCCCTATTTTCTATGATTATATAATATTTTTGTCATCAATAATTTTTCTTTCTTGGTTCGACGGGTAACCTTTCCTTTCGTGAAAACTTTTCTAGAAAAACTATAAAAGGACCCATCGCCCGCTAAATTTTTTGACAAAAAATTGTTACTATTTTTTAATTTCCTCAAATCTCTTTGCCTTTTGGCTTAGATCAAGTGTAGTATCTGTTCTTTTCAGTGTAACAACTGGAATGTTCTCATTGAGAACTCTTATATTGTTACCCTTATTTTTGGCTTCTGGTGGTGGTTCACTCTTTGGGCTTGCTCATTGAGTGCCTTTTCCACATAGTGTCGCTGCCACTGCACTGCAAGGCTTCTGACGCAAACCCCCCTCTTTTTTTTTAATACTACAATCAATGAGGTCGTTGTTTGGTTTTAAAACAAAAAAAGAGAGAATACAAGTTGTGGCTACGTGTGTGAAGGTGGTTGAGGTCGTTAACTATAAACCGGTATCTATCTTATGGTCATGATCTTGGGCATTTGCTTACCGCTGTTGACAATGACACTTCCTTGAGACTTCTTCTTGTTGTTGAAGATTTTGTAGAACTTCAAGTTTTCATCACCACCCACCGTGGCCAACGTTGAGCCATCGGGGGACAACTGACCAGAAATGATTCTAGAATCGTGCGCATTCTCAATCTCCGCCACCTTGATCTTATGGTCATATGAGTAGATGCTAATGCTGTTGTTTGGATAGCCTCCAGTGGCTACGATCTCCCTTCCGAAGGAATCTGAAGAGCCCCAGTTCAATGAGGAGATCTGGGAACCAGTGTCGATAGAGTTCACTCTGGCACCTGTTGTGGTGTTCCAAAAATGAATCTGCTTATCTGAAGATCCTCCTCCAGTTGCCAACAATGATATCGTGTCTGGGTTCCACGCCAAAGCCTTCACGGCAGCTCTGTGCACAGTCTTGGTAAACTGTGGAATTGATGATCTCGAGTCCCAGATACAGACAGTGTTGTCATTAGAACCAGAGGCAAACTGCAGGCCATCTTTCCTGTACTCCAAGCCACAGATTTCTCCAGAATGGCTACTCAATGTCGAAACAACGTGGTTCTTGATTCTCACATCGTTGACAAAGATCTCTCCGGACTTGGACCCAGCAGTGACAAGATGGTTAGACCAACTCTGCGATCCTATTCTCACACCAGCCCGAGTTCTCATTGTTCTTAATTTGGCGTTAGTCTCGATATCCCAAATCTCAATGGAGCCATCCTCTTTACCGATAGACAAATAACTGGAATCCTCGGTCCACTTCACTGAGGAAATTGCAAAATCACAATCGTTCAACAAGGACACAGAGCCTGACGAAGCATTCCAAATGTAGCATGAGCTCTCGAGCGCAATTGCAAGGTAGTTGTCAACAGACCAACTCAACAAGTTCAGGTAGAAATCATCCATGAAACCTGGGGCATCTAGCACCCTGTCTGGGTTTGAGCTGATCTTTCTCGATCTGATAGGCTCGATTGTGGACGACGACAACTTCCTGACGTTGAAGTTGGAGTTCTTGTTCATCTGTACTAGATTCTTGCTCTGTGGGGGTAGTGGCTGGTACTGCAAGATTCTTTGGCCCACCTCAATCCCGCACGCATCAGCCACTGATTGCTTGTAGAAAAGCTCAGACTGCGCCTTGATATGCTCTCCTGGCGAGGCATTTGGTGGTGGCATTTTCTCCTCTGTGGATACCCTACCATTAGAAGAAGTGTACCTGGACGGGATGAACCTGTCGGTGGATGTATTGTTGTTGAATGAGGTAGTTCTCTTCAGGCTCTTGGTGTTCTTGTTCCAGTCAGAATGCACAACGTTCAACTTGGTGGGTGAAGTCAACGACAAGGTTGAGACATGTCCCCTCTTGTGGCTCTTGGGTGAGCCATTTATGAAACTTGAAGAGGCGTTCTGAAGACTTGGAGACTCAAATAGGGGTGGCATTTTGCTGCGTTCTTTAAACCTCTTGGTATATGTGTAAGGGCCTGCCTAACAGTACTGCTGTCGTTCTTTCTTTCTTTCTTTCTTTCTTTCTTGTTTTCTTGATTCACTCAGGTCCAGCCCCAGTAAAATATCTGTGGCTCTTCTTTATGCCGTTGCTTCGTAAAAACAAAAAGAGAGAGACCTTGATGTACTGAAGCAAAGGTGGATTAGCTAAAAAACGGGAAACGGAAAACGCTAGCAGTGGCTGGCTGACTGACTGACTGACTGACTGACTGACTTGTCCAAAACTAACGACCGGTTGCCAAGTGTGGTGCGGAGCACTTGTTGATGTGAATGGATACAGAGCCATTTTGCAATTTCCACAAAGAAAGGGATAAAAAAATATATATGAAAAAAAAGTCTTTGTGGGAAATGTGCTTTGTTTATGTTTTTCCTAAAGTGGAAGTATAATTACTTATGTGGGTGTGGCTATACCGAATCTTCAAACCCACGGCAGAGTCGGCCAGCCAGCCAGCCAGCGAAACTAAACCAGTGGAAGGTAGTGTTTGTCAGTGTGTGCTTGTTGAGTATTGTAAAGGAGCAGCGATTGTTGTTTGCGGTGATCTGCTTTGTGGATGCGGCTTTTAGAGCAATTATCGGATAATCCGACGGACCATCCGATAATTAAAGGTTCTCTATCAGATCAGATTTATTTCATTTTATATACCTTGTATCCCCTGTGTTTACATCTCAGCATTTATACACCACTATCTAGTGCACATTAAGTAAAAATATACCGTATATAGTAGATATTTATTCTAACATCATCGTAAGAACTACCGGAGTTGCCAGTGACTCTATAGACATACTACACTGAATATACACTGAATATATATGTATAAGATTGTACCTAAAAACGTTAATAAACCCCGAACCCAAATAAACAAAATCCCTTAAAAACAGACAGACAGACAGACAGACAGAACAGAAAAACAAACACATATAAATGGCTCCAGGCTAGGCTAGTTCAGCAATGATCGTATCGACGACACAGGCTGTCCATCCTTCTTTAAACTGAGCAACACTGCTGCTGGATCATCGGCATCTTTCACATCCTGTGCTGTGAGGTTGATGAACATGTCAGTGGATGAGGAGCTGGTGGAAGCACTGGAGCTTCTCAACGGCTGTGGTGGCTGTGTCGTTTCCAGTGTGAATGAAGATCTCTGGATTGAAGAAGAAGTAGACTCAAGGAACGTTCCTTGCAGGACGGGCATCAATGAAGAGATGGGGGTGTACTCGCCTCCTGTGTCGGACTTTCTGTGTGAGGATTTCATTCCCGGGAAGTGGAATTCTTTGAAGGAACAGTTTGCGCTGTTTGACGGATACAACTCTGGTGTGATGACGGGTGAGGGCAACGCCTGGAATTTGATGCCAATATCGTTTGCCGAAGGTGTTGCTATTGCTGTTGGTCTCAGTGGCTCGGAGTGACGGACCATTTGGGGCTTGCGGGAGGCATACGAGGACGCAGAGTACTCCTCCAGGAGTTTGTTGAAGTCAAACTCATTGTCCACGTTACGGTACTGATCAGTGTCCAAGTCTATCGCTGCAAAGTACAGATCTTCTTCATTATCGTCATCCTCGAGGACATGGAACTGTCTGAGCTCACTGTGCTGGATGTTCACCACTTTGTGGAGGTACTTGATATAATCCACAGTTGCCTGAAGGATTGTGAGCTTGTACATACCCTCACCATTGTTTGTGTTGTTGTTGTTGTTGTTGTTGCTACCCCCAAGCAAACTGTTTCTGCACGCCGGCACTAGATACTTCAAAGCTTCAAACTCTCTGTTCATTCGGATTCTGCGCTTCTTTTCAATGATCGAATGGGCAGTCTTGTGCTCGCGTCTACGCTTTTCAACTTCAGACTGCGAAACAAGGCAGGATGAAGAGCGTCTTCTCCGCTTCTTAGGAGCACTGCCAGCAGCACCACTGGCACTGGTGGTGATGATGGTGCTGTTGATAGGGAATCCATCTGATTGCTGCTGCTGACTAGCTTTGTTATTGGTCGCTGCCGCCGCCGCCACTGCCGTTGCCGCCGCCTCACTGGACTGGTCGCCACCACTCTGCATCTGGATGATTGTAGGCTTAAGCTCAGGGGGAGAAGGAATGCGCATGATGATTACGCTCTAACTGACACTTTTACTTTCGTTGTTTCTTTCTGTCAAAGCAGCAAGCTGCCCGCCGCCGGCTGTTCAAGTAAATGAATAAGAGATATATTTATATATGAACCTCTATCCAGGCACATGTTTAGTTTTGGTTTTGGTTTTGGTTTTGGTGTGTTTTGGGTCTCGTGCACGTGTAGCAGTCGTCCTTCCCTCTTTCGTTTTTCGTTTTTCGTTTTCCCCCTGAGCCCGCCCCGCCCAGGCCCAGGCGGCTCCTTTCCGCCCCGCAAGAGGTCCACACGCACACGTGTGTCAGAATGACGATTCGAGAAAGCTGTCACAAGACTTCGCCAACACGGGGTGCTGCACGCGACCGCCGTCAGCATCTTTCTTTATTCTCTCATTCCTCGCATTCTCTTTGCTGTTGGCACATGGAACCACCTTCTCTACACTGTATTGGGTAGATATATGTACATATGGCCGCTATGTCGAATCAGCCAGCGTGTGTGGCCGCCGGTTGGTTATATGTGCAAAACCATGTTTCATTACAATAGTAGAGTGGGATGAATCCGTGATGATCACCTTTTCGTCGAGGCAAAACCAAACCAAACCAAACCAAAAAAAAAAAAAAAATAATGATAATAATAGTAAGTAAGTCCTCTTGATAACTGGAACTGGAAGTGGTTGTCCGTCCAGCTATATGCGTCCTGCAACGAACGACATCATTGTCAACCCACTGCGGGAACTGTCTGACTCAGTCTACGACCCGATCTTCAGATCATTCCGCACGATCCAAGCGGTTGTCACGACTCTGGGCGAGAACATCAGCAAGCTCTCCACCTGCGACCAGAATGCCTCGAGAGTCCTAGAAGATATCAACTGGCTGAAGGAGTCTCTCGACGAGGACTTTGCTAAACTCAGCAAGATCGAGAACCACGTCAAGTTCATCAACGCAGACGAGACCCTAACAAACCAGAAGGAGATCGTTGGGGTTCTTGTAGAGTTTGGGGAGTTCTTTGAGGAGATGGTTCTTGCAAACCTGACTGCTGTTCTCCTCGGTGTATGGAGCTCCATTGGCGATAACCGCGCTGAGTTGAAGAAGAGTTTGAGTCTGAACGGTGTTGAATTGATTGACACCGTGGGGATGTTGACAAAGTACAAGCTCGTGGTGAAGCTAATCACGGACCAGTTCAAGAAGGTGGAGACTAAAGCCGGTAGTGGTCTCAGTATGCACGAGTTCGAATCATTGAAGAGGATTATAGATAAGGCTTTGAATGGACTGGATGCGACATTGGTTGATTTGAACAAACTGGTACCTGAATAGAGAGATATAGATTGGATTGGAAGATTGTAGTGTGAGTATATATGACGTGTATTGTTATAATACTATATACGTATATTTGTTCTTGGTGGTGTCAATACAAAAATGTAGAAAGTTCGTACTGTAATCCGATATAGTGTAACGGCTAGCACGGTTCGCTTTCACCGAGCAGACCCGGGTTCGACTCCCGGTATCGGAGATTTCACTTTTTTCTTTCTTTTTCAGGTTTTTTTTTTTTTTTACTGGGCGACAAGACGAGAAGAGGAAAAAAAAACAGGAAACACAAAGAGAGATCACAAACAAATTTCTTTCTTTCAACCCAAACTATCACCGCCATCATCACCACTTTACTCTCTTAAAAATGTTTAGAGCCAATGTCCTCAAGACAACGAGACTGACAAACCAAGTGGTTTCTTCAGCGAGAAACTCGATTAACCACTCCATCAGATTCAACTCAGTGACGATTGAAAGAGCGCCTTCCAACGATTTGAACAACAACAACAACAACAACAGCAGCAGCAGTAGCAACAACAACAACAGCTTTACCAAATCGATCAAGGACGTTGCACAGTTCAATAAACAGTTTGCTACAAATGAAGCCGCCGCTGCCGCCGCTGCCGCCGCCACAGCTGCGACAGCTTCCACAAGCACAAGCACAAGCACAAAGCGCAGTAATGGCAACAAGGGTGGGAAAAGACGCTACAACAGGAATTCCAACAACAATCATGGCAAGGGCCTCAACATTAACCAGTCTTCTCCGTGGTATAACCAGCTCGCCGCATTTCAAGACTGTTTGTCCCATGCTGTCGACTTGAACTTGTCTTCGAACCACTTGTTCTTTTGGGAATCGATCAGAAAGGCTATGGATATCTACCACGATTTGAAAGGCACTCCTGATTTCAACCAGAGCTACATTGATCTTTTGGTTCATGGGTTGCACACTTCTTTGAGAGCCAACAGAGCGCAGCTCACGAGACTCGCCAAGAAACCAGATAACGATTCCAAGTCCTTCCATAACGACATGCAGGTGTTCATCAATGACTCGCTAAACGAGGTTATTGAGGATTTACTGAACGACACCGTCTCCATCAACGAAAATGGGGCCATGCATTTGTTGACTGCATTGAAAGAGCTGAAGCAGGAGGCTTCTGCTCTACAGCTGTGGTCTGCTGGTATGAAAAATGAGTCCCTAAAGAGTGTTTTCTTGCAGCAGAAGGTTGTCGGTGTTTTGCTGCCAATGTTGCATGAAAGCGGTGCTGAGTTTTCAGAAGTGGAGTCATTGTTCAACGAGTCCAAGGCTACCAAGGACTTTGTTCATCCATTCTTGCTTACTGGTATGATCAAGTCTTGTTTGAATGCTAACGAGTACCAAAAGGCTCTTCAGTACTTTGACGCGTTGTGCTCTTTGGAACCAGCCAAGAGCTTCTCCTCCTTAACTGATGTGCACTTGGCATTCATTGGTGACTGTAAGAATATCGAGGTTGCCACCAAGTTCTTTGACAAAGCCATCAACAATGAGATGCCATACAAGTTGACCTTACAGGTGAACAACATCAAGCAGTTCTTGGAGAACATTTGGTTGGTGGACAGAGACTTTGACAAGGTGCTGGATGTCTGGGCCAAGACCACCAAGTTTTACGGCAGAAACATCCACCACGGCATTTCCTCCTCTTTGAACAATACCTTTTTTGACATCTTTTTCCAACACTTTGCCACTGATCAGGAGAAAGGCTTGATAAAATTGAAGGAGATCATCTCGACGTACAATGGAATTAAGCCAATTGACGAGCCGTTCTTCAACATTATCATCTCAAGATGTGTTATTTGGGAGAATAAGGAGGTTATCGACTCTATCTACGAGGCCTACGCCCTCTACAACTTGCACAAGTCTCCGATTTCAAGAAGAGTTTACTTGAAGTCTCTTGGCTCTATTGACGTGTCTGAATCTGAGATCACCTCTTCCTGGTTGGATTTGGTGAAGAATAACGATTTGGAAGGGTACACATACATTGCGAATGCTGATTGGGCTGCCTTGAGAGATGCCACTCTGAACTCTACGTATCTGAATGACAAGTTTGCCGGCTCCGCAGAGATCAACCTGCCAAGGGATGTGCTCTACACCCAGATTGTGGACAAGTTCCAGCATTATTGCCGTGACTCCACACAGCACCAGCGTTTGAAGAACATTGTCAAGGTCATTCCGAGATTAGCTCATATCCTGCCAGTTCAGAAAGAGTTGGATATTGAAGTACCACAATTCCAACACATGTATGTTAAAAAGTTTGGGAACGGTATCGACTTTTAGATTTGTTTGTTTGAAATTCTAAGTAATGATTAATGCGGTGGTTTTTAAGGATTATTTATTGTGGGGCTGGTGTCGTCGTTGTTAGACTTTGCTCGTCTACAAGTGACTGTGTAAATAGAGTTGAACACTTTTTGTACATTTTATAGTACTTGTTGTAGTCAATCATCTCCACATGAAAAACAAAAACAAAAACAAAAACATAACAAAAACAAATGGATAAATACCCACACTTTGTATAAAGACACACAGAGTACACAGCGCACATGGGTAATTGCTTCAGTTCCTCAAAGGCTAGCGATCCAGGCCATGAATTAGGCTCCTCGTCTGCAATCAAAAGGACGGAGAAATCTCCGCAGAACAAGAAAGCACCTCCTGTAGTGTCATCCAAGGGCCATGTTCTAGGCACAACCAGCAGCACCAGCAACAACAACAGCACACACCCGATAGGCGAAAAACAGCCTTTGGAATCACAGAAGGCAGTTGACCCCAAGGAGGCAGCAGGACGGGCAGCAGAGGAACGGTACCGGGCTCAGAGTGCCAAACAGGGGCCGTTGGGGCGGAAGTTGCAACAGGAGCGTAACAAGTCTGCTAGAAACCACTTGAAGGAGGCTGCTGATCAGAGACTGAGGGACAAGCAAAGCGATACACCATTGGTGTACGACTGAATAATCGTATGTTACGTCTAAGAAGATTATCTCGTTTGTAAAGTGGTGTAGTGGTTTCACACTGAGAACTTTCCTGATCTGACGCCATTGGCAGCCTTCTTCAACCCGTTGATGATGGTTCTCTTGAGAGTCTCAATGGCTTCCATCAACTGACTCTCCTTCTCGCCTTCAATCAACAAGTATAACTTTCGCTCATCACCGTCCTCCTTTGGTTCCTGGCCAGCTGGATAGAATTTACCCTTGTATGTCACTGAGGTGGATGTCTCATCAATGATCTTGGTTAAGGAGGCATTGTTCGTGGCAATCCATCTCACGTCTTGTGGGAGATCGTTGATGTTGATTTGAGCGTTGAAAATACCACTGTCAATACCACGACCGAGGTCAGAATTGAACACAATGTCCAATTGAGGGACAGCAAATTCGCCATCATCATCATCTTCTTCTTGGCCGTCCTTGTTGTCATTGCCATCTTCACCCATACCCTTCCTCTCACTTTTCTCATGGTTTTCTCTAAGTTGATCCAGCCTATCTAAACCTTTCCCACCGAACCCAGACGAGATCTTCTTCTTTCCCGCCTTCAAATCCACCTCGAATCTACCAGCCATCTCCTGAATGTCTTCTGGAACTTCTTCTTCAATCATGCACTTCATCAAAATATAGGCTTGTAGCTCCTCATTTGTGGATAACAATGAAATTGCAGTGCCTGTTGAATTACCTCTTGCTGTTCTTCCAACACTGTGCACGTATTGCGCAAAAGTCTTTGCAGCGTTGTAAAGTATCACCAGTTTCACGTTGGGTACATCCAGCCCTCTTGAGAGAACTTCGGTGGTGATTAACACCCGTGGCTCTGCAGACTCTTTGAACTTAGCCAAATTCAGAGTTCTTTCATGTGCAGGAAGACCAGCATGAATCGAGATGGGTGTATGGCCCTTTGATACTAGTTTCCTGTTGATATAATTCACCTGCAATTGCGACTCACAAAAGACGATTGTCTTGGACTCATCCTGTTTACCCAACAAGTTCAAAAGATAACTGAACTTAGTGTCCTCAGATCCAAAAACTTTACCCATCTGTGTGATGTTTTCATTGACAATCTGTTTATTTCCCACCGAGATGGTGATTGGTCTTTTCAGAGTCTTCACAGCAAAACTCTGGAGTTTATTGGGGAAGGTCGCAGAAAACAACACACATTGCTTGTCTGGTCTGATAGTTTTCATGATCTTTGTGATCTGTGGCTCAAACCCTAGGTCAAATAGCCGATCTGCTTCATCCATAACCACAAATGTAATTCTGTTCGTTTTAAGGAATTTCCCATTGTTCAATGTCAACAGATCAATAAATCTTCCAGGGGTGGCAATAATGATTTCCACACCTCGCTTTATCTCATTGATCTGTTTCTGCAGTTCTGAGCCTCCTGTACAACAAATTGCAGTCAGTTCAGTGGATTTTATAAACAGTTCGCATGTTTGATGGATTTGAATTGCAAGCTCTCTTGTAGGCGATAGAATGATACCCATGGGTCCAGTCTCTCCATTGGAAAGAGATCTCTGTTGTTTGATATGCTTTAAAAGTCCAAGCAGATAGCACATTGTCTTTCCGGATCCAGTCTTCCCTATACCAATAACATCTTGACCGGACATTATAGCAGGGATGGTCTGTGATTGAATTGGCGTTGGAGCTTCAAACTTCAACTCGTTGGTTATGATATTCAAGTTCTCCAAGTCGAGACCAAAGTGATAAAAGTTCATAACTGGTGTAATCTTCTTGTTGTTAATGTAAATGTTGTTGAAAGCTCTGAAGTTAATCACATCATCAGGATCAATTGACTCCATTTCAACAAGGAAGTTCTTTGGGAAAGGTTCAAGAGTCTTGAGATCATATTTGGGCACCACGATGTCTTTTGATTTGTTCTTCTGAATTTTCTTCAAGAGTCTATTAGCTTCGTTATCTTCATCGACATTCAATGTGAAGGTCTGTAGATCTTCATCCATATCAGACGTCTTGTTGGGTAATGAAGATGACGAGGTAGTGCTGGTGGTGGTATCAATCTTACTATTCTCTTCTAAATCCTCCATGAAAGCATCAAGTGGATCAATATCATCTTCATCTTCATTTCCATCTGCACGTTCATCAGATATTTTCTCGTTATTACCTGGTTTAAAGAAGGATCGTTTCTCGATGCCACGGTCCTCATCGTCAGAATCTCCAAACAAGTTGACCTTCTTTAGAGGTTTCCTTACTCTTCCCTTGAATGCTGTTGCCTTCGATTTCGTAGTAGTAGGAGACGCTGGACGGTTCTTTGCCACAGAGTCCCCTCCTGCTGTTGGTACTGCTGGAAGTGGTGGTGCTTGTTTCTTTTTCTCCTGTTGCTTCTTTTTCCACGCTTCAAGCTTCTTACGACGTTCCTCCTGTTTCTTAGTCTGTGCAGCAGCCTGTGCATTGGTATTGGTAGTAGTTGTGGCATTCTGAGTGTTAGTAGCGTCTTCTACAGACTCTGCTGGTTCAACATGCCTCTCACTGTCCACCATTTTTCAATTGATAGAGAATATCTGGTTTTGGAATAGTTGGCTGTGGTGTTGGTGGTGGCGGCGGCTAATGTAAAGAAAGAGAAAAGGAGATTAAGCCTTTTTATATATGTATTTTTTTTTAAGTTGATGTTTGTTACTTTTTCGTTTTTTGTGGTTTTTCTATTTTGTGTGTGGTTGTCATGGTTATTGATATAGATAATGATCAAGATCAAGCTTGAGAAAGGAGAGTTTACTGAATACTGACTGAATAGGGGAGGGGTGGCGCCGAGAGCACTGAAAGAGTACTTCTCTACTAATAGTCGGTATATTAATTCTATTCAAGCTACCTGGCCTTGACAAACACAAACGAGGTGTAGAAAGCAGAGGCATCAACCTCATCACCTTGAAGACCCATCCGGCCATCTGGTCTTGTAATCGACTGAATCATTCTTGGACTCAGTTTGTTATGCCACGTAGGCATATATTCTTTGAACATGTCAGCAAATGGTTTTCTATAAACCAAATCGAGGCCATACTGTGCTGCTAACGTTCTAAAGTTGGCAAACGGGACAACGTACTCTGGGACATTGTCGATGGCATCTCTCAGATAGTAATTGTAGACATTCCCATACGGGTTATTGGAAAAGTCACCATCCTCAGGAATATCACCTGGGAAAGTCACTGAGTACAAACTGTTTCCAAACCCCTTTTCATCAGTTGGTGATTTGCGATTTCTCAGCTTGTACTTGATGAAATCTGAGTTAGGAATCGTTCCAATAAACTTACCACCAATCCTCAAGGCCCATGCAACATTTCTAATCATCGTAGTGGCCTTCTCCTCGCTCTCAAAGGCATAATGCATACAAAATTGCATGGACACGACGTCAACAGGGAGTTCTCGTTGGAAGTCGATTCCTCCAACCTCTAAAACTTGTGGCAGTGGGATTCCAAAACAGTCACCAGTGATGAACGAGACCTGGAACTCATACCTGCTTCTTCTGAAACGATTGATTGCCTCACGGATAGACGTGTCAGAGATGTCGATGCCAATATAGCTCCCAACCTGTGCCTTCTCCCACTTGCTCAAGTCACCACCTTTTCCACAGCCCAAATCGAGAACACGCTCACCTGGGTTCGCATGCGTACCAGTGAGGATATACTTAATGATATTGTGGTAGTTTCGCAATTGGATGATTTCCGATTGGTCTCTCTTCTCGCGTTTGGACTGATACGCCCTCTGGTTGTAGTGTTGAATAACAGTTTGGTCCAGATAGGCAGACTTTTGTTGGATATCGCGTCTGATCTTATGCTCTTCAGCACGTCTCTTCTCATCATCACAAGTTTCTTGTCTCTCTCTTGGTGGTTGGTGAGCGGTAGCAGGTTCTTGCTTCTCATACTTTTTAAGATCCTCATCCTTCATCCAGGGAGCAGGCTTATTCTTCTTCTTCAGTGGAACAACAGGCAGTGGACTTGGTCTTTCGCGCTCCCGTTCTAGCTGTTGGTGTCTGTCGTGTCTGGAGAGCAGCGATGCAGCAGCCAGTGGAGCCGAGTCTGGAGTGTCCTGCATTTTGCGCTTTCTAATCTTCATCGTGCTGGCTTTGCTTTGGTCAGTTTTGCTTGGAGAGATCTCTGTAGGACCCCCTATTTTTGCTGATTCCAGATATTCAGATGAATTTGGATCATTTGTGCTTGGAACGCGGTTCTCTGACACCCTTTCTGTCATATTGTTGTTGTTGTTGTTGTTGTTGATGTTGTTAATGTTGTTGTTGAGAGGCAAAAAAAATATATCACCAACCAAAAAAGTGTGGTGGTCAATTAAGTAAATTGATTGATTGATGTTGGTTTGATATGGATATGGCATAAATGCCGTTCACTCCATTGCACTAAACACAACAGTACTTCGAATAATTTCCATCTTGTGGCCATATAACCCGCGAAGCTCTACGAGATTAATTAGTACCCACTCATATCACTGGAGCTATTCTAATCATTCAATGTATATATTTATAATGCAGTTGTCACAGTCATTGACTGTGAGTTGATCAGGAGAACCGGTGGCAAGTCGTCAATCCAGATCTGTAAATTGTCGAGGTACTCTTTGCATTCCTCCTCACTTCTATGGGTCCCAATAGATGGAGCAGGAAGAGTCGTGAAAATAAGAGGCACGTCCTGGGACACAGTTTTCATGACATCATTGAGGATCAAGTGCTGTCCCTTTGCTGGTAAATCATTGAAGGATAAATTGTTGATGTTCAGAGTCTCTTCTTCTTCTTCTTTTTCTTCTTCGTCTTCTTTATCTGGCTGTGGTTCATCATCCAATTTGTGATCAGGCTTCTTCTTCTTGTAGTACATTTGAGTGCTGCTTAGTTCGGTGGTATCATCATCGCCATCCAATGGATCAACTTCTTCTCTGAATCCAGATAGCTTTTTTGCCGGACCCAACAATGGTGTAGTTGAACCGGAGCCCTGATGGTTGAATCTGGAGCTTTTAGAGGTGATAGATGCCTTGTCTTCAGGAACCAACATAATAGATGGTTCATCGCCTGTTGCATCATCAATGACCTTGGACCTAGGAAGTTTCACAGATGAAAATTGTGGTTTTTTATTGGAAGACTTGAGCATCGCCATCTTGTTCAACGCAGTTACAGAATGTGCGGGTACTGTCTTATCAGACGACAGCAACTTGTTCGAACCACCAGCACCACTTCCAGAACCCATGCGATATTCAAACCCCTTTGTCGATATGTTATGATGTGGTTTGTTGCTCTTTGGTTTGTGGTGGGAATGTGACACGGACTCGTCCTCTGGAAGGACCCCACCACCACCATCACCACCACCACTGATGATTGTCCCAGTGTCCTGTGCATAATTCTGACTGCTCAACAAGCTGGAGTCGTCTTCAAAAGTAGAGTCAAAGTCAGAGTCAATATCCATGGCTCTGTCGAGATCATCTTGCTGTAAGTTGTTGGTGGTCATCGAGATTGAAAGACCCATTTTTTGCAACTTGGACAGGCCATACTTTTTCTTTTGCAAGTCGTCGTTGAAATCAACAAAGGGAGCGGAGATACTGACTGATGGGATAGCTGTGGTCTTAAACTTCTGGTTGCCTCTCACAGTTTTCAGCTCTTCCCACCATTCATCTTCTTCCAAGATCTGGTCAACTTTGCTAAAAGCACTGCGATCATGTGAGACCTTGATGGTCCCCTTGACAATATAGTTGTAAATCTTGAACTCCTTCAGACACACAACAAGAATCTCAGCCTTGATTCTCAATACCTCAATCAACGAAGCCACCCGCTCCCTTTCATTGTCCATATCTTGTTCATGCTCAACAAACACGACAATTCTTAATCTATGTGTTCTCTTCCAATTAGGAACAGTGATCAAGATGGCACCGAGTTGTAGAATCAACGTATAGGTATCAAAATTTGTGGTCATCGCGGAACGTTCTCCGTTCTTGTCAAAAACCTCAGCTGACATCTGAATAGGATATAGGTCAATGAACTTCCTTTGGTGGTAGGCAAGTTTCTCCAAGGAGGAGTTTTGCAAATTGGTAGGAAGCTCAACACTCTCAAAGCCCTTTGCAACGGCAACATTTGCCTTCATAAGAATCAAGTCTTCAATGATGGAGATCCAATTCTGAATCGACACTCTCTTCTCATTGCGGCAACTGTCAGTTGGCAACTCTTCAATGTTGATCGTATGCTGACTGGCTTTCTTCTTGGATGATCCAGGGGGAGATCTCTTCTTTTGAATGGCTGGGTAGTGCTTTTTCAGATCGAAAAATCCCATAATCACAATGTTGGGTTTCATACCACCCAAACCAGATCCCAGGATGACATTTCTGACCCCCCATGGAAGTGTTGGGCCCAGTCCGATCTGTACAAAAGCCTTGATTCTACTCAAATCACGCACTTTGGTCCACGCACTTTGTTGCTTGGTGAACTCTTCAAAGTTGTTCTGGAAGCTTTCAGTGACAATGACATGGCCCAGAATGTATAGCCCGCCCTTCTTCAAGTTATTGCAAAACTTGATAAGGTCCCATGAGGATCTAGGGCTATCGACAAGCAGCAGGATTTGGGGTCTCCAATACTTGACATTGTCCTGTCTGAGCCTCAACAAGTATTTTCTTACCTGGTGATAGATCAAACTCTGAGAGACATCACCCCAAGACTTTGGCGGTGATACATAGTGGATAAAGATGAACAGAGCGATCAAAAAGATGATAACCACCGAGGCTGAGACGCCGTCAACAATAAACATTGCAATCACAGACGCAACCAGACCAATAAAAGCAGTATACCAGTCAAAGAACTTGAAAGATGGTCTAAAGTTAGGGGCAGAAGCCACCTTCAGCAAGAAACAAGCCAAATTAGTGACAATAAAGGTCATCAAGAAGGCCATACTTATGAATGTGGCAATTTCATTCACGTTGGAGAACAAGCACAACTGGCAAAGAAGATATGTAAAGATAATCGCATTGATCGGGTTGTTATTCGTCATTTTGGCGATCCCACTCATCTTTGGGAATATTTCATCCTTCGCAATGGCTTGCAAAACATTTGAAGCTCCAACGATACCCACAATTACAGAGAATAGCGACGTGGAAAACTCACCAATGAGCACCAAGCTGCTGGACATGTTCACCGTTTGGATGATCTGGATATCTTTATGGAGCAGTGGACGGGGAACAGAGACACCGAGGGAAACAATCACTGAGAAGTAGCAGCAAAACGTCAGGAGAAGCCCCCATAGAGTACCCTTTGGGATAGACTTAGAGGGCTTCTTCAAGTCACCAGACATTGATGCACCAGCAAAGATACCGGCTGTTGCTGGGAAGAAGATCCCAAACAAGTCATTGAATGTCTCCCTGCCCTTGAGTAGGGAGCCCGCAGCACCCTTCGTGAAGTGCGGCATCATGTTGTCTTTCAAGTTCTGCCATGAGGGACCAGTGTATTCCAAGCCGTACTGTTCAACAACGAAGGGCTGGACAAAGAGAGTGGAGATGGGCACTGACACGGTAGCCAATAGCAGCAGAGCAAACAGTAGAGAACCAGCTCTAGACACCAGTTGGGCACCAACAAGCGCAACACAGATGCACACAAACAGCAAGATACTGGCGTACATAAACTCGTGCCAGTATCCGTCGGGTAGAATCTTCAAAATGCTCCCATTTGTCGACCCGAGGTTCATCAGTAGCGGCTCGATGAAACCGACAACGTTCAACGCAGAGTTGAAAACCTGACCAAAGTAGAAAACAAGACCAATCGAACCACCAAATTCAGGACCCAGTGATCTTGAAATCATGTAATAGGCACCGCCTCCCCTGACAGTTCCGTTAGTGGCAATGGCAGAAATGGAGAGAGTCGTCATCAAATCAATCGCATAGGACATCAGCAGCAGCCCCAAAGACCCCAGAATCCCCATCTGTCCAATGATGAAGCCAAATCTCAGAAACATCAGGATACTCAGGACATTGAGGGATGTGGGTATGAAGACACCACTAAAGGTGGTGAGTTTGCTGCTGTCCTCATCATCTTCCTCCGCGTACTCCCGCACTGTTTCTTCTGGTTTCACTCCTGCTCCTGTTCCTGATCCTGACTGCCTTAGTGAAGAGCGTCTGAAGTAGCTCGAGTCCGATCGACGCTTGGACCCTGAAGAAGAAGAGTAGGGTATGTGTTGAACAATGCTGGACAAGAGCGGAGTTGTCTCCTCCTCATGGTTCGGTGGCTTGTGGGCGCCTTGAATTTTGTAAAAGTTCGTATCGCTTGCCATCAATCGTTTGAGTGAGAGCTTTCTTTAATTCGATTATGTGGCTGCTTATCTTTCAAACTATCAAAAGTTGTTGTACAAAAGTGTTGATTTTTTTTTGTATCTGGATATTGTTGATAAGGAGGCAAAAAAAAAAAAAACAGACATTGGTATAGGCCACACACATTTATTTGTAAAAATGACCTGAGCTACTACAAAAAACACACTGTGCAAGAAGCAAAAGATTGGAAAGTCATTTAAATAAAAGCTCGATAGCTTGACCATACCCGTGAGTTCGACAGTTATTTTTCACCTGCTTCTGCTGTTGCTGTTGCAAAAAAAAAAATTGGACAAAAAGATGGATTATATATGTAAAGCAAAACAAAACAAGCGTAGTCAAATCTATATCCAACTGATAGTGGTGTATACAACAGATTGTCACTTGTCTCTGTCTGTATGAGTATGCTGTGCATTTCTCTTTCTCAAAGATCATCCTTCCCAGAAGGATCGCGTTCACTAACAGGAAGTATCCACATCTTCCAGTTATCTCTGACTCTCACTTTATCACCAACCAACTCTAGATAGGGAGTGTAGTTCAATGCAGCATAAAGCACATTGATATCCCCACCCGTCAATTTCTTCAATCTGAAAAACTCAATCAATTTCTTTAATGAAACCAGCCCATGGGAATTCATCTGCTTCCTGAGATAAACATCCTTGGCAAGGTTATCTGGAGAGAAGTAATAGCCCAACTGATTGGCAACTAGCGTGATTGGATCTTGGACATATGAATACGAAACAGTATGAGGTGCAAACCCGCCGGCACCAGTACCAGTACCTCCCTCAAGAATAGGTGGTGTACCACTAGTGGAATGGGAAATAATACTTGGAGGAGAATTGAAATCGGGTCTTGATGGGGAGTGCGAGTTAGATCTAGATGATAACGATTTTGGCTTGAAGCTGCTATTGCTGTTGTTGCTGCTGCCTGGATTCCCATAAAATGGTGGCAGTTGATGGTAGCCATTTATGAACTGCGGTGGTGCACCACCACCATAAGCGTAATTAAGTGAAGTGTTGAACAGGAAGGGAGTGTTTCCATAAGCTGTGCTGCTTGGGAAAGAGTTCCTATGGGTCGCAATCCCCTGGTTAAATGGTGGTTTATTCTGATAACGCTTGGAGTTCCCCCCTCCCCTCATGCTGTTGATATTACTGGATAAGCTTGTTTCAGAATGTCTATGAACTTTTTCCAATTTGGACTGGCTCTGTAAAGGTTCTCCCAAGTTAGTCCTGGAAGAACTCAGCAGTCTTAGAGCTTCAACATCTGGTAGCTGAGGAGGGGGGATGTCAAACTTTGGCACAGATTGCTGCTGCTGCTGTTGTTGACGTTGACGGTGACGGTTGTTCAAAGTTTTATGTGGTTCAGCAACTTCTTGACTAACGGATTCAGACATAGGTTGAAGTTTAGGTTCCTTCCTTGTGTGTTCGAGCACTGTGATAGACGAGCCTTTTCTGTTTGTCTGTGTTTGCTGGGCGGAGGACCGGGAGGACTTTTGATTGGTGGTATTAGACTTCTTTTTTTGACCATTGCTATTGCTATTCCCCGCGTTGTTAGAAGATGATGGTGTATTCTTCTTGCGGGAAGAGTTGGTTTGGATTCTGATCTCAGCTTGGAAAGGAACCCACTTCTCCTTTCCCAACGGTTTCTTCTGCCTTGACGTTGAACCTGATCCAGTGCTGCTGTTGGGCTGGGAAGCACTAGCCTCCTGTGAAGACTCAGAAGCCTTAGCCAATATTGATTCAGCACTTGGCCATTGCTGTTCCTTTTTGCCATCTAAAGCCTCTTTTGAAGAATTATTCACGCCTAGCAGTGTCGTTACTTTTGTACTTGACGCAACTGTACCCCAGGCACTCACTGCTGGTGGAGCAGCAGGAACCAATTTGAAAGTCGCTGAGCTTGATGAAGAGTGTGATAGAGCCTCTGTCTGTTCAGCATTGTTCTCATTGGAGATATCCGCAGGGGCAGCAACCTCGTTGCCAGCCTCGCTGGAAACCTCGCCGGCAAATGGCTGCACCTTAGACATGACAGGTGTGTTTGGTAAAGACATTGATTGGTCAGACCAGCACGCGCGCGCTAACAATATGAGGTAGGATGCAATGAATGTTTCTGAACAGGAGCGTCACGTCACTGTTGTATCGGCACTGTCGTTGGATGTTTGCTTTGTTTCTTTCTAAAATTCGGACAATCAATCAAGAATCTCGCTCAAATGCTCTCCCACTGAAAGTCCAAGACAACAACAAATATCCTCTGATTGGTGTAGTGTGGCGGTGGTAGTGGTTTACCGCGCTTTCTATCTGTTTCTTTATCTGTTGCTGTTGCTGTTGTTGCTGCTGGCCACTTCTTGGATTGTATTTCTATCTCCCTAGTGGCAAAAACAAAAACAACTCAAAAAAAAGGGCTTTGTGTCAACAGGTTCCCTCTTCTTCTGTGTTATGGGCACGTGGACTGACAGATGCGGTCTTTCAGTCGTTGTCGTCCAATTATTCGTAGAGGTTCTGACGAGAGCAACTGCAAAGTCTCTGACAAAGTTCGGCAGCAGCTGGAATCGAAAGATCCGTTTTTTTTGGGTCTGTTTGTGTAAAAAGGGAGGTTTTGGTTACTTGTTGTTTTTTGTTTTTGTTTTTGTATCAATTAATAGCGAAAACTACTATAAATGAAATATTTCTACTTATGGGCGATGATTACGTAAACATCATCAAATTTATTATAATGTGAATATTAGCCGCCCAAGGCTTTTCCCTTTTACTTTACTAATCTCAATGCACAGCCGGGTTCCAGTGATGCTGAATGGTGGCGGTGGTGGCGGTGGTGGTGATGGACGAGTGACTCTTGAGATTGCATCCAGTTCAGGGACAGGGACAGAGCTACTGTCATTAACATTTCTTGGTGCGGTTCCAGCATCTGAGCTGACCAATATCTCCATCAGTATGATCCACCACAACGCGTACACCAACACGTACACCTTGAACGCGAACAAAGCGCGCGTGATACATATAAGCGAGTCAAAAATCAGAGAGATTTCTTATCACCACCTACCACAGCTGGTAAAGATTTCACTGAAATCGAAAGATCAGTACGCGACTCTTTCCCACATTCTTGGTAACGCGTACTCCATCAACTACGTTCTTGAGTCATTCGCATTGCAACTGCTGCTGCTGCTGAGTCAAGCCTCTGCTGGCACAGAGAATTTCATGAAGGAAGCTGCACTCTCCGATTTGTCGTTCGAGGATTGGGGATCAAACCTTGAGAATGAACAGCAGAATAAGTTCAGAGTGTCAATGTGCCGACCCGCTGAAACCACGACCACCGTCACTACCCACGCTGCTTCGCCAACATCCAAAGTTGGTGATTGCATAGACGACCCATTTGATTACTTCATTGACAAGTATTTTGGAACGCTGTATCAACTAACGACACCGTTGACGTTCTTCACAAAATCCACATTCTCGAGACTGAAGACTCTCTGTTTGAGCACGTCTAGTGATTACGAAGCCGTTATGAAACAGTTCATTATAGCCCTGGATAGTTTTGATTCTCGGCACATGGTGTCGAATAACGGACTGCTCAACTCTCAGACTATGTTTGAGATGGAGTCGATACACAGAGACAGATTTATTTCCAAGTCTTTGAACCTTATCGACCTGGATGTTCACTCAAACAACTTCATAGAGACCAACAAGTCTATTTTCAACATTCTGAATACATTCAAAATCAGAGAGATTCAGTTGCAGCTTATCATTCTTTTGGAGCTGATCAGCCACACTGAATGTGACAACGTAAAACCTTTGAACAAATCGATCAAGGCCAAAAGGAAAACTACTAGACGTCTTATTGGCAGAAGAAAGTTGACTCCTGTTATCAACGGTGGTGCCATTGTCAATGATCAGACTGGAGATTTATTCAAATCAAGTGAAATGGGCTACATTGAGCAGTATGACAGTCTAGTCGACAGACTCCTAATTTGGGAAACTTTGAACTCGTCATCATCTTCCTTCTCATCATCAGTGCTCTCTACGAGCTTTTCATCATCATCAGCATCAACCACACTAACAAGTGACTACTCTTGTTCCAAATTTATCACTAATGTCATCATCCCATTTTTTGACAAGAAATGTCCCAACAGCGTCAAGCATATGATCAAGAAAATAAAAGGCCCGTCTTTCAGGTCACAAAAAGGGATGAAGAGGGGGAAGTCTAATCTGAAACGTTCAGCCTTAGAGGCTGCTGCTGTCGCCGTCTCACCGCCAAGAGTAACAACTTCACAGAAGAGAATCTCCCTTTTGGGAGATCTCACTGATATCAAACTTTCCAGATCCAACAGTAGTGACTTACAACAAATTACCAGAAACTCTTCGTTCAATGCTAACAACCTTTCCAGAAGACAAATTGACGTTTCTGTTCCTCTTGCAACGATCTCATCACAACCAGTTTTATCACTACCGAAACTTAACACACGAACAACAGCATCTGTGTTCAATAGAGTTGGTAAGAGGACATCTTCGTCGTTGCTTGTCGAGCCCAACAATGACCAAGCTACCACGATATCCTTCTCTCAGGTGGACGAGACCCCTGTCAAGAAACAGAAGTATATTGATATAATGCAAACTCCTCAAGGCGGGGCGGGGGCTTCAAAGGATACTTCAGAGATTAGCTCAGTTCTCAGATCCTCCAATCAACCTAAATCTGTCAATAGTGATTTGACCGTCCACAGCTCTGTGAAGTCCATGCCTAGGTTGAACGAGATAATGAGCTCTGTACATAAATCAGAAGACGACCAGAAATTCCTGACGACTCCTGCTGGCCTTGAGAGTCCACTTGCGATCAGATCCACAGCGAAGAAGCCTCCACAACCTGGTGATGCATTTGATTTTGAAAGCCTTTCTCCACAGCAGGTTAGAATCAGTGCTGCAAGGGTAAAAAGAAAGTTGTTCGAATCAGCTACGAAATAATGATAACAATTTTGACAAAGTACTTGTATAACGGACGGACGGATGGACCTGCCTATTATTTTATTCTTTTTTTTAATTTGCATCAAGAACAGTGTATCAACAAGCAAAGAGAATGGCATCGACGATTTTCTTTGCATCTGATTGTTCCAGAATCTTGTCACAAACCAGCTTACCAACCCTCTTCTCTAATTTTGTCTTCTCATCATCGATGACCTCAACCTCCATTTCATTATCATTATTCCCATTTCCCTTATCAGTCAGCTCTCTCAGTGTCTTAACCACTGTTTCAGTCAATAGGGTTCTGTGTTCCTCTTTCAAGGCTGGGTTATCCAAAACAGTCACTGACCAATTGTACAGATTGCCTAAAATAGTGATTCGTATCACCTCTTGGCCCAGAACTTTGAGACCAATTATAGAACCAAACAGGGTCCCCACTGGTTTTTTAGCATCCAAGAAGGCCTTTAACAGAGTTCTTGTGACTCTTGGTTTCAATGTGGAATAACTCTGGCCATAGTTATTGCAGACATGTTCTAATAACTGAGAGGCAAATTCTCTTACAGCAATATGCTCATCATTTTCTGCACCACTTGGTGCTGGCTCCTGACCATTATTCATTTCAAGGTCCGTATCTGCGGCAGCGTTGCTAGTTGTTTTGGGTGGTGCACCAGAAGTCCCAATCCTCTTTGCAAGTAGTAAGGTCAGGACACAAGGCATGAGTGCATGGACGTATGGATCCAAGAAGATGTTGTTGTTGGAAAGCAGAGAGTAGATTACCTCGAGCATAGTTGAAAGTAATGGGATGTTGTTCAGGTTGTGTGTGATCTGCTCCGAGATAAATTGAACAAAGTATGGAACCAGCTGGTGTAAACCTGGATCTGAGCGCAGGGAAGTCATTGCAGCCTGCTTCAAATGTAATGTTTCATCATCTGTGGAGTCCTTTACCAGAGCATTAGCAACCTTGTTGAAGTATAGCTGTAGTTCCTTAGAAAGCACATGTTTGACAAGGGGTTTAATCTCAGCATCCTTGTTGTTGATGTTGATGTTGACGCTTGAACTGTTTCCATTCTGGGAAGAAGCTGCAAAGATGCCACTTGACATAGAGTTTTCTGTCAACACATTGGCAATGGCGCCTCTATATGACGGCAATATCCCTCTGATCTCGGACTCCAGTGGGTTCTGCGGAATGGATGGCTGTACACCTTCAATAGCGAGCCAGTGACTCGTGAAATTGGTTGTTCTAGGAACTTTTGGCAACGGCTGGTTGATCAGCTTCTCAAAATCAACCTCTTCGTCATCGATGTAGTAAAGTGTCTGGCCATTACCCACCAGGGCCTCCTTGAAGTTCAACGGCCTGGCCACATCGTACCCGTATAGAGGTTCAACATTGAGGACCCGAAGCGCCTTATCAATATCCTGAGTCGATAATGTCCGTCTCTTTGAATGTCTCATGAATTTGACTGCCTGTTCCAAAATCTCATGAATCCTATACTCAATATCCATGGCTAGGTTTCTCGACGTTTCATCACTTAGATCAGTAAGCCCAATAGAATCAGCCACATCCTTCACCGTGTCAATAGGAGACCAAAGTGTGTGTGAGAGAGGCGGTTTACCGTTCTGCTGTGCCATTATTAGGTCCGTTGTCGCTGTCCTACTTCGAAATGCGTCTTGACAGTTGCTGTTGTTTGTTTGTTTACTATGGTTGGTTTTCATTAAAGTAAACAAAAAAAAAAGGTCCTGTTTGGCGTTTCCATTACCCGGAACACAGCCGGTGTATACGAGTGTTCAGTATGCTTCGTCTTGTGAGGAGTCAGTCGAACTCGAGAGAAACAGAAAGAGAGAGAGAGATGAATAGACAAACAGAGAGATAGAAAGATAGAGTACATCGGAACCATTTCCTGTATCCTAATGATAAACAGAGATCATAGAAGTCTCTGTACTATACATGTATCTAGATTAAAACAACACTGTCAACACAGCCGAAACCAGCAGCAACGCCACCTTCGTTAGACGATTCAAACTTGGACCGCAACAACCAGCCAGAGTTGTTATTCTTCAATATTTCACCAGACTCCTGGTTAAAGATGATGGTACCAAACCTTCCGAGCTCACTAATGATAGGCTCGTTGAAGATCTTCCCGTTTCTCAAAATCTTGTTCTGGTGAATTGGAGGATGGATTAGCTCCATCAAGATGTATGCACCCCATTCCCTTTCTGGTAGCTCCTTTAGAAAGTTTGGAATATCTTCCTTGTAGACATTATTGCCACCACCTTCTCTTTGTGGTTTTAGGACAAAATTCTGTGGTTGTTCAAATGCTAGTCTCTTGGCCTGTTTACCCTCATCGGTATCATCCAATGGATAAATTTTGACAAAAGTGTCAAGGATCTGCTGTAGTTCAGACGACGATTTTCCGCTCAAGAATTGCTTCATAGTGGACTCTTCAGTGAGTACCTGTTGAATCTTTTTGGCACCAGCCAGTTGAGTTATAAGAGAAGGAGCCTTGACTGACTTTGCTGTCTCTAGAATCAGTCTGTTATCCCAGTCCTTTTGCTCTCTGAAGTCAGTTGGAGCGTAACCGGAACGGAAGTAAACAACAGACACTTCATCTCCAGTTGTCTTGATGAATAGTTTCTTTGTCGACGAGTCAACATAGGTTCTCGAATCAATTTCTCCTAGAGTGAGTCTCACTGATCTCACACCATGACGTTTCAGCAATGAATACTCCAATAGTCTTTGATCAAAGACGTTGCGTTCTTTCTCCTGAACGACAACCAATACCACCGTGGTCTTACCAGAGGAGCTCTTCTTGTTCTTGTCACCGCCACCATTGTAGTAGAAGTCACCATCAGCCAATCCATCTGCCAAACCATCAACAGATTCTGACAGTGGAAGGTTTTCGTCTAGGTAAAATTGCTTTGAAACATCATAGTGACGGTTGTCATTCAGATATTTGTGAACTTCTGCAACTTTCGATGATAAACCACCAAATGAGACACTCACTGTGTTGAACTCAATTTGCTTGATTTGGGGTTTGCAACCTTTCACAGAGTTAACCATGTAGTCTGATCTAAAGATACCCAACGACAACGGTTGTGGAATGCCAATCTTCGCCGCTTTTTGATACGTTTCCCAAAGCTTCCCGGTGAAATCTGGATCAAACTCACCCAAATCGTTCAGGATCTTCGAAATCCATTCCACATCACTGGCCACTTTCACATAGAGCTCATTGAATGACAATTGTACATCACTGGCGTCCTGGAAGGCGACCTTTGGGAAAGGTGTTGGGAAAAGTGTCGCTGGAGCCACCACTGGCTGATAAGACTCAAAGTTTGGAGGGTAAATCACCAAACTGTTAGCAAGTGCCCATTGCTCAAGATTCTCAACAAGAAGAGATTCTTGTTCCTTAGAAAGGTTTGGAAATGCCATCTTCCCGTTTTCAATCAAACCAACAAACAAAACAGCCTTCTATTTTATTAGTTCAAGCACCACCAAATTTGTAAGCCACAGAGATAATGAAATATGTGGCCCATATCAAAAAAGTATGGTTCCGAGGGAAAAAAGTAAACAAATATGGACGAGTCCGGAGTCGAACCGGAGACCTTCCGCATGCTAAGCGGACGCGCTACCAACTACGCCACACGCCCAAATATACTCATCCCAGTAGTGTAGTTTGTGTTGTTGTGAAATAAAGATGGTCTTTTTCTCAACTATTGTAAACATGAAAGGTGGGAGCTACTACAGTCCGAGTGTGTTGAATAGATACATTTAAAGGCAAGGAGTTGGAGGTACACATTAGAAATTTGGTTCGTTGGAGGAATCTAGACATCTGTTGGTGTAGCCTTCTGTGTGTAATCCTCATAGACATCAAATCTACGTTGAAAAGTCACAGGGATTCCGCTTCTGGTCTTAGTGATAAGCTCTGGGTCCAACTCAGCAAACACAATCTCTTCACCCTCGCCAGCCTCTGCAACGATATTACCCGTTGGGTCAACAACCAAGGAGTGTCCGTAGGCGTGGTAGTTCAAATCCAGGTTTCTGGAAGGAGATGCCAGAATCACATAGATTTGGTTATCAATGGCACGGGAACGAGCCAATAGATGCCAGTGCAAAGGGCCCGTGACAGTGTTGAAGGCACCTGGGTATACCATAGCGAAAGCATTACCCTTTCTTGCAGCGATAGTGGCCAGTTCAGGAAATCTGATATCGTAACAGATGCCTTCACCAATGTTTCCAAATTCAGGGAGGTTCACAACAGTGGCTTTATTGCCACCAGTCAAGGTGATACTTTCTTTGAACGTGATGCCACCAGGAATGTCAATGTCAAACAAATGTACCTTTCTGTGCTTGCCAATGATTTCACCATCGCGGTTGAAGGTGACAGAGGTGTTGTAGATTTTCCCGTCCTCACCCAACTCTGGAATCGAGCCACCAACAATGAGAATCTTGTTATTCTTAGCAACCTGGGATAAGAACTTGGTCGACTCACCATCTGGAATCTTTTCTGCGTATTTGGCAAACTCGGAGACGGAGTACGGCGAGTTGAAGCACTCTGGGAGAACAACCAAGTCAGTGGTGGCGTCAATCTGAACGGCCTTTTGGATGAACTCCTTTGCGTGGTTCAAGTTGGTTTGTTTGTTGGCACCAGCTGTGATTTGGATCAATGCAACTTTGACCTTCTTAAGTAGCAACTGTGACATTTCGTCTTTGAGTTGCTCTGGATATAGGCGGCGTGTATAAGCGTTTATACTACTTTTTTTCCCGTGTTGTTTATGTTTTTTTCCCATGTTGTTTATGTTTGTGTTTTCCCCTTTTCTAAGGGAAACTGGAATCGAATCGAATTGAATTCAAAGAAAGTGAGGACCCATTATCCTTAAAGTGCTTCTAATATACAGATAGGTAGGCCATGACTGCACACTGAACACCACCACGGCTTCCATCATCACTCCTCGGAGGCTCCGTCCTCCTCTGTTTTGCAAATGGTCTCCACCAGAAAGTCAAATGTCTCGTTCTTTTCAATGGCTGCCTTGACATGCTGTGCGTTTATGCGTTTGATCCCTGCCTCTCTCGCCTGCTGGGCAGATGCATCCACCAGCGAGGCTAGGAAAAATTCCAGTGCCCTTCCAACCACTACGGGCGTTGCTTGTGCTACCTTCCCGATCTCCTCGTCACTCTGCATGAGCTTTTTAATCCGTGCTGGTGGGAAATGTGTCTTGATATCATCGTAGTTAGGTGCCATTCTCGTTTATTGTGATCCAACACTTGAGCTTCTCTGTATGTGTGCGTGTGTGTATGTGTGGTGGTGGAATCAACTGGAGTGGTACTTCTTTTCTTCTCTGTATTCTGTTATATTTTTTGGTGGTGGCCCTTTAGGTTGTCAGCTTGTACGCGACACTGATGGCAACAGGGAGCTGATTAGCTTTGTTTTCTTTTCTTCCTGCCCACCTCTTTTATATGTTTGTTTACCTGTAAACCAAATTAAAAACTTTTGCGCGCAGCGCTAAACCAGAGAACGGAGTAGGGTAACCCTTTCAGGTATTTGGATCAACTTTTTTTTTTGGTTTTGGTTTTGTGACATATTTTTTTTTGTACAAAAACCAGAGGAAAAGACGAACCAGCCCAGCCCAGCGGCTAATCACAATTGCCAGTCAGAGAATAAAAAACAATCAATTGCTACAAACGATCGATTGAGTGGTGACTGTGTCAACTATACTCAATTCAACCCAAACTCTGCTAACAGCGATTCCGACATTTGCAATTGACGACGTGCTCTAGTTTTTTTTTATTATGAGAGCAGATCATTTCCTGGACGTAGCCAGGTGGTGGTGTGGGATGCTTCTTGTGACAGCAGCATCAGCAGCAGGCTCTGGCTTCTCTCCAGAGATCCATAGAACCACCACGGCGGGTTCCATTTCGAGGGCCTTCCAGTACTTTGACGACTCTCCTATTCTTCTCAATCTTAACGATAATCGCCTCTACAGATCAGAGAATGACGGCAAGGAATGGCGAAAGGTCCTTGATGGTATCTCAGGTATCTATATTGACAAGATCAAACCAGACAGGGCGTTTGCCTTTTCCACTACTGGATCAGAACAGTATGTGTCAAACAATAGAGGAAAGAGCTGGACTCCCTTCAAAGCTGACTTGGGCCCTAATAACAACTACGAGCTTATCAACGTCAATCACGTGAACCAAGATCACATCATTGTGGGATTTGCAGACTGTCATGATGGGAGTTGTGATACTGACATCTTCTACACCACTGACGGGTTCCAATCAAGCCCAAAGAAACTCTCGGATGATTTTTCCTATTGCACTTTTGCCAAATCTAATGGGGTCTTCAATGAGGGTCCCGATGACAGAATATTTTGTCTGAGGACGGAAAAGGATGGGGATGGTCGGATCAACAGAGTTTATCTGGTGTCTTCAGATGACTTTTTCCGTACTGCTCCTACAGTGGTTGATGATGATGCTTCAAACTTACTGTCGAATGGCTACGTGCTGCAACTTAAAATTGTTCAAAGGTTTATTGTTGCAGTCGTTCAGAGTAAAAGCGTTGACAGCGATGGATCCTTTGTTCATCTTTTTGTCTCAACAACAGGTGATGTGTTCACCAAGGCCATCATTGATGGTGTGTTGGAACCACAGAGGTTCAACTTTCTCGAGTCCACTAAGTACTCCATTTTCGTTAGTGCCTGGAGCAATTCACCTACCGAAGGTTATAGAGTGGCCAACATCTTGGCTTCTGATGCAGAAGGCTTGCATTTCAAGAACTTGCTGAGCAACATTGGGTATGGCGAGATGGGGTTCCTAAGTTTAGACAAGGTGGAAACCATTGAAGGCGTTTGGACAGCTAACGTTATAGAAGGTCATGACCCAGAGACGTTAGAAACCCTTACTAGGACCAAGATCACCTTTGACGACGGTCATACTTGGAACTATTTGAAAACCGAATCTTGCGTTGGAGACGAAAGTTGCAGTTTGAACTTGTTGTCCCTTGAAGAAAGACGTGGTGATGGCCAAGGTTCTACAGGCGCCACTCCTGGAATACTTATGGGTGTTGGTAATGAAGGTGATAGATTAGATTCAGACGTACTGAGATCACACACCTATGTCTCTAGAGATGGAGGTTTGAGCTGGAAGAAGACTCTTGAAAAACCTTCTATCTTTGCCTTTGGTGATTTGGGGAATATAATAGTTGCATCTTCCTACTCTAAGGAGGAGGACCAATATTGGCAGACTTCGGAACTTGTGTTCTCATTGGATCAGGCTGAAACTTGGAATGCGATCGAGCTTGATATGAAGTCCTTCCCTTTCATGCTAACAACCGCAATTGACGGAACGACAACAAAGTTTATCTATGCTGGCTTGTACCGAGATAGTGAAGCTGAGACTCTTTCCTCACAAGTCATTTATTCGTTGGATTTCGGAAGGGCTTTTGAGAGAAATTGCGAGGATGACGATCTTGAAACATGGAGTCCCACAAGACCTGATGGAAGCACATGCTTCTTTGGGCACACTGACGTTTACAATCGCCGGAAACAAGATGCTGAATGTTTTATCAACAGAGATTTTGAAGATTTGAAGATTGAAGAAAACCCTTGTGCATGCCAGGAGTCTGACTACCAATGCAACTTTGGCTTTGTTGAAAACTCAAAGGGAGAATGTGTCTTTGATAGAAAGATGTTAAAAAAGATATGCATTGATTCGAAACCCGACATCCTGAAGTTGCTACCAAAGGTGAAAATTTTGGGAAACAAGTGTAAGGACAAGGATCTTTCGCATGATGAGACGATTGAGTTTGACTGTTCTTCTTTCACTAGACCGATCATCAAGGTGACTGAGAACACATTCCATGGTGCTATTGTGTCATACACATTTCTTCAACAGTCAGATCTAGCTGTTCTTGAGGACCAAACAGTAATTCTAAGGACTACCGACAATGAAGTCTATATTTCCCATGATGGCGGATTGGAATTCAACAGGTTTAAGTCAGATAACCCGGAAGTACTTGAATATTTCATCAACACTTTTTCCCCCAATGACATCTATTTGATTAATAGCAACAACAAGATTCAAGTATCACATAACAGAGCCAATGCTTTTGAAGAAGTTGACAGTCCATCTGCTGCGAATGGATTTTCACTTCCTGTATTCACATTCAGTAACCATACAAGGGATCAGTTCATTTTCTACGGTGAAGAAGGATGCGAGTATAGATACTCCCAGACATGCATACCTGTTGCCTTCATCACATTTGACTCTGGTAAGAATTGGAAAAAAATGATTTCTGGAGTCCAGACATGTGAATTTGTCGGGTCAAGATATCAGCTTTATGGTGTATCGAAGGATTTAATCTTCTGCCAGGTGCAATCGCTTGATGGCAAGCGTTCTTTAGTTAGCTCAACTGACTTCTTCCAAACCTCAAGAATGTTATTTGATAACATTGTGGGATTTGCAACAACCGGTCATTTCACCGTTGTGGCCGCTGTTGAAGATGGTGATACCTTGAAAGCGTACGTTACTGTTGATGGTAAAACTTTTGCTCCCGCTAAGTTCCCAGAGAACTTTAGGGTTGGTAAGCAACAGGCATACACTATTTTGGACTCAGAAACAGGGGCCATTTTCCTCCATGTTACTACCAATGATAGAGAGATTACAGAATTTGGTGCTATTCTCAAGTCTAATTCCAATGGTACGTCATATGTGTTGATCGAGGACTATTCCAATAGAAACGGGGTTGGGTATGTTGACTTTGAAAGAGTTGAAGGATTGGAAGGAATTGTGATTATCAACACTGTCAAGAATCCCACAGATGCCACCAGAGGTTCACTGAAGCAACTTCAGACCAAGATAACATTCAATGACGGCTCAGACTGGGAATATTTGGTTCCACCAAGTTCTGATTCAAATGGGAAGAAGTACGAATGTATCGGTAAGCCATTATCCGAATGTTCTTTACATCTACATGGGTACACAGAGAGAAAGGACTACCGTGACAGTTATTCTAGTGGATCTGCCATTGGGTTGATGGTTGGGGTGGGTAACGTTGGTGACAAATTGACACCGTTGAATGACGGTGCAACCTTTTTAACCAGTAATGGTGGTTTGACTTGGAAAGAAATCAAAAAGGGGGTATACCAGTGGGAATACGGCGACCGTGGATCGATCATTGTTCTTGTGGATGACCAGTTTAGTACCAATGTGGTTTATTACTCCTTGGATGAAGGTAATTCTTGGAATGAGTACCAGTTCTCTGATGATAAAGTTCAAGTTGACGATATAGTTACGGTGCCATCTGATAATTCTAAGAAGTTCTTGCTGATCACCAGATCTGATGCCAGTAAAGGGTTACAAAGCAGATCTTTCACCATCGATTTTTCCAACATCTTTGTGAGGGAGTGTCGCTTGAACCTTGACAATCCTGACTCTGATGATTTTGAGTACTGGACTCCAAAACACCCATATTCATCGTCGGAGTGTTTGTTTGGTCATGAGGCCAAGTACTTGAGGAAAGTTGCTGGCCATGATTGTTTTATTGGGAACGCTCCATTGGGAGAAGCTTACAAAGTCGTCAGGGACTGTGCTTGTACCAGAAGGGATTTTGAATGTGATTTCAATTACGTCAAAGCGAAGGATGGTACTTGTAAGTTGATTCCTGGTCTCCAGCCACATGATGCCTCTGAGATCTGTCGTGTTGATTCCAACGCTGTTGAGTACTTTGAACCAACTGGTTACAGAAAGGTACCAATGTCAACATGCAAAGGCGGTCAAGAGTTTGATAAACAGGATGCCAGACCTTGCAAGGGCAAGGAGTCTGAATTCAATGACAAGTATAGTGCGAAAGTTTCAGGATTTGGGTTGGTTATCGTTATTGTTGTGCCAATTCTCATTTTTGTGTTTGCCCTGTGGTTTGTTTACGATCGTGGAATTCGTCGCAATGGTGGGTTCCAAAGATTTGGTGAAATCAGACTCGGCGACGATAACGACCTGATTGAGGAGACCACTACAGATGTTGCTGTCAATAGGATTGTAAGAGGAGGCATCACTATTATTGCTTCAGTGATTGCAACTTACAAGATGCTGAAAATTATTGATGCTGCCTTGTTTAACGGTGTTCGAAGCTTGTTCACAAGAAGCCGCAGATACACTAGAAGGGGCGAGGCATACACAACAGTTGGTGCTGCAGACTTCCAAGACGACGAGGACATTCTCAACGATGGCGACTACAACATCGATGACGATGAACATGCTCCTCTAAACGAGCCGGCCGGAGATGAGCTTCATGATGACAACTTGCACTATGGGCAGTATGAGGATGACAGAAACTTGGAGTAGCATGGTGAGAATACTTATTTATTACATGATTTGATTTAATGTTCCCGGCAAGCTCAAGTAGCCAATAGGTGATGTATCTGTGGCTTTGGTGTCACCCTGGTACTGGTGATGAGGTATAGTTTTTTTTTACTTGGTGTACTTCCAGACACCAGTTTTTTATTTTTTTATTTTTTTTTATCAATAAGAGAGAAAATTTTTGGCAGAGCTCATCGCGCTTGTTTGTGTGATGTGATCAAAGGGGGAAAAGTGCCAGCATCATGTGGAAAACTCTATTGAAGAAGGTCAAAATAGTTGAAGGGACACCCGAGAAGAAGACAAAGGCGGTGGAACAAAAACCAGTGTCCTCAAAGATCGTTGCACCGGTTGAGGTGCCACAAGAGAATGCAGAAGACACTCCACCAACGTCAGTTGATGTCCTCACAAAAGGTGCCAGAGTGAGTGGGAAGGGCTGGAAAGTAGAGAAGCAAGCATTCAGGGTCAAGTCATTGGGAGTGAAGTCCTCCTGGTCAAAGAAACAGGAGAAGAGACTCAAAGATCAACAAGTGAGGGCCAAGTTGAAAGAGCTGAAACAGGAAAAGGAGGATGAAAAGAATAAGCGTGTTCAGGCCATTAGAGAAAAGAGAGCTGCTAAGGAGGAGAGAGAGAGATACGAGAGGCTGGCTGCCAAAATGCATGCAAAGAAGGTGGAAAGAATGCGCAAGAAAGAGAAGAGAAACAAACTGCTTAAGGAGGGTCGTTAGAGATGATTTTTTGTGGGAAACGGCACCCTATCCTTTGTTATTAATGACCAGTACGTACTATAAAGTGAAATTTTGGAGGGACTCCATATATTCACTTCTTCTTTTATTGGAGATGACTGTACATCAGAGAGAAGAACATTTAACATCATGACCAGAATTTTGTTCTACGTAGATAAGAACGTGTAACTACATAAAAAGTAAAAATTATGTCAAGGAAATTCAATTCAATTAATAGATTTAAAATATAAAAAATCTTTTAGGCCAGCTGGGTGTAGGTGCACAAATTAGGAATGGAAAACGGATCGAATGAAGAAGTGTTTACACTGGATGGACGTCTGTATGGGGCAAAAAGGGCAGACAATCAGAAGAGGAGGAGGAGGACGATGAACAGTTGTGGTGAAAGTCCCAGGAAATTATACCTGCACTATAAGAGTAAGGAGATAATGAATGGAATAGCAATAGAAAGACCGCATCCCAACGCATTACCAGTACCTCCATATGTTGATATCGTATATATACTTGTAGTCATTTCACTTGTAGTGGTTTGGATAACAGGCGTAGAGGCTGGTGGTTGACCTGGCTTCGGAGTAGTGGTAACCTTGCAGAATTCTGGGATTGGGCCAGTAACAACAGTACCAGTAATAACAGGCGTCTCAACGTCATCGGTAATGGTGAAGAAAATGGTAGAAACCTTTGGAACACAATCTTCTGAGGTATGAACAACAGGAGTATCAATGGCAGGGGTAGTGGATGTAGAACCAGTAGTACCAGAAGTCGGTGGAACGATCAAAGTGGTGGCGGTGGTACCATGAGACTCAGTCGTGGTAATAACAGTCGAGATTGTAACACTAGGTTCCTCTGGCTTGTGGCTAGTAAAAGTACAAGTCTCTGGAAGAGACTCAGTGATGACCATGGTGCTCACAACAGGGTTTGCAACATCACTTTCAGTAATAACAGTGGTCATAGTCTTGATGACAGGAACACAATCAGTTGGAGAAGGAAAGCAGAAGGAAGGCAACGGGTCGGTGACTGTGATTGAAAGAACAGTTTGAGTTGAGCCAGACTCAAAAACAGTAGTAATCTCAGTTCTCACTTGTGGAACACAGTCGCTTTGTGTTGAAGAAGAAGATGTAACAAGGGAAGAAACTTCAGTCTCAGTAGAAGAAGAAGAGGAGGAAGAAACAATGTTGGAGGAGGAAAATAAAGAAATCTCTGGAGAAGACGTACTAGATGAAGGTGGTGGTGGTGGTGGAACCTCTGAAGAAGACGCGCTAGATGAAGGTGTTGGTGGAAACTCTGAAGAAGACGCGCTAGATGAAGGTGGTGGAACCTCTGAAGACGCGCTAGATGAAGGTGGTGGAACAACTGAAGAAGATGTGCTAGATGAAGGTGGTGGTGGTAGGACCACCGAAGAAGACGCGCTAGATGAAGGTGGTGGAACCTCTGAAGAAGTGATAGGGGAAGGTGTTGGTGGAACAACTGAAGAAGATGTGCTAGATGAAGGTGGTGGTGGTAGGACCACCGAAGAAGACGCGCTAGATGAAGGTGGTGGAACCTCTGAAGAAGTGATAGGGGAAGGTGTTGGTGGAACAACTGAAGAAGATGTGCTGGATGAAGGTGGTGGTGGTAGGACCACCGAAGAAGACGCGCTAGATGAAGGTGGTGGAACCTCTGAAGAAGTGATAGGGGAAGGTGTTGGTGGAACAACTGAAGAAGATGTGCTAGATGAAGGTGGTGGTGGTGGAACCTCTGAAGAAGTCTGAGAAGGAACATCAAATGGGGGCGGTGGGATCTCAAAAGGAGGCGATGGAATCTCAGATGTGGATGATGATGGGATATCTGAGGATAGTGATGACTCAGAGGTTGAAGAAACAAATTCAGAAGACTCAGATGAGGACAATACTTCAGAAGAAGAAGAAGAAGCCTCTGAGAAAGGGGTTTCAGAAGAAGAGGAAGAAAGCTCTGATGAGGACAATACTTCAGAAGACGAAGAGGCTGGAGTTTCAGAAGATGGTGTAGGTACGGAAGATGAGGATGGAGGTACAAAGGAAGACTCTATAGAGCAGCCAACACAGCCTGGTAAAGAAGTGGAGGAAATGATAGAAGAACTAAAGGTAGTAGTGGAACAACTCAAACAGATTGGTTCATTAGTTGTTCTGGTGATTGTAGAATGTGTACTAACGGAACACTCCAAACAAACCGAAGAGGACACAGTTCTAGTAATGGTAGAGTGAACAGTTTCTTGAGCACTAGTAAACCCAATAACAGCAGCTGCCAAAAAAGCCCATTTGTGGTGGTACATTTTGTCAAAACACAAATAAAAACGAGTCTGGTATGCTTTAAAACTAGAGGAAAGGGAACCAGCTTAGATGAAGGGCGGATCTCCATAAATAAATACAACAACGAGCTGTTTCATAAATAAAGAACCGCTCCACGCAACAACGAGCTGTTTCATAAATAAAGGACCTGCTCCACACAACAATAAGATCAAAACAAAAAGAAAAGAAAGAAAACTCTGTCTCCATGCAAGTGATGCGTGGAACTCGTATTGTCTGTCAGGTATTTCCAACGTTCGTTTTACTTTTTGATTTAAGAAAAATCTGAGAAACGCAGCTTGAGGAAACACAAGAGTAGGGGTGCCTTCTTAATCAGGCAAGTGACAATGGGCTATTTGGGTCAGATACACATGCAAAGCAGACAACATCTGCATCGGATAGTAACTCAGTTAGCCACTCGAAATTACTGTAAGTGGAGGTTGAGGTCTCAGAGTCTCATTGTCCTGTTCACTTTAGGAAACATTTCACACCAGGAGGAGCCTCAAAAACAGAAACATGAAGAGCCAAAACCACAAGCAGAAGAAAAGGACCGTACGAAATGTCCTCTCAGTTCGGTGTGAACAAACGCATCCATTTATTAACCACCCGCGGTCTTTGCAGGCTGGTAAGCTTTGATTTGAGCATCGGTTGTGTTGAGGGAAAGAAACGAAGAACAATAGGAAAGAAAACAGCCGCCCGTGTTTTTTTTGTTTTGTCTTTTTGCCACAAAAACAAAAAAGAAAAACAATAACACAAAAAATCTTAAGTCCGAAACCCGAAACCCGAAACCGCAAACCCCCGATAGACTTATCCTACGTCAACACTTCAAAAGCAAATTAACCGCCGTCATGTTATTTTCTTTATTTACTTCACTTCTTCTTCATGTCCACAATGGACTCTTCATCTTCGACTACAGAACTGGTTGCGGTTGTTTCCACCGGTAGTGGTTTGTCCAAAGCGGTGAATGGGGTTCCAGTGGCCAGTGAATGGATCTTCAACACCATCAATCTCAACACGAGCATAATCAGACCAGATACAAGGCCACCCACTGGTGCTGCAACAAAGGCACCAAATGCACTCCAGTCATCTCCATAGATACCATTCCAGACGAGCAGCAGCTTGGCCCCTTCATGCGCATTACCATAGTAGATTGTACCATAGATGAAGACAGTGAGTAACCCACCGATACCACAAGAAATCACCTCATAGCCAGTGAGGAAGTACATCTTGGATGACAGGCCGAGCATAATTACAGGGATCACTGCTGCTGACAGTAGATCTGCGATGAAGTAGATCTGTAAGACGTCATCGGCCACTTTCAAACCAACAACAGCACAAGGCACCATGATCAGAACCACCAGAGCACGACAGTAGATGACTGGTATGTTGTTTCTGAACAAGTCGTTGGAAATTATCGATGTTAGAGCTGACTGTAGTGAGTCTAAAGTGCATGTGGAAATGATGATGACAAACACCAGAGAGAAACCAATAACCCAGTTCGGCAGGGATCCCAAAATGATGAAAAGAGAGGCACTCGAAGTCTCATCGCCAATGGCAACAAAGCCACCCCAAACGGCAATCAAACCGGAGACACCAATGATGGTAGCAAAGGAAGTCATCAGGAATGCAGCAATGGAGCAACCAATCCATAAATCCTTATCTGATCTAGACGCAAAGGTTCTCAACCAAAACCCCGCCATAAACAAGTCATTGGTGAAGATGGCCACTGGAAGAATGTACACGAGCTGCCAACCAAGTCTCGAGGCATGCAGCAATCCAGACTCCCCAATCATGGCGGTGTCAATCTTGACATATGCGCCAACTGCACCAGACATCACAACAACCAAAATAATCACAACCGAGATCTGCAAAGTGTCAGTGATGAAACTGATTCTGAATCCTCCAACTGAAGTGTAAATCGAAGTGACAACGCACTGGACAATCGCTGCGGGTACTGCATTAAGCCCGGTCAATGAGTTTAGAGCGTATTGGACACTAGCAATCTCACTAACCATAAACAAAAACAAAGTCAGGATAGTACAAGCACTCAGGTATAGCCCAGTGACCCTTCCAAAACGTTGAAACACCCACTCTGTCAACACAAAGCCATCAGGACATTGCTTCCTAATCTTGGGACCAAAGAAGGAGAACAGTAGCATTGGCAACCCTCCGGACAGAGCGTATACCAATAAACCTTGCAACCCGGCAGCATTTGCCACCTGGGGATACGTCGACATGACACCAACACCGATACCTGCAAAACACGTCAGTATGTATATACTTCCAGAACACAAGCCAAGCTCTTTCCTCACGCAAGCATTACCTTGGTGGAGTCTAAGCGGTATAATCTCAGCCACAATCGCAATGGCAATCGCACCTGCAGTCGCACTGTGTTTTCTGGTTATACAGAAGCAGCAGCCTTCTCATCTGAAGTTAAACATGGTCAAGGAATAAACATGGGAGTGTGAAAAAAAGCGAGTTACTCACCAGACGCAAGGAAGTTGAGTGCTAGGGGAATACCCTTCTGTGTACCATTTGCTGACAGAAACGTCTTATTGTCACGGTAATACCAACCCAGAGCACACCCAGAGACTAGAAGGGCCATGTACGTGACATAAATCACAGAGTTGGCAGCAGGGTCGGATAGCATACTTGGATTTGGTGAACAGCACTTAGTTGATCCACATTATTTGGTGCTGGGAGAGGAGGAGATGAGGGAGTTATATAAAGTGTTCTTTTTTTATTTTTTTTATTTTTTTAACAGATCAAGTACACTGTAAGTGAATAATCAGCTTTCGGGTCACTGAAACTCGTCTCGGGCGCAAAATGCTTGTATTTGCAAGTTCACTCTTTGAAGCGTACTAAGTAAGTGTGTATAGAAAGTTTTCCCTCGGGTGGAGGCTTTTAGAATGTAGGTATTTCAAAAGTTTGGATACGGTGTATGCTGTTACACATCCTCCACAGCCACTATCTATCTCGGAGGGAGAGATGAACCATCGCATGATGAGATCACGACAAGACTGAACAAAAAGAACGGCTCAGCTCAGAGATATACCTAGCAATTCTTGAGAGTTATACAAACCCAAACCATCCTTATACACCTCTACACAAGTGATCAGCTAAAAATTAATCTATATTAAATCAATCTTTAAAAACCCTTAGTTCTCGAAAGAGGCCAAGATATCAGAGTCACCGGCATCCAAAATGGACAAGACACCAACTCTGAACATCTTACCACAAGCAGTACCCAACTCGTTGTTACCACCGTTGAAGTAGTGGATGGAGGTCTTGGACAACATAGCGTAGTACTCCAACTCAGACTTTCTCAAGACTGGAGTGTTGGCAGCAATGATGACCAACTTGGCCTTACCTTGTCTCAAGGACTTGACGACAGACTTGTAACCCAAGGTGTACTTACCAGACTTGATAGTCAAAGCAAGCTTTTGGTTAATGTTTTCTTGTTGTTTTGGGGCCTAGAGAGAGACACTGTTAGTAAATTTGCTGCTTCATATGAAGATATGATTAGCTGGGTGTTTGGATACTGACCATCTCTGTATTTGTTGGGTTTGAATACTCCGGTCTTGGTGCGTAAAGGAGAGAAACAAACAAATTTTAACTAACAGCTTGGTGGAAAAGTTTCACTTTTCTATATCTAATCTTATGAATGGTGTATGGGTGTTTCACTCGAATTAATTTTTTCCTTTCTTTGGAAAAAAATCTTTTTTTGTGTGACTGCGAAATTTTAGTTTTTGACGCACTACAATTTTTGTGGTGTCTGGATGTGAATAATCGACCACCAAAGAACAACAAAAATCCTCTTGCTGGAGTCCTCTTCGATTATTCAAATACAAAGAACAGACACCGCAAACAACAAAGTACGTTCTCATTGCATGTTATTGGAGAGCTGAGATAGAGACGCAAGAGTGGAGCCACACAGTCCATGACACACTATGCTTATTTAAGAACCTATTCCCAAATCAAGTAAGAGAGAGAAAGCTCAACCAAGAGAATTATTTCACAAACTACCACCACTCTCATGACAAAGTTCTTAGAAGATCACCACTGCAAACTCTAGCAGGACTTTGTAACAGCTGACAGTCAACACTTTCCAACACAATATATTCCAAACCCAATGATTTATTGAATCTATCTCCAGGCCTCCAATTTTTTCATTGTTCATGACAGTATACTAACCCTCTTCTAAACAGCATAATGAAGGTTGAAGTTGACTCATTCTCCGGTTCCAAGATCTACCCAGGTAGAGGTACTCTATTTGTCCGTGGTGACTCCAAGATTTTCAGATTCCAAAACTCCAAGTCTGCCTCTTTGTTCCACCAAAGAAAGAACCCAAGAAAGATCTCCTGGACTGTTTTGTACAGAAGACACCACAAGAAGGGTATCACCGAGGAGGTTTCTAAGAAGAGAACCAGAAAGACTGTCAAGGCCCAAAGAGCCATTGTTGGTGCTTCTCTTGAGTTGATCAAGGAGAGAAGATCCCAAAAGCCAGAGGTTAGAAAGGCTCAAAGAGAGGCCAAGCTAGCTGAGGACAAGGAGAAGGCCAAGGTTGCTAAGGCTGCCAGAAAGGCTGAGAAGGCCAAGCAAGCTGCTGCTGGTGGTTCCAAGGTGTCCAAGCAACAAGCCAAGGGTGCTTTCCAAAAGGTCCACGCTACTTCCCGTTAAATAAATAATGCTTAGTGTAATAGTTTAGATGAGGAAAATGGTATATTGTAAGGAAAATTGTGTGTAGTGTGAGCTACCATAAATTTTAGTGTTTCTCAATGGCTTCTTTTGCAGCCTGTTCGTGTTTTCGGACATAGCTTTTTGCCCATCCCATGTTGAACGGTAACAGAATATTGGAAAAGACGATCCAAGCAAGAAGAACGCCTATATTTCTCCCCATGTGTCCCTTCCAGGTGTTAAAGAACACCACTCTTACCAACTCGTAGCCGTTATACATCGGCATAGCATACCCATATCGATAAAAGGGACTCATGAGTGCAATTGGCGAGAGCACAGGACTCAAATTGGCCACGAGGAAGAACACAATCCAAAACCCAATGTATGCTCTGTTACGTGCAAATATCTGAATCGCTGCATTCTCATTGAGGCCTCCCAATGCACTCATGGTCAGAAATACAAAGGACCACTGGACAAGGAATCCTGAATGACCAAAGGTCCTTGAAACGGACACTTGGAACGCTTGAGTGATAGCGCAGTACACCAAGGACATCACCAAGTACGCTCCTTGTGAGGTGCAAATGTGGTACACCATGTACTGTTTCAGATGCAGTTTCTCCCTAATCATCATATGCATGTTTGCTGCAAAGTTGAACTGATGGAAGGACATAACAAGGATGTAGATGAATCCCAGTTGGGAAGGTCCCACAATGACAGGATGGGAGAGTTCAGTAAGATCAGAGTATCTAAATGAAAAAGAGGTGATGATTCCAGGAGATTCGTCAGCAATAGCAAGCTGTTGCTGTTGGGATAGCCCTTCGAGCAACGGTGTCGCCACTGTGTGGACACTAGTCGTGGCAAACAGTCTTTCCAGTTTGTCAGCTGTGGTTAGGACGTAGGCAGGGATGCTTTGCAAATCACGACCAGTCTCGTAGATGAAGGTGACCGGTGAAGAGTTGAATGAGGCATTAGCGGTGGACAATGCATTGAAGTAGTTCAGAGTGGAGTTTGCAGAGACGTAAAATGCCCCCCAGTACTTTTGGCGATGTACCTGGCGCTCAATCTCTTGAAGTTGGGAATTACTGGTAGTAGTTGTTGGAAATGGGTGTGAGGAGTCATAAATGTGGAACATACCCAGTTTGGCAACTTCAGAGGATGAAAGAATGTCAGCGAGTGTGTTTCCCACCAGTGGTTCAAGATCTCCAACTGAAATGTCCTCAACGACAACGAGGTAATCCAAGTTGTGAACATGGGACAAACGATCATATAATGAACCCCAATAAATGGATAAGATGCCTATGAACGCAGCAAAGACAATCAAGTAAACTTTGAAGAACATACTAAACACCTTGAAGAAGACTGAATGGGTGAACCCAGTGGGGGGTTTAGACTTCTCTTTTGTGCCTTGGTGGCAACTATTTGTATCTGATAGTTCGTCCGGCAATGGCAATGAGGTCAACGATGGCACTTTTCCAGTAAATACTGTTGGTATCTGTTGTTCATCATCCAGATCATCATCCAGCTCATCAATTGTATCATGCCGTAGTCTACCACCAATCGACTGAGCTCTGCTATCTTTGGCTGACCTTGATGATGATGGCGCTCTGGAGAGGTCTGGTAAGTACAAAGAGGCAGAAAAGTCGTGTTCAACAAGGGAGTTATCTGTTGTAATTCTGCTGAGCGATGCACCACCTGCTGATGAAATTCGATTCAATTGACTACCAGTAGAAGAACGACGACGTGGATGTGGCATTCTTTTTTTTTGCTTCTTCTTGTTTATATTTGCGTTGGTGTTTGTGTCAAGATAAACGATAAACAGGCAAAAAAAACGAGCGGCTAAAAAAGATCAACACCAGATAATCAGCCAGCCACGCAGTGAATAAACAAATAAATATACAGCAATGGTCCACAGCGATGACGAAATATCCAGCTTCTCCTCATTGGAATCGCCGGGCAGTGATTCCGGGATTCGCCAGTTCAATCCTGAGGTTTTTGGTGAGAGAATGAGAGAGGATGATTTGATGGCCACCAGGTCGCTGACAAGAGCTATGTCACAGCGAAGCACCACCAATAGCATGAACAGCGAGAGCGGTGCAGCTAGCAGTATTCAAAAATTGGAAGAAGAACCAGCTCTGAAACGATCCACTTCGTCATTTGCCAGACGGCGCAATTCTGTCGTTGAGTCATTGAAAAGATTGCATACCATTCAACAAATCAGCAAGTTCAGCTGGTGGGACGATGAATTCAAACGACACCGACTCAAAGTGTATGCGACATTCTTACAAAACTATCTTATTTTGTCAGTGGTTCTGACGTTTGCCCTGTCTGTGTATTGGGGTTCATATTATCGCAGAGACACGCGATATGTCAATTTGAAAGTGCTTGTTGTGAACCAGGATGAAGAAGTTGTCAGTGGAATCACTCCCATAATTGGCAATACATTGAACCTCACAGCGCATGTCCCCTCGGTGGCACAAGTTGGTGGGTGGGATCTATACAATTACACTGAGTTTAGAGTATTGGCTGAACAACAACATAACAACACTGTGGTTGAGGAGATTAAACGTCAAGTTCACCACCAAAAATATTGGGCTGCCATTTATGTTCTGCCCAATGCAACAAACATGCTGTTCACTTCAATCACAGAAAAGGGGCAAGAGCAGCCTTTGAATGTCTCTGACAATTTAGTTCAAGTTTACTACGAAACGGGTCGTGATTTTATGACAATGTCCTCCTACGTTGTTCCGTTCCTCAAAGTCTTTGAGTCTAACTATCAGCAAGTCATCAAGACTCAATTTCCACAATTCATCGAGCAACTTCCCTCGCCAGAGTCCCGTGTTGCAGCACTCCAATACATCAAGTATCCAATGTACTTCAAGATGATCGATGGCGTCCCTGTGCAAGGTCCGATTCTTTTTGCTCCGTTGAACCTCGGTCTAACATACCTCATCTTGTTTGCATTCTTTCAAATGGTGATGACTATCAGAATCCAAATATACCTATCCACTATAGTTACCGGGCCCAAGTATGTCATACTTCGTATGGGAATCTCACAGATCTCATATGTAATCACTGGGCTGGCATACGTGTTGCTGAATATCGCATTCCAGATAGAGTACACGAATACTTTTGGTAAGTCTGGCGCTCTCGTGCTATGGGCGATATCATATCTCACAATGTCGTCTTTGGGGTCTCTCAATGAGTGTGTCGCAATACTGTGCTTCCTGTACTACCCACCTTTGATCGGCGCATGGCTTGTGTCACTGATTGTTCTTAACATTTCCCCTACTATATCACCCATGGCACTCACAAATCATTTTTACAGGTATGGATACGCTATGCCCGTGCACAATTCGTACGAGGCTGTTAAAGTTGTCTTTTCAGACATTTACAAAGGTAATTTGGGTCGTAATATTGGGATATTGCTGACCTGGATTGTTCTGTCCAACTGTTTGCTGCCATTTGTCATGATGCATGCAAGTAAGACAATGAAGAAGCGCACCCAGACGCCGGCAGCATGAATATACTCCCAAAAAAACAAAAAACTCCGAAACCGAGAATCGAACTCGGGTCTGCACGGTGAGAGCGTGCCGTGATAGCCCCTACACTATATCGGATTTCTTGGAGAACAGAATGTCGTCAATTGGCCCAATGGTGGACAAGCAAGTGCTACCTCGCAGAGCTCTATGAACAACATGAACATGTCTCTCCATATTGGTTTCTCTCAACCCAAAAGTGAACTATAAGCAAGGAACTGACCCCTCCCCTCCTTGGCCAGTGTGATTGGCTATTCCTTCAAAAGAAAAAGAAGAATTCACTGTCAAGTAAGTGCACATCACCATTAGAAGAAACGTGCGCTACTCATGTCCCCTTGTTGACATGGCTTTAGCGTGTAGAGTCACATACATACCCATTCCACGCCTCTCTTTGCCGATTGTTGTTAGACACATACATAGTGTACGCATTTTGATGTTTTTAAGTGTCACTATGGGACATATTAACATTGACAGTATAAAAGAGAGCTAATTGGTATAGTCTAGGGCACTGGACTAATAACTATTGAATTGCACTCTCCCCTGTAAACTCGCAGCCACTGCACCCAGTACACGCTAAGAAAGAAAGAAAGAAAAAAGTGTTGATATTACATCACATGGGGACAAATATGATGTCATAGAATCTTGAAAAAAAGTATAATGCGGCGGGCGCGGACGGACGATAAACGACCACAACTTTTAAAATTCCAAACGTCTCTCTTTAACTCTCTAACATTTCGTTGTTACCAACCAACGATTAGAAGAAGAATGTCTTTCGTTAAAGAGTACGCTGATAAGAAGGCCATTATCTTCACAGACTTCGATGGCACTGTCACGTTGCAGGACTCCAATGACTACCTAACCGACAACATTGGCTTTGGATACGAGAAGCGTAGACAGTTGAACATGGACATTCTTAATGGCAAGGCCAGTTTTAGAAAAGGGTTTGACAATATGCTCAAGTCTATCCATAAGCCTTTTGACGAGTGTATTGAGTATTTATTGGAGCACGTTCAGCTAGATCCTGGTTTCAAGGAGACATTCCATTGGGCACAGGAGAATGATGTTCCAATCATTGTGGTTTCAAGTGGTATGAAACCAATAATCAAGGCTCTGCTGGAGAGCCTTGTTGGTGAGCACTCTATTGACAAGATCGAGATTGTTTCCAATGACGTCAGTATCCACGAAGACGAGAGTTGGGATATTGTGTACCGGGACGAGACAGACTTTGGCCACGACAAGTCCAGGGCCATCAAGCCATATAGAGAGGCTAGACCACTTGGCTCGAAGCAGAAGCTGTTCTATTGTGGTGACGGTGTTTCTGATCTCTCTGCTGCCAAGGAGACAGACTTGTTGTTCGCTAAGAGAGGCAATGATCTGGTTATCTATTGTCAACGAGAGAACATCCCGTTCATACAGTTTGACTCCTTCAAGGATATCCTGGAGAACATGAAGTCTGTCATCAATGGTGAAAAGACTGTGGACGATTTGAACGAGAACAACAAGTAGATAGATAGTTTTTTTGTTTTTTTTTTTATTAAAAGTTTACTTATACTTAGTCATACCACATCTTGATCAGTTCCTCAGACACAGCACTTGGGGTAAGAACGCCCAAATCCGTAATTAATGCAGTGATCAAGTCATGTGGCGTGAAGTCAATGACTGGAGAATTCTTGGTTTCGTCTTCATCGCTCAGAGTGAAGTTCCATGGGTTCTGTTCGGTTGGAATGTCATCTGGAGCCAATGGGAACATTCTGACAAATTTGTGTGATTCAGAAACGGCGTACAGTGGCTTGTTAGCAGCCTTTGCCAGCACGCCAATCTGGTACGTGCCCACATGGTTGATGATACCACCACTCTCTGCAACACCCTCTGCCCCCACTAGAACCTTATCCACTTTATGTACAACAGACCCCACCACAGAATCGACAATCAACGACACTGGGACACCTTTTTCTCTCAACATCTTTGCCATTATCTCACCTTGTAAAGTTGGTCTGGCCTCGGTGACGATCACTCTAAATCTCACTCTTCTCTCAACAGCGTGATGCAGCAACGTGAAGACGGTTCTGGAGAAGGAATGCACCAGTATTATATCGTCATCCGTGATGAACTTGGCTCCAATCTCAGCAATCTTGTCTCTGGAAGCCTTGGATCTTTCGAGAAACAGCTGTCCATTCTCCACCAAATGGCGTTTACAACTCTCATAGTCATGGTACAAATGGGTGTTTCTCAGCACAAAACGCATAAATAGGTCACAGCCTGCACTCAGCGGGATGGCATTGGGAATGGACCGTTTCAGAGTGTCTGTGGCCTCCTGGAGCAATGTGATGAGTTCAGTGTACGTCGATGGCTGTTTTACACGCAGAAGCGTCACGAGCGACTCGATCGCTGCGATGGGCATCGTCATCTCTGGATCATCCTCAAGAAATTGCAGATACGTCTTTGTAATGTCTAAATCGGCCATCCTTTTAACAATCTTTGTATCTACTTGTTCTTGTTGATAGGAACAAACAGGCAAACAAAGAAGAAAGAAAGAAAGGAAAAAAAAAACTAATCACCACAAAAACAAAAACAAAAACAAAACAACACTCATAACCGTCACCCACCGAGCCAAAACAATCAAACAAACACAATGCTGGCGGCATATTCGCATAGCCGAGTACTGAGCCATCCAGCTCTAGGTAATGTGTTGAAACAGACTGCTGCGTTGTTTAGTACGACAACAGCAAGCGGCTCAGCGCTGCTGTCGCAGCTGAGTAAGATCAGAAATATTGGGATTATTGCCCACATTGATGCTGGGAAGACAACCACCACTGAGCGCATGCTGTTCTACTCTGGTGTCACCCAGAGAATAGGGAATGTGGACCAAGGTGATACTGTCACGGACTATCTCCCACAGGAGCGCGAGAGAGGTATCACCATTCAAAGCGCAGCAATCACGATACCCTGGGATGGGAAGCAGGTGAACCTCATTGACACTCCTGGCCATGCCGACTTTACATTTGAGGTGATTAGATCTTTGAAAGTCCTGGATGCTGCAGTGACTATTCTTGATGCCGTGGCTGGTGTTGAATCTCAGACAGAAAAGGTGTGGAAACAGAGTGGTGATTTGCCAAAGGTACTTTTTGTTAACAAGATGGACAGAGAAGGTGCTGGTTTCAGTAGGACGGTGAGAGAGATCATTTCCAAACTGCATACGAGAGTCTTGCTGGTGAATATTCCACTATTCGAAGAGTCGAATAGAGAACGAAAGTTTGTTGGCATAATTGACATTGTGGATAAAAAAGTACTCAAATGGGACGGTGAAGAGATCAGAGTTTCCGAGCTCGAGGGGGAGTCGCAACTGGAAGAGGTCTCTAAATGCAGAGAGTCGCTAGTCGAGACATTGGGTGAACACGATGAATCCATCATTGATTCATTCCTTGAGCTCGAGGACTATATGGCCATTCCTCCACAGTTGATCAAACAGTCAATCCGCAAGGCCACGTTGGATAAATTCGCTGTACCGGTGCTCTGCGGCGCTAGTTTCCGCAACATTGGTGTCCAGCCACTGATGGATGCTGTATCGATATATCTACCCTCGCCATTGGAAAGGGAACCAGATATCAAGAACTGTGAATCGCTCGTTTTGAAAAATGAAGAAAAGGGATACATTGTCAACAAGAATGAACACTTGGCCGTTGGGTTGGTATTTAAGGTGTTGAACGACCCGATCCGTGGCATTATGAACTTTGCCCGAATCTATTCAGGAAGGCTCAAGAGTAATTCACAAATTGTTGTCGTCAATGGTGGAGTAGCGGAGAAGGTCAGGGTTGGGAAACTATTGAAAATGCATGCCAATGTCCCAGAGGAGGTGAATGAGCTGAAAACTGGTGAGATTGGTGTGATTATAAATGAAAAGTTGAAAACTGGTGACACCGTGCTCAGTCATTTTCAGAAAAAGAACATTCAACCAAAAGAACTGAAGATCCAAGTCAATCCAATTGAGATTCCTCAACCAGTCTTCTCCATCTCGCTGGAACCACGCACTTTTGGTGATAAGAGACACCTCGATGAATCTCTAACTCTGTTGTTGAAAGAGGATCCAAGTTTAAAGATCACTGAAAATGAAGAGACTGGCCAGACAGTGCTATCAGGTATGGGTGAGCTACACTTGGAGATTGCCCAGGCGAAGCTTGTTGAGATGAAATCCAAGTGTGAAATTGGTAAGATCATGGTTTCGTATAAAGAGACTATTCTGGAACCAAGAACAATCACTAAGGAGACACCGACAGGTCTCAAAATAACAGTGAAGTTGGATGCCAATCCTAGTGATGCGCGCTTGTTGCCAAGGGGGAAACAGTACACCAACCTCGGGGACATGGTTTACTTCATCAACGATTATGAACCAAATAATTGGGATGAGACAAAGATTTTACCGTACTCTACCATGCTGAATGCGTTTATTTCGGGAACTATATCTGCGATTCAAAGAGGTCCAAATTTGAAGGTGCCATTGCATTCAACGCTTGTTGAGATTGGAGACTTGGAAATCCCTGATGATTTCAACGATACAACTGAACTGATCAACTTGATCAGATCATGTATCCTTGAAATTGTTTCTGAGTCGTCCAACTTCCAAGTTATGGAGCCTATTATGCGTGTTGAAATCGAGTTGAACTCTGAAGACATGGGTAACGTGATTCAAGACCTCACTTCAAAGCGTAATGGTGAGATTTCCTCCATCGACGACAATGACACTGGCAATGATTTACAGATTGAGTTTCAGAAAATCAGCGAAACCCAGTCCCTGCCTTTCGACCCTACAGATAAATCAGCTGGTGCTGATGATGAGAACTTCAACAGTGTTCAACTAGTTCATGCCGATGTCCCATTGAAGGAGATGATTGGATACTTGCCAAAGCTGAGATCGCTGACCAAAGGTCGAGCCACCTTTAACATGGAGCTCAGGGGTATGCAAACAGTCACTAGTGAAAGATTTGAAGAAATTGCCAACGATGAAGGAGGTTACTAGAAAACAGTGTATACTTGTACATAGAATTTTACACCATATACATACAATATACAATATAATTAATATATGATTACGTAGTCTATAAAGAACCGTTTTATGTTTTATTTTTCGCGAAAACAGGGACCGCCGATCTCTGTTCGGCTCGACTCGATTCGCGAAATTTCAAAGTTAAAAAGAAACGTTTCTCTGCATGCTCATGCGTCGGCCTTTTAAAAATAGTTTTGGTCTGGGTTCATATTTTTTTCAAGAAGGCGTACAGGGACAAAAAGTGGTTGATGATATTTAATTACCTTGCTACTAATAATTTTCAGTTGAGAACCATACAAGCACAGTGTGGGGATAGAGATTGGCAAAATTCAACAGTTGGTTTTTGTATGTACTGATGCTGCGAATTTGGGGCTTCCTACTGAGCCACCTCCTTCTGGTGTTGCTATCTAGCCTGGGAAGGATGTGCTGGACCCAAGCAACTGGCCAGGCTCTTCCATCTGGTTTACAGTTGCAGTGGCAGTTGCAGAATGCCACACTTCTCACCCTGTGCAGAAACAGCGATCTATACGCCATTCTTGAGACTATCCAGTCTTTGGAGGACCGCTTCAACAGGAAGTTCCACTATCCCTGGGTGTTTCTGAACGATGAGCCCTTCACTGATGAGTTCAAGGAGAGAGTGGTGTCGGTCGCCAGTGGTGAGGTCAAGTTTGGGCTGATTGATCGCAAGAGTCATTGGTCTCTACGGTCTGATATCGACCTGGAAAAATTCCAACAGTCGCTCGAGTCTCTGAGGGAGAAAGTTGTGTATGGTGACTCTGTCAGTTACAGGTTAATGTGTAGATGGTACTCTGGTTTCTTCCAATGGCATGAGCTTCTCCTGGATTACAAATACTATTGGAGGATCGAACCAGATGTGAAGTTCTACTGCGATGTGCCGTATGATGTTTTTGAGTTTATGAAGGTGAACAACAAACGCTATGGTTTCACCATTTCCATTTTCGAGTACGAAGTCACCATTGAGACTCTGTTTGATACAGTTATTGACTTCTTGAACACCCACTGGGAACTAGTGCAGAAGAATGTGCCCTCTGATAGTCTGAGAGACTTCATTGTGACGAAAACCGGTCTCTACAACCTGTGCCACTTCTGGACCAACTTTGAGATTGGCGACCTTGATTTCTACAGAAGCGAGCTATATACCAGCTACTTCCAGCATCTGGACTCCAAACTAGGATTCTTCTACGAGAGATGGGGAGATGGTCCGGTGAGATCGATCTTCAATAGTCTCTTTCTGAACAAGGATGAAGTCCACTGGTTCAGTGACTTTGGGTATCAGCACCCACCATACATGCAGTGTCCTTTGGACCCACAGACAAGGCAGGCACTGAAGTGCTCGTGTAATGAGAAAGAGGACTTCACCTTCCATGACTACAGCTGCACACCACATTTAATGAAAATTATTCATAGTTAGCAACAAATAGGTAGGTAATAAGGGATAGAATATACATATATATATATGAGCTGCGTCTATTCTCTCTCATTGTCCTTCTCAGTGTCTTCCAAAAACTTCAACTGCTCCTCAATCTCTTTGCAAACATTGGCATTGCTCTCCCCTTCAAAGGCATCTAGCTCAATATCCATTTCACAAACCAGGAAATGCATTGATCTCCACTGAACCAGCTCGAAGTCATAGCCAATTCTCTTAGCCATTCCAGGGCCATAAAGTCGGATTCTATCACCGGACGTTCTATCAAAGATTTTACCATCTTTACTCAAAGTTACTGGGTTCAGTTTAGGGAAGTTGGCATGAACAAACATGATTCTTGGATCTTTCTGGCCAGCCTTCCCATAATTGTAGTCCTCAACAGGATCATACTGGCCCATTCCGCAACCGATGAACTCGTGATCCATGTTGAAGTGCCCAAACGCATTTAAGAACTTCTTGACTTGGTAGTACTTCGAGTCCAACGCTACAGCAGCAGCAAGGAACGTCTCTTTATCACCTTCACCGTCCGATCCTTGGGAGAAGAGTGGATAGTAGTGACTAGGTCCGTATAAATTGTAGTATAGTGCCAGAAACAGATCCTTGACATGGTTTGCTTTCGAAATCATCAGCTGGCCTGATTCAGAACTGGAATCTGGAATGGCACCTCTTCGATCATGGAATGTCACATCTTTCTTCATGTCTGCCTGTGACCAGTCTGGTCTGTCATGCTTCTCCCTATCGTCGTATCCAAATCTGACTCTCTCTTCAGCAACATCAATACCAGCAATTGTGTAATAGTTTGGCGAGGTGGCTCTCCTCCAGAAATCAGGCCAAGTGACAAGGCCAGTGCTCCTGAAAGGTTCTGCCTCAAAGAGATAGTCAGGACTATGAGCTGGGATGTTATCAGAGTCAAGAAGTAGGACATTTTGAAAGCTTGAAACAATCAAAGCAAGAGCCTTGTACTGATACCCTTTAAACTCAAACATGGAGTAGGCTTCACTTCCAAGCGCATCTGGTAGGAAGATACATTTGGCATTCAGGGCAGGGAACACCTTGGAGCAGAGTTCGATTTCATACTCATCTTCCGTTGGGATCAACACCTCTACTGGTAGTTTACAATCCAGCGAACGGAGAGACTTGATGGACAGGAGGGCCAGCCAGTTGAACTTTCCCCCACCAACGTAGACGATACCATTGCCGTTGTATAGCTTCTTCGGGTGCGATTGTGGCAGGGCACTCACGACTGACGAATGAGACTTCTTCAAGCTGTCCACCTCATCCTCAGACAGATCCAAAAAGCTGTTGAGATAATCCTCAGAGAATACTTGGTCTGATGGACCATCATAACCAGCATGGTAAATTCTGTCTTTGGACTTGTAGCGATTCAATGGAGGGACCTTGGGCTCACCCTTGAGCAACGCTTTGAAGACTTCAGTGAAGAAGTTGTGAGACTGCATCAGTCTTCCGGGTCTGGCATCCATTTGGAGCGATATCTGTCTGATCTGCTCTTTTTTCGAGAGCTTTCCTACATTTCCTTCGACTATTGGCCGCTGTCTTTGCTCCTGCTTCTGCTTTTCTTTCTCCAAGTTCCTCTGGCCTGCTGGTGTTTTGTAGAATGGGACTGTGTCGTCTGTCTTCGAGTCTCCCTGTCTGGAGACGTCCGCTCGAATCACCGAAGAGCCAACTTCTGCTCCGTTTTTCTGACTCACCCTGAATCCTCCAAGCAGCAGTATAATTGTGATTATTAGTGTCGCCAGCATCAGCACTGGCCGTTTACGTGTGAGTCTTTTGATGGCATGATACATCATCACTGCCATTTTTGGAGAGAGAAGTCCACACCCCTCAGATTTCTGTCAATGCCGAGGAAAGTAAATTGCGATGGACTCAGGCCCCCTGAAGCAAATCAAACACTTCTTCTTTACTCGAGACTCAGACTCAGACTCAAACAGACTAGAGTGTTTGGACTGAAACGCACTTAAATAGTCCTGAATAAATTGGTCTAGATAGTCCGGGGGACAACGACACCAAAAAAAAAGATTGGGCACTGGTACGGCCAAATCATAGAAGATAAAAGGTCACGTGTTCATGCACATGCATTGTGGATTCTTTTTTTTTTCTATTTTATTTTTATTTTTTTTAGTAAAAGGAGCAGAGAGAGCCTTGTAACAACCATAACAGGAAATGTCGAATCTCTTTGTGCAGGATGACGATGACGATATTCCGTCCAACAACCAGTCACAACATCTGTTCACAAATGAGCTTGAGACGCTTCTCAGCGATGATGAAGATGAGGATGATCCAGTCATCACAGAGGTCCCAATCATCCTCAGGAACACACCGTCATTGAACCATGATCTCTATGCGCTTCAATACGCAAACCGTCCCAAACACCGTCCAATCACTGGTGCTAACAGGGTCATGGAGACAAGGATAAAACCGCTATCAAACTTGATTGAAGTTGACATACCCGTTGACACTACAAAATTCTACGATGTTTCCAAGTCTGAAGAATGGGGCGGCGTTGAGAGACAAACGTTGCAAGGTGTCCTCCTCGATTTGGATGGATACTTTGTAGGAAAAGTTCAGAATGGCCAGTTGGTTTTGATACCGATTGATGGAGTTTCCCAATTAAGAACCAGCTTGAAGCATATTGACAGAGAGTTCAACGACAAGAAGGAAATGGCGAGAATAGAAAACAATGCCAACAGAACTGCAACTGGTCAAAACGACGTCCAGGTCGTCCAGATGTCTGTGAGAAGCTCTACTGATAATGCCCCAAGGTTGGGTGGTGCTCTTCTTGCTAGAAAGAATGTTGATGAGGAGCAATTCACGGTGCTAAAATGGAATGATTTGACTGATGAGGCAAGTAAGGAGTTGAAGGAGAAACTGGCTCAACTCAACGATGACCACCTCAACGTTGAATTGAAACCTATAACGACTAAAGAGGAATATATAGAACTGTTGGTCAAGGAGACAATCTCTTGAACTACACACACATCACTTCATAATAGAAAAGAAGGAGATTGCATTCATCAAAACCACTTGGTTCGTAGCGTATTAAGCCAGTACGCTATCCAGCTGATCCATGCTCTCGAACTGATCCTGCTGTCCTACTCTTCTTAGGATCTCTCTCTTTGAACTCTCCACAACCTCTCCACCAATGATAAACTCATCCAAGATATGATACGCCCTCTGAAAGTTGAAAATGATATCCAACTCACTCACATTCCCATACGACCTATCCATCTGCTCCACAAATCTGTGAATGACTTCCAGAGTCAGCAGCTCATTCTCATCGTTATCGATCCCTGCAATGAAAAACAAAGACGCATATCTTCTGTACACGATCTTGCTATCCTTGTACTCTGAAACGTTGCACATTTTGGCACGGCGTCCAAGAACAATGGCCGTCAGTTCTCTAGTGATTCGGGTCTTTTCCTTTTGTGAGATGGCAGTGTACCATTTAGAAAGTCTTACTTTTCCCTGTCTTGACAGCAGAATCAAGTAGTTGATTCCCATTGTGACGTATGCTAATAATGTTTGCTTGTTTGTTTATGTGTAAATAACGCCCTTTTTTCCTGTTGTCTTTCCTCATTAAAAAAAAAAATCCCACCTATTCCAGGTGAGGAGAATAAAAAATCAAATGGACGAGTCCGGAGTCGAACCGGAGACCTTCCGCATGCTAAGCGGACGCGCTACCAACTACGCCACACGCCCAATTTATAAGGGTATAAGGTATGTGATTTTCCTTTCTGTATTCTATCTCTTCCGGGTACCTCATTTCAAATTTCACCCCCTCCTGTGTGTGGTGTAGGAAAATTCAAGGCCACATTCCATATTTAGAACCTCTGTATATCGTATTAAAATGTTTATAGTACAATCCCGTTCTCACCAAACAGTATTGTGGGTGTTCATGAGTTTAGCTTCATCCCTTAATCACTAAAGTGTAGTGTGGTGTGGAATGGTGTCAAAAAAACCGGCCCGGTCTGAGCAGCTGAGAGAGTGAGAGCAAGAGGCAGATATGAATGAAGTTTATTTTGGAACTCAAAAAGCGAGCTGATGATTTCAACCAAACCTAAAAGCTAAAACGTGATGAGGTGTCATGTTAGCAGTGCCCCCCTTCTTGAACTGTAGAAAAGTCCCGCTGTATTCCAAACGAGCTGCAGACTACTGTAACTTTCTTCGCCAAATTGGCAAAGGCCCAGTGACAACAGGTTGAGATGTCTATGGTCTAGGCTCGCTAGTCTAGACTCGCTAGTTCTTGAACGAGACATACGATCTGGACCTGAGATTCGAAACTGGATGTGACACGATGACAGGTGACAGAGGGTATCGTCACTTTTAACAAAACAAGCACAAAGAACAAACAAAAAAACAATGAAAAATGAAATGTGAGGTGTAATGGGTGAAAGGGCATTGCGTAATCCAGGAGTTTGAACTTATTGTCCAACTGAAATTATTTGTGCAGATAGATGTAAAAGACCACCACTACTTAAGACTAAAAGACTAAGGTGTGTGTATGTGTGAGTGAGATCTAAGGTCTATTCCGCCATACAATGAAACAGAACCATACAAGACTCCGGCTAAATGGGGCGTCTCAGTGGCTGATTAACGCCGTACCTAATCAAGGCGAAAAGAACAAAAGAACAAAAGAAACGGAAAAGAAAAGAAGTTTCCCCACGATCCGGGTAACTGTAGCTGGTGTCAAAATTACGCTTTCTCATGTAAACTAACTTTGCAACTTGTCTTTTACATTTAACTCATAGGAAGCAAAGTGGTGAATGGTAGCGCTTCTAGTTCTGATCTGAGCCAGTAATACATAGACACCACCATCATCATCATCAACAACAGCAACAACAAACTGCCTGAGCTTTCTTTCCCTCGACCATACAATGAATCCAGAAGATCACCAACACCAGCACCAGCAGTTCGAAGACATAGCGTCGGACCTCGATGCCATGCTGTTCCGTAACTGGGACTTCGACTTTGATCAGCTCCCGCAGAGTGATGGAAACAACAACAACACTCAGCCAGCCGAACAACTGGCTGAAGTACCCGTCACTGGTTACCCCATTATACAAGAGCAAACTCCCCCAGAACCAGAGCTCCATTCCTTCCAACCAGAGAAGCAGTTACAACAGCGACTACAGCACCAGCACCACCAGCAACTACAGCCTTCACATCAGCAAGAGTCTCAGAATCAGGACACCACGGGTTCATTCACTACACCACACCGTGGCAGAAAGAAGAGAATGCGGAACTTCACCGTCTGCGAAGCGTGTCGGCTCAAAAAGATCAAATGTGACTTGGTCAAGCCAACTTGTGGAGGCTGTAAGAAGACGGGTACAATGTGTACTTACCGAGCACCAGGTTCATCTAGTGCAAAGAGACCTCGCTCAAACATCTCAAAGTTGGCGGATACCTCAGTGGAGACTATGCCAGCAACTTTAGAATCGTTTGGTGGTGTTTGGTTTGCTCAGGTGGACTCCTTGTTCCAATGGCCAGTTATGGGCTACCTGCGTGATATCACCCCCATCTCTCCCACCCACGAAACTATCACACGGCACAACAACCATGGGGTTGCGCCGTATACAAAGCTGTCCCGGGAAGAGATTGATCATCTTCTGGATGTATTCACGAGAGACCTTGAGAAGTCCGTGTATGACTTCAATCACAATATTCAGACCAAGAATCCTTTTATCAGTTACAAGAGACTGGAAAGAACAGTCAGTTTTATCAAGAGGTCTTTGAAGAAGAGCAATATGACCAGCATCCTCCATGTGCAGATACCCAGTGAGTTGGTCCAGCTTCCTCTTTTGGTGATTATTGCCGCAAGTGCAGTGATCTCTCGGCCACTGACTCTTAACAATCTGAACGATTACCACAATTCAATGCAAGAGAAGTCCAAATGTCTGGATTTGTCGTACCGGCTCTATTTGCTGGCCGAGTATCTGAACGAGTTACCAGCGTATAGGATTGATGACCTCAACATACACTCGGTGCAGATGCTCCTAATCAAGGCCAACTACTGGATGTATAACATGAAACCTTGGAGGGCCTGGGACCTTGTTTCACAGAGCTCAGCGAAGGTTATCCAAATCAGCGAAGAGTTCAAGGACCCATTGAAAACGTTTACCGAGGAAGAACACAGCATTCTCGAGAGAGTGTTCCATACTTGTGTGCGATACGAGTCTGAGTTGCGAGTGGAGCTGGCTCCAACTTCTGTTCCTCCCAGTCATATCATCAACTACAAGTTTCCCAAGGTGTATCCTGTGCCTCCACTGGATGGGTCAATGGATATTGATGAAGAGCTCGGCTGGTTTTATTACCTAACTGAGATCATCTTGCGAAGAATAGAGAACAGAATCCTGGATGAGTTCTTTACTCCCGCGTATGATGAGGCAACAGGGAATCACTACCTGGACTGGTCCAGACTCGACCTTGTTGCCACAAGCGAGGCAGTCCACAACTACGTTGTTGAAATCAACAATGTGGAGAAAGCCGTTGAGGTGCACCTGGACAACATCATTAGGGATAGCGAAGATATTGTGGCTGAGGTTTCGCATCCTAATGGGTATCCGTTCCAGAGTGTGACATCCCCTTCGCCTGTCCAATCTGCAAAGAACTCGCCAGTGTCGCCTCTGACACCGCTGTCGTCTCCTGCAAACATGATCTCAGGTAAGCAGGTGATGATTCCAGAGGCGTTGAACTTTATCAGAACCAGGCTCATCACTATAAGGCTGTTGCTTTACAGACCAATAGCATTCTGTATCTTGCATGCACCGCTACCCACAGAGGAAATGGTGCTGATCCCCACAGTGAACGAATTCCTAAGGCAGACATCACAGACACTCGGGTTGATGAACGTGCCATTGGCTGCTCACAGACACTATGGTTCCTGGATTTATCTCCGTAATGTCTTTCTCTGTATCATTGTTGCAGTGGCCCTTTTCAAACGTTTCAGAGAGCACTTTGCCACTAAAGAGCAGATCGAAAGCCTTGTCAAAGAGAGCATGCAGATCTACGACTACTGGATTGATGAGTGCCCTGACTTTACTGATGCTCGCAAGGTGTCTGTCTACGTTTTAGAGAATATCGACTCTTTATAGTGGTCTGCCGTGGGCCATTACCCTGGTAACAGGACCACGGTTGTTTTAGGATTAAAATAAATAACAAAAACAAAAACAAAAAATCCGTAGAAACAAAAACATCAACAAAAACATAAGTGGCAAAGAAGAGAAATATTTAGAGTGACAAACAAAATGAGTGGGCCCTGTACACCCATGCTGATACATATTCCGGAGCCCTCAGTGGATTCTCCACTGTCTACTAGATCACCGCACTCTCCAGACGTTCTTCAGGTGAAATACAAGGACTATAGAAGCGCCATTGACGCCATTCAACAGCTTGAAAACGAGCTAAACGAATTCCAAACGTCGAGCTATGAGCTCGAGAAAGAACTTGAGAAGGAGCTTCTGGATTTGGAACTGAAGAACGAAGCTTTGAAAGACAACGTTGACGATTTAGAGAGAAAGCTCCTCAAGGGTAGAAAAGCTCTATCGCAACAGGAGCAGAGGTTCAACGACTCTAGAGAGGGTTTGTTGAAGGAGCTGGAAACATTACGATCTCAGCTTAATGCAAAGACAGCTAAACTAGTGGACATCGAAATTGCGAATGACAACCTTGAGCAAAATGAGAGAAACTTTGAGGTGAATCAGAGCGAGTTGAAGGATGCGTATAACAGAGTTCTAGAGAGAAACATCTTGCTAGAGACAGAGGTTAACGATATGAGGACTCTACTACTCAAAGAACAGCTGCACAATCAGAATATTGTCAATGAACTCAACGATTTAAAACTGAAGCCAGTTCCTCAAGCATCGTCTCGTTCAAGAACAGCTTCTTCACCAATACCGAGATCTAATTCGTTATTTCAATTGCACACCATGAGGACACAGTCAAAAGATATGACTTCTAAACTGGATAGCATCAAGAACTCTCTGCATTTCAGAAAGGCCAAAGCTACCACAACAACCAAGATTTCGGGCACACATGTTACCACACAGACTCCAGGGTCAAACCATAGTGCGGCGGCGCTGGATAATGACAACAACGAAGCCGAGAGCAAGACGAGGAAGAAGGCCATATCCTTGTCTCCAAATTCTTTTGCACTGAGCTCGTTGATTCATTCAAAGACGACGCGGTTGACCAAGCTTGACACAATAGAAGGTTCCCCAAACAAGGAGCTACAAGGACTCGTTGATGATAAAAAGTCCAAAAAGAAACCTGCCCGTCTATCATTTGGTGGGTTTCTGTAAGCCTATAGAACAACAGTCACATCAAGTTCTGGCACCACTGGTGGTGGTCCAGTTCCTCCCCCAAACCATTGCTAAATCATAGACTATGAGTTTGCCCCATCTCTCATTATAAGTGAACCATGATTTCAACAACCTGAACATTTTGGCAATAAAGCCCAACTTTGAATCATTCCAGATGTTCTCCTTCTCTTCGTCATATACAGTTTTGGCACAATACTGAGACATGATCAAGAAAGTTCGCTCAGGGCCCAGTGGATTCTGTAGACACTCATCCAGATTTCTCGTCAGATCGTTGGTCTTCAAGATCAACAGCACAACTCTAGGGATTCTTGCAAGGATCGCCATCAAATTACCAAGTAAATCACCCTCAGTCAACGCAGTTTTCATATTCGTCACCTCTGTATCATCACGCACTTTAGCAGTGTCATAGTTCAATGCAGTGGCTATATCACGTCCAGTGATTGCAGCAGCAAAGAGTGGGAACTGCCTCTTGTCAATTCCTGCAAACTTTTCTGCGTACAATTCCATCTCGTCAGCGTCTTTATCTAGTAATGCAAGCCAGAAATGGGCATAATCACGTCTCATCTGGGTGGTCACTTGTCTATACAAACCATGGTCATACAGTATGATTTCAAAATTGTGGGGATTGCTGTTTGAAGAAGATGATGGTTTGGGTCTGATGGCCAAGTTTCCGCCGTGTGGGTCACAATGGATACCGACACCCGGTGTGAAGATCATATTGTTGAATATGTGGGACAGACAAGAAGAGACCTCTGACCTAGAGATATGGTTGGCATCCATAAAGGCAACATTGTCCAGTCTTTCACCACGGATGAACTCCATGATGAGGATTCTCTTGTTGGATGAAACAACTTCAGGGATGCGCAGCGCCGTGAGTTTCTGGAATTTCTTAAAGTATTCGGCAGTCGCTTGCGCATTCTGTGCCTCGTTTTGAAAGTTGAGCTCGACATAGATAGAGTCATTCAACTCATCACCGAGCCATGTGAGCGGGTATTCAGGGAAGACTTTATCTAGCAGATTGAACACCGTTCTTGTTAGGAAAACGTCTAGAGGGACAAACTGTTTCAAAGAGGGGTGCTGGCACTTCACAGCCACCTTCTCCCCAGTGGTCTTGAGCACACCAGCATGAACCTGTGCCAACGATGCAACTCCAATAGGTGCTGGATTGAACTCGGTGAATAATTCGTCAATACCCTGTCCCAGATCGTCTCTAAACATTTGATCAATCTCCTCCATGGTGGAGTGGGGACACTTGTCCTGTAATGGAATCATGGTTTCGGTCCACTCTTTAGGCAGGAGATAGGTCATCGCGGAAATGTGTTGGCCCAGTTTGATGTAAATACCACCATTCTTCCCCAGCGCTTTCAGTGTGATGTGTGCACATTTGAGATGGCAGTCGCTGAGTGCGTCTGCCTGGACCTGTTCGTCTGGCTCGTATGAGTTCAGAGCCAGCGTCTTCTTATAGTGGTAAAAGCACTTTACTGTGGCCACAGTAATCACGTTCACTCTGCAGAGAGTAAGCCAGGTGTGCTTTGTCAAATGATGGAAATTGTCCTCTGTTTGATACAATGTAAACCCAAGCACTCCCGCTCCTCCCAATACCGCCCAGGAAATGTACGACGATCTGCTGACATGGCGTTTGTGTTGATGCTGGTCTTGTTGTCGTTGTTGTTGCTGTTGGCTTTGAAAGAGGCCAAAAGACTGATGCAAACGTCTTTTTTGACCAACAAGCGCCGCCGCCGCTGTTCGAGACGCCGCCGCCGTGGGCAGCAGCAGCGCTCTTTTCCATACCGACGATCTCATCACCACCATCGTCGCTGTATCCCTTCTTGTTAGAGCAACGCTGTCCACAGACTTGTTGGTTGGGAAAGAGAGAAACAAATCGACATGTGATTTTTTCGCGAAACTCCACAAGTCCATTCAAGAAGAATCAGTATGGTGGTGGACCCCTACTACAAACTTGAATTCAGTTCATTTAAAATTCAACGGAACGGTTAAACGAGAGAATATTCACTCTGGAACTGGTGGTGAGTACTGTGGGATCTTCTCGATGTGCTTGCTGTTTCGCATACTCAAATAGGTGTTCCATGCGATGCTCATCAAGTTCACAGCCAGCAGCTGGTGGTGCACAGGAACCAGCGCAAAGTTGAAGAGCTGGAACACTGGCCAAACCGCCCAGTTGGCAGTGAGAGTTGGCCACCAGTTCTCGTGCAGTTTTTCCATTGCCGCTGCAAGAGACTTTCCCTCCATTTGGGACATCACAGTGAAGTACAAAGGGATGCCCACTGGTGCCCAGCACAGCTGATCCACCGCTGTGCGCACCACCGAGTTTCTGAACGCATCGAATCTAGGGTTTGCCACTATAGATCCAGCTGGGAACTTGACTCTTGATAGAAAGCGGTACCACTTGTCTCCAATGAAGGAAAAAATGCACGAGCCATAGATAACAGCCCGCGCCGTCCTTTCAAAGTCGTACACAACAACGGCAGCTGCAGTTGGACGTGTGGTAGTGAGGGGTCCTGTATCTGACTTGTTCAAAACAGGAGATTCTGTAGGGAATGCTAGCTGGGCAATCGCATCACCAGCGCCAAAGAGGAACCCAGTGGTGATGAAGTTTGTCAGTCTTGGCCGGGTGGCGATAAGACGCTGGTAGCCAGAGAACATTTGTCCGTGATAAACAATATGAATACAATGAATATACGACTTTACCAAGAACCGTGTGTCAAGTGGCCTCAAACAGGATGGATGGACAGCACGATGAACAGCTGTTGTGTTGTTGTGTTCATCTTCCCCTTCATTGACGCAGCAAGGTTACTTACTCTGTGGCCCTAAACCAAAACCAAAACAAACAAAACAAACAAAAAAAGGACAATAAATATCAATTACGTAATATATTTGGTAATTTTTAGTGGATTCCGAAAAACCGACCGAAAAGGTTCCGGAATTCGAAACTCCAGTTCCGAAGGACACAAAGACCCAAAGAGGAAATTCTCGTAAAAAGTATCTTTTTTTTGTTGTGCTGGTGCCGGACTGCGGGTGACGTGTTTCCTTTCAAGCGGGACAGTGCCCCACTCCAAATAATAAAAAAACAGCTGTCAACAGGCAGAACAGAGTGGGGCCATATGTTTCTGCCTGGGGGGAAAAACCCATTTTTTGGGCTGGTTGTTTTGGCTCAACACCACCGCCACCACCACTCGAAATCTGGGCAGAAGAGGAGTTGCTTTTACCTTGGTGTGTCTGAAGTAGACTGACTTGTAGGTGGTGGTGGTGGTAGTAGTCGTAGAGTGTGAGTACTGGTGTTCGGAGGGTGGGGAGGGAGGTGCATGGAAAGAGCGGTCCCCGATCTCGGGGCCATATTTTGTGTCAACGGTGGCAGTAGCGGGCTGGCTGTTACTGGCTGTTACTGGCTGTTGCTGGCTGTTGCTGTTGTTGCTGTTGTTGTTGGGGGGGGAGGAGGAGGAGGGGGAGCTTGCTGCTGGTACCACACTGTGGTGGTGCACTGTGGTGCTGTGGTGCACTGTGGTGGTGGTCCCTCTCTGTCGCGCCCAGCTTTCGCACCACTCCAGCCGTTCTGGTGGAGCAGAAGGAGGAGAAAGGCTTGCTCGCACCACCACTAGAAAGTTGGCCCAAAAAAAGGACATTTGGGATAAACATGACTACGGCTCAAACCACGCAACGGCACCAGATCTGCACTTCCTTAGACCCTGTCTTGGATACCCCAGTTTCTTCTCTCTGCGTGATTTGGTCACCAGTCACACTTAAAACACAAAAAGAGTCTAATGCGGGCCACTCAAAGTATGCTTGTTTGTCATTTCGAGCTTTTCTCCACACTTTCTCCTGCTGAGTATAAGTATCCATCACTTTTCTCTTTAATCTATCTCTTTTTTTCCAGTTCTTCCCTATCAACAAACAATAACAACAATAACAACAATGGCCTACAACGCTAACGCCCAAGACCTAGAGAAGCAGCTCACCAACTCTGATGTCCAAGACACCTACCACAACGATGTCTCCAAGGTTGTCACCTCTGGTGACAACAATGAGTACATCCACTTGGGCCGCACCAAGGTTTTGAAGTCTGAGCTAATGGAGGCCTTTGGTGGTACCTTGAACCCAGGTGTTGCCGCGCCATCCATCCACAAGTTTGCCAACCCAGCCCCATTGGGTCTTTCTGCCTTTGCCCTAACCACTTTTGTTCTTTCCTTGATTAACGCTCAAGCTAGATCCGTCACCACCCCAAACATTGTCACTGGTTTGGCTTTCTTCTACGGTGGTTTCGTCCAATTGCTTGCTGGTATGTGGGAAATTGCCGTTGAGAACACCTTTGGTGGTACCGCTTTGTCCTCTTATGGTGCTTTCTGGATGGCTTGGGGTGCTATCCAAGTCCCATGGTTTGGTATTAAGGCCGCTTACGATGACCCTATCGAATTGAGAAACGCCCTTTCTTTCTTCTTGCTTGGCTGGACCATTTTCACCTTTATGTTGCTCCTAATGACCTTCAAGTCTACTGTCGCCTTCTTCTCCTTGTTTTTCTTCTTGGAACTCACATTTATCCTATTGACTGCTGGTGATTTCACTGGTAAGACTCACATCAGTAAGGCTGGTGGTATCTTTGGTATTATTACTGCTTTCATTGCTTGGTACAATGCATTCGCCGGTATCGCCACAAAGCAAAACTCTTACATTACTGTCGGTGGTATTCCTTTGCCAGGTTCAAAGAAGTAGATTTGTGTCTAGATGTTTGTGCTTTTGCTTCCATTCATGTTAATTAATCATTGATACTTTAATATTTATTATGCAGTTTTAATTCCATTCTTTTGTAGTACGATTCCGTTAATACTATGAAAACTACTATAAATTATATACATAGTCTAAATATAAGTATAACACCAATCCCCACTAATCATCATATCTAATATATATACATACATATTTAAAGAATACGTGAATGTATTTATCATTGACTTAAAATTAAATACAACACTTGATTTCACGCCCCCATTCACTGTTCAGGATCTGTTTACCATTGATTCTTCTTGTTGGAACAGGATCCAATATACTGTAAATCACATTTCTGCAACGTGCCCTCTTAATCAACTCAATCGGCTCATAACCATGTTCACTCTTCCGGTCCTCAAGGTATCTCTTGTAAAATTCATCCTGAGAGTTGGCCTCTTTCCACAGGTGTCTCCCTGTGCGCATGGCCATATAGATAACACCACACGCCCAAATATCCAAAAGTCTTGGGTCAAACTCTTCTGCAACGTACTCTTCAGGTGCAATATACGGAGATGAACCACAAATCCCATTCGACAGATGGATCTCAGACTCCCAAGCCATCCTGAAGCATTCACCATTACCGAAATCAGTAATCTTCAACGTACCTTTAGACGTCAGTAGCAGATTCTCGGGCTTCAGGTCTCTGTGTGTAATACCCATCTCGTGCATATAGTTAACACCACGGATCAACTGTTTGAAGAAACAATCAGCTTCAAGGTATTCCAGTTTGCCACAAGCGATAATCAGCGTGTACAAATCACCGCCTGAACAAAACTCCATCACTTCAACATAATCACCCTTAGCATCTTGCAACAAATCAAGTGTCTCGATAATGTTGACATGCTTCAAACTCGAAGAAATGCAAAACTCTGATGTCAACCGTTTAGAATACTTCTTCGCGTCTTCGTTAGGTTTCCTCTTGAACTCCTTCACGGCAAACCGTTTCTCCCCCTCGCCATTTTTTTCTCCTCTCTTGTGTGAGATACGAACAACACCAAACGTACCTTTACCAACAACCTCTTGGCAACGACCATATCTTTCTACAAACGTCTGGTTCACATTCTCACCTATTCCTGTGGACGGCACCCCATCAGCCTTCACACCGGGCACCTTGGTTGCACCAGAGAAGATATATGCGCCATTCATCCCATTCTTCTGCTGTTGAAGCTTCTGCTGTTGTTGAAGCATCCCGGAAAATAACGAAGGTGGATCCACGTCATTGCCAGAGGAATACAGTATGTCAGGAACAGCACTGACTGCACCATCACGCAGCTTGTTACCAACACCACCGCTCAGAAGGTTCTTAAACATGTTGGTCAGCTTCTCTTGTCTCTTGGTATTGCGGAGATGGTGTTGATGTGTTCCATCTTCGAAAACAACAAAGCGAGCAAGGTTCTTACTTGTGCTCGTTGCAGAGGAGTTCGAGTTGTAATGTGATGCAGACGACGAAGAGCGTGAGAGGTGTGCTGCAGGCGGTGTGGTTATCTGGTTGATATTGCTACTGGTCGAATTTGGTGACTTTTCTGCTGCTGCTGGTGAGACCTTCTTCGGGGGAAGCCTTGATGGGAACTGCTGTTGTTGCTGTTGCTGTTGCGGTGTGGGTACCACCTTCTTTTCTTCCTGTGTGAGATGTTGAAGTGATGAGGAGGATGAGTTCAGGGAAGATGCATTGGACGAGGATCTGGTGCCACCTGTACCTGCATTGGTGGTCACGTTGTTGCGAATCGCTGGCGGCGGCGACGACGACTTTGTCGCCGCCGCCACCGCCACCGCCGTGGTAGCCAGCTTGTGGTCACCAGAGAACATTCTGGTTATCTTCGCCAGTGCGGACTTTCGAGATTGGCCCTCTGTCATGATACGCTTTTGTGCTTGTGGGTGAAAGAAAAGATGGTAAAAAGAGACCAACCAGGCCTTCTTTTTTTGACACTTGATTCCAACAGAAAAAAAATTCTTCTGACTATGTGTCACGTGAAATGTGTATCATTATCACGTGGTTAGTTTTATTATATAATCACATTTTTCTTGATTGATTGATTTTGAGGGGACCCAAAACACAATTTGAAACAAAACAACAACATTTAAACCCCTTTTCTCTTTTACAATAACAACAATAAAACAACAATACCAATAACAATACCAATAACATTAGAATGAGTTGGACAGGGTTCAAGAAGGCTGTATCGCGTGCTGGTAATCAAGTCAGTTAGCTTCTTTCTTTAACATGTCTTTGTGTTATTTTTGTGGTGCAAACTGTACTAACATAAAAATGAAACAGGTGCTTGTGAAGAATACCGACCGTGCGAGTGATAAAGACTATGACATTGAGGAACGTCGTTACAAAACTCTTGCAAAGAATGGTAGAGATCTAGAAAAGGAAGCCAAGGGGTACTTGGACTCTCTTAGAGCTATGACACAGTCTCAGGTGAGAATTGCTGAGGTTATTTCCTCTCTCTATGATGACGCGAAATCAATGGGTGGTTCCGCCAACGTTGGGAACTACTACTTACAAACAGTGCAGGAGTTTGATTCTGAGACCGTCAAGCAGTTGGACGGTCCATTCCGTGAGACTGTGTTGACGCCATTGACCACTTTCACCCAGTACTTCACCGAGATTGATGAAGCAATCAAGAAGAGAGCACACAAGAAAGTTGACTATGAAAGTGCAAAGGCCAAAGTTCGAAGATTGGTTGACAAACCAGCAAAGGATGCTTCGAAGTTGCCTAGAGCTGAAAAGGAATTGCAATTGGCAAAAGAGATTTATGACCAATTGAACGACCAGCTCAAAGAGGAGCTTCCCCAGTTGATTTCCCTAAGAGTTCCATACTTTGATCCAAGTTTTGAGAGTTTGGTTAAAATTCAGCTGAGATTTTGTACCGAGGGCTACACCAGATTGGCGCAGATTCAGAATTACCTAAACCAGGAGGATAGAGATGCATACTCCCAGGGTCAATTAGATGACAGAATCAGTCAACTTTTGGGTGAAATGTCACAGTTGAACATTTCTTCCCTGGGTAAGTTTTAATTTGATTTGTTTTCCATAGGTTCTTCTCTATTGAATTGGTTAATAGGTCCTGTCTGAATGTAGCAGTATGCCTAATCCGGATATTTTTTCGTCTTTTGTTTTCGCGCACACCACAAACACAAACAAACACAAATAGAAGAAAAAAAAACAATCACCAAGAAAACACAGTAAACAAAGGCAGAAAAGGAGCCGCCGCCACCACCATAACCACATCAATTGCCAGCTCTCAGAGCTTGTGTTTCAGAACTAACACACATACACATAGGTTTACATTGCATTCTCCTGTTTGTGTTGTGTGATTTTCGTTTCCAAGAGAGATCAAAAACTTTCATATATGAAGACAGTTTTTTTATCAGGTACCCCCACCACAACAACAATAACAACAATCGCACGTCACATTCACAACAATGATAGAGTTCCTTAAACTTCTCAGGTCATTGTTTGTTGCACTATTGAACTACATTTACAACACATACATTTCTGGGCTGCGATCACATTACTCCAGGCTTGCCAATTGCGTTGTGAGGAAACAACGGTTCTTCATCATGGTGCCTGTCTCTGTGGCATTTGTACTGAGCTACCCTTCAATTTACTCATCATGGACAACTCCATGGATTAGTAATGGATGTGGATACAGAACAGACCTGAAATACGTCAATAGCAGTGCAGATGTTGTTCTACCCGGTGGTAACCATTTAGAGACTTTACAAATTTGGTTGGGAACTAATCCACAACAAGGAGTAGGAGAAGAGGAAAGAGGTTGTAGTGCGATGGAGTTAAATGCATTGAGCAAAGAGTTTCTACAGAAGATTTGGCCGTTCCAGAATCAGTTGCTTGCTGGTATAGTACACAATGGCCAAGTTTTTGTCCACTCCCCCCTTGCATTCTGGGATAACGATATCGGTGTCTTTGAAAAAGATGAAAATGTCTTGAAAACAATCAACAGAAAGAAAGTCAGAAATTCCCTTTCAGGTCAGAGTATCTTTAATACTGGCCTATTTGGAGATGTCGTGAAGGTCAATGGACTAATTAAGTCAGCCAAACTTGTGAGGATTGTGATGTTGGCACCTAAGGGTTCATCAATGAGCCAAAGATGGAATGACAACATTCAGAAGTACATTGGGGACAATGCAACTAATTCTGACTTTTACGTCACCAAGAGTTCAAATCAAGAAGAAGTGGGTGACCACTTTCTCCTAAAGATCTCCGGGTTGAACTTTCTTGATCAAGCGCTTCTGTCGATTTCCTACTTCCTACTCGGGGTCTACTTCATCGTGTCCCTCTTCAATTTGAAATCAGTTAGATCTAAATTTGGTTTATTACTGGGTTTCGCTGTCGAAATCGCCTTGTCCATTTTATCGTCAGCGACATTAACGTCGTACTTCTACCAAGGCGCTGATTTCCATCAAATACCCTTACAATTTCTACCCTTTGTGGTTATTGTTGTAAGTGTTGAGAATATGTTCAGACTTGTCACATCTGTTTCAAATACCCCAAAAGAGGCTTCCATCAACCAAAGAATTTCCAAAGCTTTGACTGAGTGTGGTCTAACTTCGACTTTGATCATAATGGCTAACTGTTTGTTTCTCTATGGACTTTACCCGTATGTCTCTAGAGATACCCAGAAGCTCCTAGTCTTTGTTGGTTTTTCATTATTAATTGACCACGCTTTGCATTTGACTTTCTTCACCTCAATCTTGAGTATTGATGTGCACAGATTGGAGTTGTCTGATCTGCTACAAGATGAAGATGAAGGCAAAACATTTGCCAATAGCATCTTGAAGAGTTATGATTATGGTTTGCCTTTTAGAAACAATGTTGAGGATGACACTTTGAATAAGCTTGTTGCTGAGATCAAGCAGAGTTACAATCGAATTGATCTTCCACTCTCAACTACAGTATGGGGAACCATCGTTGTCACTTTGGCTTTGGTTCTCATTCACATCAGATGGTCTAGTGATATATTCAGTCCATCCATTATTGTTTCCGAGGGCCACCCAGAGCTAGTCAAACAATTCAACGAGTTCTTGAATAGAGATGGCTTCAATGAGGAGATTCTATCTTTGGTCAAGGTTCCAGATGAAAAGATCTTCATTGATGCAGTAGCTCCAACTATTCTGCTTTTGAATAATAATCAAACAGAGTCATCCACATCACTATCGTCATCATATCCAATCATCAACTTCAACACACATATTTCCTACACTTTTGACATATACTATATCTTGGAGTTCTTAACGCTATTGGTTTTCATTTTATCGGTTGCGTGGATTATTATGAACTACTTCACCAGGAATCTAACTTTCAAGGCCAATGATAAGTCCAAGAAGTTTTTTGAGAAGGAGGATTCGTTTCAAGCCAAGGTTTTGAGTGGAGGTCATTACTTGGATATCATCAAGACGGCTACTTCCCACTCGTCTTTTATTGCGTCAATTGGTCTAGATCACAGGGTGCTCATTTGGTCTCCAGTTTCTGAACCGTTACCGAAGCCCACACAACTTCCAATCAACTCAGACATGTGGCCAATCATTAATGTTATTATCAGCGATTCTGGTAACTTTATAACTGTCTTTTCTAAAAGTGGTATTGTTCAATGTTGGTCGAGATTGAGTATGACTTGGGTTTGGAAATTTGAGATTCCTGAATTGAAGGGAAATCAACCTTTGGAGACTTTTTTCAGATACAAGACGATTCCAGCTTTTCTTCAGAGAAAAAGAGCTGCAGCTAACAAGTTTGGTACTGCAGACGAGTTTTTGTCAACACGATCCAGAAGAAACTCATTACGCTCTATTGCTTCACCTCAATTGACCCCAGCAAACAACTTTTCAAGCATGGTTCGTTCCAATGTGGCAGATCTGTCAGAGGATTTCATTGTTGTTCTAAGGACGGGTGTTCTCATGACTATATCCTGCCAAGATAAGAATAACATGATTTCAAGAGAGAAGTTGCACAGTTCCGGTCTTGTTACTTCATCAAAGTTGATTACACCAAGAGTTAATGATCGGTTGGTTTCGTACACAGAAGAAGGGAAGCTATTGGTTTCTACTGCTGTCAATAACAAGTGGAAGACCAGAACGATGAATGTCCAAAACACATTCAACCATCCAAACCAGATAGCACCAGCTGAGTCAATGGGTGAACTGTTTGTAAAGCCGAGTCAATCTCAACTTGCAATGACTCAAGTTGCAATCGTTCCTTTTGTTGGGTTTATGATCAAGACTGATGATTCATTTGCTGAACTGATTGATGTCCAAACTGGTACTTCGATCAAGAAGGTGAAGATCAATGATCAAATCAAGCAGAACTCTCTTCAGGTTTTCCATGACCAACCGACCCATTGCAGGTTCTGCGGTTCTGTTTCGATCGCTTCCTTCTCTATTGCGTATTCTTTGAGAAACAAAAATTCAATGGTGATGCACAGTTTCAAGGTTGATCACAGGGCTAAAACGAGTATCTGTCTTCGTGTTGAAAGAGACCCAAGGGAGATTAGATGCGTTGGTTTCAATCAAGTTAGTGAACACATTCACCAAGTTGATAACATTGAAGGATGGTTTGCCAATAACCAGAATGAGATATTGGGTTTACGAAAGAAGTCAGAGGAGGAAATCATTGAATCTGTGGAAAAGTACAAGAGAGAAGCTTCATTGAGATTGAGACAAAGAGGAAGCTCAAAGACCCACGCGGTGATAGATATCAACGATAGCGCACCAAGGTTACATAGCTTATGGGAAGGATGGAAACTCAGTGCAGATGGGAAGTTTGAAACCTTAAAGATTCCAGATTCAGACACTGGTGATGGCTTGTTGGTGAACAGTATTGGTGAGATTAACAAATTTGGCCATAAATCCATCGTTGTCGTTGTTGGTAATATCATGAAGATCCTCTACTTGGGTAACGATGAGCTGATCTACCACGATGATCATCACAAGAATAATTCCTTGAACAGCAATGAAGAAATCAATGGGTTAAGCTTCATCAACAGAAGAAGAAAGCTGAACAAGGATAAGAAGCATGAGAGATATACCCATTCTACAAACTTTAGTGAAATGGATGCGATTCCTGGTCTCTCTGAACTCGCATTATAATTGATCGTGATTGAAATTTAAGAATGATAGTTAAAGCTACACCAAATGAACTAATGTGAGAGTGTGGAACTATGACTTCCTGTTTAGGGAAGGGCTGGTAATTAATCCGAGCCTAATGAACATTCTATGTTTTCTTATAAAGTAGTATAGTAAAATAGATGGGGAAGCAATAGGTAGACTTCGTTTAGTCGTTGATGATACATGTGCATAAAAAAACATTAATGAGATTAAAAAGATAAAGCACTCACGCTGGGGGTCGAACCCAGAATCTTCTGATTAGAAGTCAGACGCGTTGCCATTACGCCACGCGAGCCTATGTGCGTTTTGCCAAAAAACAAAGTAATCTTCACATACTCAACTGTTTGTACAAAGATTACACTAGTTATTTGCAAAGAAATGGAGGAGGACAGAGACACTGTGTGGACTGGATATTCTACTATCATACGTTGTTATACTTGGTGGTTGTCGCAACATATAATCAAAAAAGCATACTAATTAAAAAATAAAGCACTCACGCTGGGGGTCGAACCCAGAATCTTCTGATTAGAAGTCAGACGCGTTGCCATTACGCCACGCGAGCTAGTAGTGCCTTTTAAATATCCAACAAGCTACTGATCGGGAATTTTTGTATGACGTAAGTGCAAATTACTTTATTGCTCCATGTTAATGTGGTTATGAGCCATTGTATTATTATTATCTTTGTGTCATTATCTTTTAGCCGCCAGCGCCAACAAATGTTTACACGTCTTCTCTTCCATTCAATCCAGTTCAATCCAATAATGTGGTATTTTAGTCCTGGAGTGTCCCGAATGAAGGAGACTGCAATGTCTGCTGTGTTTCATTTGATCGATGGCTCAACGTGCGAGTTCGCAGGCGAGTCGTTGCCCCCTTGGTGATGAAGAAAACTTCGTGATGATGAGACACACACAGCTGGTATGTGCTACAGGGTGGGCATTGTGCGGACGCTGCAGAATGTATCAACCAATTAGTCACGACATTACCTCTCTGTGGGCGTTAGTTATAAATCACTTTGCTGTTTTTTCTCCTCTATCTGTTCAAAGCCGCCGCCTGTGATTAGATCCTCCACGTCATTAGTGGATCCAACTGTCTTGAGAGTCTCAACATTAAACACACGCCGTTCACCCAATGAACGAATAGCAGCCATGTACATGTGTTTGTCATAGTCGTCCTCAAACTTCCCACCAAACAAGGAGAATGCAGTATCCTTGAACATCATGATGAAAGAGTCCCAGACCCCTCTGTTTGAAAAGAACTTGAACCCACCCATCAAGCACAGACAACTAAGATAGAACATTGTTTTCAATGCGATATAATCCTGGTTCCTCAAGAGCTGTACAAAGTCATCACTCCGTGTTACATTAATCATGATGCGGAAAACTGGTACCATGTACCCAGACATGTACGCTCTATAGCATCCCAGCTCCATTGTGGACATTGCTGCCTGGTAGGTTATATATCGAGGATCATCCATGTCAACCTGCATGTCAACATAAGTCTTGAGGTGTTCAATAAAGGCAAACCGTTCATTTGAATCCTCAGGCAGTACAAACTTTCTGTCCTTAGTGTACATTATACACTCAAACTTGGTCCCAGCTATGGTCATGTGTCTTGAGTAAACCCCACGGATAAAATCTTTGCAGACATCGATGAGGTCTGTTGTGGAACCATCAAAACATACCAATGGCACTAGTGCCATTGGATGTGTTGTGATAATGACGTAAATGAGGATGTTGACAGCAATAATCTGAGCTGAAAGCTCTACATTGTCAATTATTGAGTCGTCCTCAAGCATCTGCCGCATAATTCCCAAAGTCTGATCAAGGTATGAGTTGGCTCGCTCACAGACACTTTGGCCACGTGCAAGTGAGGAATCACTGTACACAACAAGAGTTTCATCATCAGAGTCGTTGATATGAACATTTTGAATTGAGTTCAGCTCAAACCGTGTGAGAAGGTTAAGACCAGATATTGCGAGTATTGCAGAACGCATGAGCAATGTCACGTTGAACATTGAAGGTGCCTCAACCCTCCAAAAGTTGTCAAGTTCTGCATTGGTCTGCATTGAAAAAAACTCAGCACCAAAGTCAATAAAGTTTTTAAGAAGTCGAAGCTCAAAGGGAGACACTCTTAGCTGTGTGGTTGGTGAGTTGAGACGACCCATTTGGAAATTCACCAGGCTCTCAACCTTTGCTGGCCTTGTCACCTTGGTGTTAGTCTTCCTCTGTGCTTTCTCAGGATACTTGCAGGATCGATTGGTATGGCGACAGTACTCGCAGCTGGGTCTATGCTCATCACACTTGATCTTGAGACGCTTACAACTAACACACCCATTCCTCGACCTCACAACTTTATTGACTTTGGTCTGCTGCTGCTGATACTGCTGCTGTTCCTGTCTCACCACCACCACCAGTGGAGGAGGATTGTTCGGGATTAGCAGCTGTTGGACCATACGACAAATAATTTTATTTTCTTTTTCCCCCAGTGATGATGAGATGAGATGAGATGGGAAGTGAGGCTGCTGTGTTTTTTTTTTTTTTGTGTTTTTAGGGGTCTTTTTGCTGCTCTCCGGCTCACCGGTATCATCTGTTTTTTTTATCTTTTTATTTTTTTAATAAGCAAGAATCCGCAGAACAAGATTATGTCAGCATCCAAACAACAACAACAACAACAACAACAACAATAGCAGCAGCAAGCCCATATTCATCAAAAGAAAGAGATACTCCCATTCTCCAAACATGTCACTGCTCAACTACAATTCGCCATTGATACTTTGTGATGATGATCATGATTTCGTCTTCTTCTGCTCCCGAGGAGGAAATGAAATAAAAAGAAGAAAAAAAAATACTTCCTGATTAGGTAATTTTCGTGGTTTATTCGCTTATATAAGCGCTAATGCAACAAGCTGTGCATTTGCTGCATCACCACACAGAGCTCTTGGTGGGTTTTTTTGTCTTTTTGATTAAAAGAACATGGGGAGTGTTTTTATTTAAAGCTGCATGGGACCCTTCCCATCTCAGTTGACTGACTCGCAATGACGGAACGTTATATTCACTAGCATTTACTGAAGACTACCCTTCAGCTTCAGCTTTAGCCTCAGCATCAACATCATGGTTCATCACTGGAGAGCAATTGGTCTAACTGAGCTGGCACTCTACACTGTTCTGGGCCTCATCACCATCTACCCTGCCGTCAACCTCATTTCCAGAAAGTCCAAGTTCTGGTCGTTCTTTATCAGATTCTACCTACTTATAGCCGTGAGAGCTGCTGGTTCTGTTCTCCTTATAATCTATGCATTCGGCACCAAAAACACTAATGTGCTGACCGCAGCGATTGTCTTCTCCTCCATCTCCCTCGGTTTCATCAACATGTCCTTGATCTTTTTGTTAAAGTTTGTTGAGGTCTTTCACAACCCAGAGTTCAAGTCTGAAGGTAAAGGCTACCTCGACTTAATCATGCCCAAGGCATTCATCAAGAGATTGCTTAATGCTAACTACCAGAGACCGTTTATCTGGCTAGAGATTGCCCAAAAGCTTGTGCTGTTGGGGATTATCCTTGGTGCAGTTTCTGGTGGTCTCAATGTTAAGGAAATGGCTGCTTTACAAAAGGCCTCCTCGATTCTGTATTTATCTGCTATTGTTATGACCACGTTTTGTATCTACCAGACATACTCGGATGCCCAAAACTACACCGCTGCTGCCAGAAAGCTGAAATCCAGGCTTTTGTTTTTGGTGAGTTGTGCCGTGCCAGTTGTCCTTGTCAGAACCATTGGTGGTATTTTGGGTGCGTTTGCCTCTAGAGACCAGTGGGGTTTGAACGAGTATACTATTTACATGGGTAAGTGGCAGTACTATTCTTTCCTAATCTTTATGCAAGAATTCCTCGCAGCGATCATCTTTGCCATTGCACCTTGGATTGTCAAGAGTGCAGAAGACCACAGAGACTCTACTGCGTATATCACCCATAAGGATGAGTTTGAAGAGGCAATTTAGTAATAAATATTCTACTTGATAGAAGTTTGAACGCGCGATTGATTGACTTGTTAAATAACATGAATGTATTTTCTTTCTTTCTTTATATATATATATATATATATAACAATCTATTTCACATTGGTGTTTGGCTTTGTGCCAATACCGTTAATGTTTCTAAACATTCTAACCCCGTTGTCACCTTCGACAAACTGGCAGGAACGGGCAACCTTCCACAAGGACTTCCACATGTTCTCCCCGTCGTAACGATAGTGTGTGCCCATAACCTTCTTAATAGCCTCGGTGGCCTCTCTGGCGTTGTAGAATGGGATTCTGGAGACGTAGTGGTGCAAGACATGAGTCTCAATGATGTCGTGGAAAATATGTTGACCGACAAAGCCAAAGTTTCTGTCAATGGTGGCAGCAGCGCCCTTAGCGAAAGTCCACTCCTCAGCGTCGTAGTGGGGCATGGTTGGGTCGGTGTGTTGCAAGAAAGTGACGAATACCAGCCAGTGGTTCACCCACAACCAAGGCAAAAACCAGTTGACTAGGACAGCGAAGCCACCAAAGGCCTTGTACCACAGGTAGACACCGGTGAATGTGGCAATCATCCCAATGTCGGACAGAATGATGTACCAGTAGTCCTTCTCATCAAAGATCGGAGAGGTTGGGTTGAAATGAGACTTGCCTAAGCTGGACCAACCTGGATGTGGCTGACCAGTGGCGTTGGTTAACAGGTGGAAGTGCAAGCCACCCAGCTGTTGGAAGACCAGAACGAGGAACGTGTGAATTGGAGTCTCTTCAGTCAGCTCAGAGATGGAGCTCTTGCCATGGGCCTCGGCATACTCCTCCTTGGAATATGGGATGAACACCATGTCCCTGGTCAAGTGGCCAGTGGCCTTGTGGTGCTTCGAGTGAGAGAACTTCCATGAGAAATATGGCACAAGCAGGTAGGAGTGCAAAACCCAGCCAACAAAGTCGTTCACGACTCGATAGTCTGAGAAAGCACCGTGGCCACACTCGTGGGCCAAGATCCACAGACCAAAGCCAAACAGACCCAATAGGTAAGAGTACACACCCCACAGCAGAAATCTAGCATACTCATTCTCCACCAGTGGAATCACAGTGTAGCCAACCTTGCCAATGATAGACATACAGATGATGTCTCTGGCAACATACCCGAGCGACTTCACAAGAGATCTCTCGTAGCACTGCTTTGGAATGGCACTCAAAATGTCCTTGATGGTATAGTCTGGCACGGTAAAGACATTTCCATGTGTGTCGATCGCTGTCTTTGGCTGTTGGGCTGATTGCATCAAACCGGAAACGTTGCCGCTGCCGATCTTGGTGGTCTTCACAGAGGAGCTGGTCGACTCGTCGCCGGCAGCTGCAGATGCAGAGCCAGAGGCAAACGTCTGTACAGAGGCCATTTTTTGGTGGATGTGTTTGGATGCGTGTATGAAGAAGAAGAAGAAGAAAGATACGAAAATTTTCTTTCTGTCAACAAACCGGAACCAAAGTCGTTTCTTTTTGGCATATCGCCCTCCACAGCCAACAAAAAAAAAATAAAAATAAAAATAAAATTAAAAAACATTAAAATTAAACAAGAGGACCCCGGCCGGGGTTTGGACCGGGCCGTTGCCGTTGCCGTCACCTCCGTTGGACGACTACACAGTTTGGCAATTTCCAGCGGTGGGTTGGGAAGTCGAGCTGCTAATAAATGCGTAGTAGTAACTATACTTTTGGAGCTGGCTGACGTTTTGAACTGCTCTGATTGGCTAAAGCGTATACATGTGTCTTGTTTGTGTGTCTGCACGTGACTTATTTTGTGTTCCTCCCTCTGCCCCTCCGCGCTCAACGGTTTTGAACGAAACGAAAACGGCTTCTTTTTTTTTTCTTTTGATACAGGCACTCTGGCTGGCTGAATAGTTTTCCTAGTATATCGCTCTATCATTTCTAGGTTGTTGTTGGTGGGTTTCTCTTTTTCCTCACTGTTTCCTCCTATTAGTTTTGGATATTTGTGGAAGGGGAAAGCCAGCAGGGTCTATTAAAAACTGATTTTTAACCAAACGTGGGAGCTCGCGTGGCGTAATGGCAACGCGTCTGACTTCTAATCAGAAGATTCTGGGTTCGACCCCCAGCGTGAGTGCTTTGTTTTTTTGTTCCACATTTGTATATATTATATATATATGTATGTAATACTATATATAGTATCTCGTACAAAAGTTTTCACTAGAATTATTTTATGTATATGCTAAACTATAAAAAAAAATAAAGAACGAACTGAAATGACGACACAAGAAGAATCACTTCTTGCAACAAGCACTGCTGCCAAAAGAGGCAGAAGTTTGGGAGAAAGCCAATCTGGAAGCAGAGTCTGTCTTGGAAACCACCTCGATGGAACCATCTCTCTTGACCTCCGAAGTGGTTCTGGCGAATGATGGTGGAATATCCAAGGCTGGGTTCTGAGTGAAGAAGTTTCTTGGGCGAATCAACACCTCAATTGGCTCAGAAGGCATCAATGGGAAATCCTCTGGAGCTGGAACATGGGAGATACCAAAAGTGTGGAAGACAATCAAATCAGTGTTCTCAATCTTGTCGGTACCATCACCGATCCACTCTCTGATACCAATCTTACCGTCGCCGGAGGACTGTGGAACATGGAAACCAGATGGGTACAATCTACCCTCCTCGTACTTGACCACATTCATGCTGTGTCTGGCCCATGGAGCTCTCTTGGATGGGATGGAGTTCTCCTTAGCCATCAACAATGGAGCCTGGCCAGAGACAATCTTGTAAGAAGCCGGCTTCCCAGAGTACGGGTTGATCGAGGTTGGATTGATTATGTCCCAGGAACGGGAAGTATCAGCATTGGCGTGGGACAAGGAGTCGGCAACAGTCTTGTAGACACTACCCTTGCCGTACCAGGCATTACCGTATGGGTTCTCCAAAGAGCCCAATGGGTGAGGCGATGGCAGGACATCAGATTGAACCACAGAGTTGTTGTCACCGTCAATTCTTGGGTCAATTCTCAAGGCAAACAAGTGCTGGTGGTTGTGCGCATTAACCTGTGGGTAGACAGTGGTACCCCATGGCAAGGTGGTCTCACCCGGGTTGGCAACAGCGGTGTTCAGGATACCAGTCAGCTTAATGTCCAACTTCATGGAACCATCGTTCAAGAAGTTCCAGTAGATGCAGTACTCGTAGTTGGCAGCAGTGAAGATCTGAGAAATCACCAGCTTTTGAGCTCTGGTCACAATGGTGGTGCCAAAGTTGTCTCTGAAATCAGAGTGCTTGTACAGGATACCGTCGTCCTCCTCGTGGATACAGACAGCGTTCTTGACAGTGATTGACTCACCGGCTCTGTTGGCAAAGAAGGCATCCAGGTAGTGAATGACACCCTTGCAGTCACATCCCAACGCCAATGGGTTGGTCATGTAGCCAGCACCGTACTCGCCGATGTCCAAGGCGTGCTTTCTGAAGTGCTTGAAGTCCGGGTCACCGTATGGGACAATCATCTCAGCAAGAGACATTCTGTGGAAAATTGATCTGACGTTCCCATGGTCGTTGTAGGTGATATCAGACAAGACAATACCCTCTCTGTAGTTGAATCCAATGTGGAACTTGAAGTTGGACCACTCCATGATGTTGCCAGTCATCTTGAAAGAAACACCTTCTGGCTGGGTAACATTGATTGGCTTTCTGTCAGTTCTGTAACCGTACTTCTTGACAGAGTCAGATGGGTAGAAGTTGGTGTGTGCGTGCTTGGACAATGGCTTTCTCACCTCTGGGACATCAATGTGAATCACCTCCTGGGTCTCAGTGTCGACAATTGGCAAGAAGTCCAATGGGTGAGAGTATTGAGAGTCATCCTCAGTGGCTCTGTAGTACATCATGGCCTGCTGCAATCTTCTCTCAGAGCCATATCTCTCATCATAACCAATGGTCCATGGATCACAGTACACCTTGTGCATCTCAGTGGCTGGGATACCAGACAAAACACACTGCTCAATCACATTAGGATCCTTTCTGATAGTGGCCTCAGTTGCTTGCAAGTCCTCGACAGTCAAGATTGGCTGAACACCAACAATGTGCTGCAAGCCAGTAACGAACAGGTTACCGATATCAACGATACCTTCTTGGACACCAGTGGCACCCTTCTCCAGAATGACAAAGAGCGCAAATCTTGGTGGAACCGGACCATTTTTCTCCTTCCAGTCGTAGTAAGACTTCTTGGTTGGCTCCTTCAAGGTCACAGTATTGAAGGAAATAGACTTTCCGGAGTACTTCTCCTTGACAAGAGAGACAACTGCCTGGATCTCCTGTGGGGAAAGAGGGTCCAGAGGGTGCAGTGGAGCTGGGGGGGCCTGGATAGAGGCTGTCGATTGGGTAGCGATTTGTTGTAGACGTTCCATTTACTTGAAGATAGAACTTATTGGATATCTTTACTAGTCAGTGGAGATTGTAGACAAGCAAAGGTTATTCCCACGTCCTTTTATAAGCCTTTTGCTAGCGGTGACTTTCAGCTCATCCATCTCTCTTAATACGGAAAGTCGAAGAAATATTTGGGTTATCCTTATCTTTCCCTTATCAGGAATGTCTGAGCGCGAGTTTTGCCTATATTTACCCTTTTAGGAAAGATGGTCCTCCGCGTGAAAACGAGATTAGATGAAACTTGTTGATAGATCAGAAAGAAACACTTCTGGAGATCAATGTGATTGATAATAGCCTACAAAACTGATGGATTGTAATAATCTGACATCGGCTCTCTCTACAAGAAGCAATTTCCCAATCCTACTATACCAGATAGAGTGCATAAGACTAATCAAATAGGCAGCCATATTAGATGCATTTTTTTGTCTTTTTAATGCAGAAGACAAACTGAACAAACATGATGATTTAATATCCTAGTTTACAACAATAGAACCTCTGGTACTCACATAAACGTTAGAGCACACCCATTCTTATTATATCTTGGATATTTTTGGCTTCGGTACGGAAGTGCTTATGTAATGTTTTCTTATGTAATATTTGGAGAAAGAGATGAAAAGCTTTAGCTTCTGTCTGTGCGGTGTGTTAGGTTCAATTTCGAGGTACCTTCCTTCCAAAACTTGTAATAGTACTAGTTTAGAACTTCAGCTTTTTTTTAGGGGGGTTGTTTTTAACTAGGTAAGTTTGTGTTCTGTATGTTTTGATTTATAACCACTTCTTACATACAGCTTTCAGTTAAAAAGCAATTTCGGTAACACCGTCGGTTCATTACTATCGGGATATGATTACCTAATAAATTATATAATCTACATCTCTCTTTGTAGCTTTTATGATATCAAAGTACCAATCTTCCTTTTCATAGTTGGTATCCGGATAGATGAAAAGTCCCATATGCTTAGGTGGCAATGTCCCATTCTCCAAAATATCAATCGTGGATTCAGCGGGGCCTTGGTCTTGGCCCAGTGCTGCTGAAGATGTCTTTGGTGGTGGGTCTGACTTTCTCCTTGGGGACTTCTTCAGGATACAGATCGCACTCTTCTTGGTAAATAGCTCTGCATCTGTCAAATTTCTAGGCCATATGGTTACAATGTTCTTTGAAAGCACGATAACATGCTGAACATCCTTCTTGGTTTCATCTTTATATAGGAAAAGGTTTCCATGTCTCAACACACCATAGTATCTGTTCTTGCGGCGCACGGGCTTAGAAACTGCTTGATTTTGGTTACTGTGTTTAACAACAGGTGAGGCGTCTTGTACAGATTCATTGCTGTTGCTATTGCTGTTGCTGTTCTTAGTGTTCTTGATATCCAGCTTTTTGGACGCCGTGTCCTTCACCAGCTTGTACAGTGTGGTATACGCTGACTTGTTCTCTGAATTCTTCTCTTCCAATTGCTTGTCGCTCGCATTGCTGATGAAAGGATGGTACTCTACTAAAATATTAATTATGTAAGACTTCCTCTCTATTGAGAACATCATAACTATAAAACCAGTATAGTCAAAAAAACTAATATACAACTTATCTAAAAGCACAACAAGAAAAATTACCCACCGAAAGAGACTAATATGATTGATTGTTCGTGAAGGACATGAAATGAAAATGAAAGTGGAGCTTGATTGTTGATTATGCCAACAGATCCCAGATACCGAAGGATTGTTCAATGCCATAGTAACCTGGATCTTTCCAAAAGTCGTCAAACGTTGACAAAATCGTAGCCTCACCGTTCAATTCATTCATAATAGACTGTACTGCAATCAACTGATTAGCCTTACTTGGAACGTTACCACCATTCTGGACACCCCTGCTTGGGTAACCGGTCTCAGTGACCAAAATATCAATTCCGTTTCCACAAGCCTCCCTCACCAGGCCGATCTGACCCTTCACGAAAGAGCCAGCAGTTTCAGCCTTGGAGTATGGGTCAAAGTAGGAGTGTGGTTGGACACCAATGAAATCGACGACACCGCTGGTACACATCTCTGGGTTTTGAACAATGACATGTGGTGGTTCAGCTGTAGTCACTCGACCAGTGTAACCGGCAGCTCTCAATCTACCTTTCACTTCTGCGATCTTGTTCAACAGCTGACTAACAGTGGCATAGTTGAATTGGATAACTTCATTCCCGACAGTGATGAAGTCAAAAGTATCCCAACCGTTGGCCTGACCCCATGTAATGACTTGATCAACACCATCATTGATGGTGTCAACACCATTTGGACCAATCCAGAAACCTTGGTTGACCTTCATGCCCAAATTTTTAGCGATAGTTTCCACATTCTGGACAGAGTTACAATCGGTACCGTAGATTCTGATCTTGTTGACACCAAGAGTTCCCTTAATGTAGTTAAGATCCTTGTTGACAGCGGCGTAGTCCTTGCAGGAATTATCGTTGTTATATGGAGAGTAAACAATGGCTGTTGGCTTGATGCTCAATTTCCCAGAGTCTGGAGCTGTAACAGGAGGAGTGTCAGTGGTAGTTGGTGTGGTAGTTGGAACGGTGATGATGCTTGGGGTGCCAATGGCAGTTGGAGCTTGGTGAGTCGTGGTCCTGGTATCAGATTTGTCCTTGTTATTGCCACCTAGAGACACTTCTGGGGTTGTTGTTGGAATTGGGGCCGGAGCTGGAGTCTGTTCATTACCAGAACCATTGTTGTTATCAGAACCACCATCATTGGAACCGTTGTTGTTGTCAGAACCACCATTGTTGGAGCCATCATTGGAACCGTTGTTGTCAGAACCACCATTGTTGGAACCATCATTGGAACCGTTGTTAGAACCATCATTGGAACCACCATTGTTGGAGCCATCATTGGAACCGTTGTTGTCAGAACCACCATTGTTGGAACCATCATTGGAACCATTGTTAGAACCATCATTGGAACCACCATTGTTGGAGCCATCATTGGAACCACCATTGTTGGAGCCATCATTGGAACCGTTGTTGTCAGAACCACCATTGTTGGAACCATCATTGGAACCATTGTTAGAACCATCATTGGAACCACCATTGTTGGAGCCATCATTGGAACCGTTGTTGTCAGAACCACCATTGTTGGAACCATCATTGGAACCATTGTTAGAACCATCATTGGAACCATTGTTGTCAGAACCACCATTGTTAGAACCATCATTGGAACCGTTGTTGTCAGAACCACCATTGTTGGAGCCATCATTGGAACCGTTGTTGTCAGAACCACCATTGTTGGAACCATCATTGGAACCATTGTTAGAACCATCATTGGAACCATTGTTGTCAGAACCACCATTGTTAGAACCATCATTGGAACCGTTGTTGTCAGAACCACCATTGTTGGAGCCATCATTGGAACCGTTGTTGTTACCTTCATTGGCAGGAGGTGGTGGAGGAGGGGGAGCTAATGTGGTTGTTGCTAATGTGGTTGTTGCTAATGTGGTTGTTGGAGAAGAAATCTCTGTGTTTGTGTCTTTATCATCATCACCTGGAGCATCAGGGTTCTTGTTATGGAAAGTAGTGGTGAAAGTGGTTGGCTCAGGGTATGCAGCATTACCAGTCAAGGTGCTTGTGTAGGTGACACCATCGGAGACAAGATACTGAACAGTTGGAGCAGTGTGTATATTTGTAACAGTAGTGTAGGTATCCGTGACAGTCACTGCCTCAGCAGTGTGCATTCTTGTGACGATGATTGGAGCACATAGGATTGTCTGTGCCATAAAGGCAATCAAGATCAATTGAAATTTCATTGTAAAAAGATCAACTAGTTAACTAGTTTGGACTCTAAAGGACTGAGTTGGGTTGTTTCAAAAGAGTTGCTTCAAGTTGGATTTGTGAGTGAGTGTATGTCGATAACTAAAAGAGTGACTTGGGTTGGGTGCGTGTGGTGTGTCGTCGACAGCTCAGAAGGAATAGAAAGGAATGAACGTTAAAAGAGTTGGTGCGATCAAGGAATCAAAAGCACAGTTTTACTATCCTTCACATCCTTGCAAAGACGGCTTATATATGTTTCTCATTCTCAAACTGGCTGGTGGGTGGTTTCTGTGGGAGGCTGGTTGATGTTTGGGAAAGCCGTAAGTCTGATGCTGTTTATCTTCATTTTTAGTGTTTTTTTTTTGTTGGCTTATTTCCGTTTTGAGTTTTGGGCTGCCGCGTGTTGAAGCACAACCGCATAAGGATGCATATAGGCACTTTTTGCCCCTTTGAACACACCACTGATGCCACCCAAGTTGCTTATAGATTGCAGCGGTTGTTAATTTCGAAGAAGTGAGCCAAACACAGTTGAACAAAAGTCCTATGCTAATGCTTCAACCCTTACTTTTTTTAAAAAAAATTCTTACTGTTTTCCTATTGGTGGGCTAACAAATCGTGTCAGGCATGCTTTTTAACACAGATGGTGATGATCGATCCCTCAGCCTGGCTTTTCAGAAACGATGTGTCCTACCACTTGTTTTCAAACTAAAATGATTTGTCTTGGTCTAATGTTGCTGGGCCGCAAGTTGATGACCCCACATCTAGGTTTGTTTTCCTCATTAGTGATGCATGATAATGTCTGAGGTGCATGCTCAGAGCATCGTTCCTCATCGGGAAACCAACCAGCCAGATATGACCAAAAACTGATGCATATTCACCTTATTTGGACAGGAAGTATAGCGAATTCAATTCATCCTGAGAATAAGCCAATAATTAGTTGATTCAACTTCGAGTCAGTCCCCCCCTCTTTAAGTAAAACACAGATCTGGTTTCTCTCAAACTTATTTTTTGTTTTTTTGTTGTTCCATCAGTTCGGGTGGTTCATCAAGTCCAAGGTCATTCTGATGCAAAAGAGTTAGAAAGCGGGGAGCGGATATATATGTGTATGGTATGAATTCCTTACAATTAATCGCTTCTCATCGAGGTGTTCTGATAGCAACTTCATGAATCTCCTGTACATCCTGACTCGTTTGTCTGCTTCCTTGGCAACATTTTCCAAAACCAATTTGATCCTTTTGACATCACTGTCATTCATTCTTGTGGGTTTGTTCCTATTTGATTTGAGTTGTTTCTCCAGAATGGATATGATAGCCTTGTGCTCACTAATTTCATTCTCTAGGGACAGGTTAGTTGGATACTGCTTCATACCAGCATTTTCTGACTCCGTTGTGCTTCGTCAGTAATCTACTAAAAAAAAAGGGGAGAGAGAAGCCACGCCACTCACCTCTTTGCAACTCATTAATTTCTGTCTCAAGTGAATTAATCTCGTGACTGATCTCTTCATTGAGTGTCTGTAAAGTCTCAATAGCGCCACCTAGATCCTCCTTGTGTGTGATGTCAGTATTCCTAACACATCAAAAAAAAACACACCTCACATACTCTGGGGGTCTCAGCTCTCTTTGCCACAGCAATCGTAACCTTTCCAAACAACTTAGTGACAATCTCACCACGAGCAGAGAGTGCTTCAATAGTTCTGGCAACTGCAGTTTTAGCCACAGCGCCATGGAGATTTTGGTAGATATCAGCGCATGAGTAAGGCCTGTACTGTTTGTTCAAATAGTCCAAGACCAGCGCCTCAGTTGTGGTGGTGTCGGCGGCGGCTACTGGCGGTTAGTTTCTTTTTTGAACCGTTTGAGTTGGACGGCGAGTGGTATCCTTTAATGCTTACTGCTTGTCTTTTTAGGGGCCATTGAATGATATTTAACTCGTTGTTGTGTTGTTGTTGTTGAAGTTTACACAAAAAGATGGTGGCGGAAAAAATATATCATATGTTCTATTCTATTCTGACAAAAGCGATTCCGGCATTTTCATAATCACACTAACAAGCGAAGTCCAGCCAGTGAAATGTTTGGCGCCTTGACCCTTCCCGGTGACATCGTTGTATTGCTCAAAGAGGTAACCTGTTTCCAGCCAGTTTTTGTAACAGTTCTCCACCAAGTTCAAGCGCAGCCGTCTGTAAGTGTCACAAACTTTGTTGAGTGTGGCTTCTTCTAAGAGCTCTGCCCGGTCACCAGTACCGTAGAACTCCAACGCTGTGAGCACAAGATAGTTGATTGGGTACCAGACTGGAGACCTCCAGTAGTCTTCGGCAGTCTTGTAGTGTTCGTCTGATTTTGAGAGAGATCTGATACCAAACTGGGACCACAGCTCCTCTGGGTCAGCGATCAGATCAACAATGTGGTCCAGGTGCTTATTGTCCGCGTCCAGGTGTTGAAGGATGAAAGGGAACAGTGAGATGTAGCCCTTATGACACACAAACATGTCCTCATCCGATTCATCCACAGACACATCACAATAAGCCTTATCCTTCTCTGACCAGTGCAGGTCCTCAATGTTGCTCTTGATATCCTTCTCAATTTGGGAGTATCTCAATTCATCGTCTGTCTTGCCCAGTAACTCTGCGATTTCCTTCATGGACTTGGTCATGGTACCAATCCAGGAAATTAGATCAATGTTCAGCTCGGCAATATCAGGTATCTGGGCTCTTGGATAGTCATCAAGACCGCTTGGTAGACAGTGTGAATCTGTGCGTCCTTTCCATCTGTAAGCCTCATTTGGAGAAGTTGGCTCTCGGTCAAATTCTTCTAATTCACCCTTTTGGGTTCTTCTAAACCATTCGTAATGGGATTGCAACTTTGGATATATCTCCTCTGCGTAATCAATCAGTAGCTCAGGGTACTTGAAGTGGGCGTCTGTGACATCCTTAAAATTTGGGAATTCATACGCTGAACCATATTCGTCAACAGTTTCTGGTTCATCCAACTCACCAAAATCAGTTGTCGCCGTCTTCTCTTCTTGAGACTTTTTGACCTTCTTCAACAAGTCAACAAAAACCATCATTAACGTTGGAGGATTGGCAACCTTAGGACTTTGAACTTGGAATTCCTTGGGCACTTTAGATCTAGCTTCAGACCCAATAATTTGTTCTCTGGCAATCCAACCATCATCGTCGATTAAACTGAACCAGGATTTCAATATTTCCAAAACCAAATCAGAATCGTAGTCCACTATAGGGATCAGATGGAATCCTTCGTCCCAGTAGAAGCCTCTAGGGAAGAAAGTTCTGCTGGGACTGGAAGTGAAGAGCTCAATAGGACCTTCTGGATGGCCATTGAATTGAATCTTCTCAAATGTCTCTTCGTTGAATTCAGAGTCTCTGTCAACCAGATGGTCACCATAATAGTATCCAATGCCACCCAAAAGATCAGCAAATACCTGTTTCGCAAACTTCTTGTACTTTGGCTCCACAAAGGGAGGCTGGAGGTCAAATGCCTTTTCAAACTTGGCATCCACTTTGGCCAGCGCTTCCTCAATTCTGATTGGCAGATTTTCAGAGTTGTACTTGGACTTGGTACTCTCTTTCGAGAAAATAATGTCAAATTCAAACTCCCCGGTGAACACCTTCTGGATGAGATGGAGGTTTCCATCAAAGTTGTTCAAGTCTCTTAGAAGCAGCAAAGACGAGGCATTAGGTATATCCTCTCTATCAGCGAATTCTTCTGCCATTTTCTGAATCGAGTCCTGGATAAACACTTTGAAGATATCTGCAGCCTTCCAAACATTCTCATCCGGCACTCTCAAAGAAACATAATGCGTTCTTGCCGGGTTCAAACCAGGATCAAGTATTTCTCTTTTCTTCAGTTTCTTGTGGGTGTTGCTCTCTGGACCATCAGTGATTACAAGCGTAAACTCATCCAGATTTATAGACTGTCCAATCAAAGTGATATCTTTACCCTTAGCAAAGCCCTCATATGGCTTCCCCGACCCTGACGTCAGCATCCCTTCACCTTCAAGCCCAGCATAGAACACAATGGAAAGAGCCTGGTCTTCAAAACCTTGCCGTGGCTTCCCATTGACTCTCAAAGCCCAATTACCATCCTCATTCTTTACAAAGTCAGTGGTGATGTCGACATTCAACTCATTGTCCCTAAAGACCTGGCTCCCACCAATCCTCGGATCGTAGCTCTCCCAGCCAAATCCCTGGAAATCAAGCCCTTGGTCGCAGTAGTGTCTCATTTGCTGGATATTCTCCACCTGATCGGCATTGAACCAGAACAGACCACTGATGAGTGAGTTCGGCAGTCTTGGTCTGATGCCCATGTAGGCATTGGGTCTGTACGCTCCCCAAAGAAGGGAATCCTTCGTAGCACGCTCATAGGCATCAACCAATGGACCTGTGGATGACGTGGCTAAACACACCTGGATCAACACAAGGACCACAGTGACGACCTGTCTCATCGCCATAGTTTCTGGTGGTTGCGTTTAAAAGGAAGAGAGAAAATGGAAACGCACGCCTATTTTATTTCAGCCCGCCCAGTTTCTTCCAAATCAAGATAAAATCCGTATTACATAATAAATTACAAATCACTATTGATATGCCCATTTATAATAGACGAAATGGTTACACGTCCACTAGAGCATAATGGGCTGGTTTTCCGATCCAGAGGCGTCTCTAGGCACCTGTCCCTGTTGCTGCTGGCTGGTGGTCTGGAAAATCGGCTGTTGCTGTTGCTGTTGCTGTTGCTGTTGCTGCTGCTGTTGCTGCTGCTGTTGCTGCTGCTGAGGCGTTGGTGTGCCCTTCTTGTTGTATACTCTCTTCCTTGAATGCGAGACGCTAGTCTTCTTTGCCTGTGAAGACAGTCCCAGTCCTGTTGTCACTGGAGGTGGTCTGATGCTGAGTTGTAGCTTTTCTGGCACCTGAAGGTTCAAATCATGGTCAATGAGGGCAAAAAGAGGGGTGAGCTTCCTGTAGCGTTCGACATAGTCGTCAAGGTTCTGTTGTAACGTGGTGACTTTTTGGACATTCTCCTCGAATATTTGTTGCGCAGCTGTTGATGATGAGTTGTTAGTCGTCGTCGTAGCAGGTTTAATCAATCAAAAAAAAAAGGTTGTGCACACATACACTTTCGGCTCCCGTCGATGCTGGCGATTCCTGTGAGAAAAGAGGCCATCTCCTGCCTTATTGAAGATATCTGATTGGTCGAGTTAGTGTCGTTCTTTCATAGTTCATCACGCGCGTTGTTGAACTGTATTAAATACTCACTTGTTGTCGAAGGTAGTTTACTTCTTCCATGATATCGTCAAGCTTGTGTTTTCCATTCTCGAAATCCGCGACGCATAGCTCTGTAGAGGTGTTGAGCTTCTCAATAGCTGTGAAGGACTCCATGCTGCTTCTGTTGCTGCTACTTGTGTTGATCTGTTGCCGTTGTTGTTGTTGTTGTTGTTGTTGTCTTTTTTTTTGAGAATTGGTTTCTTTAAAAACTACATTATGACGAAATTGTTGATGTTCACTTCTTTGGCTTCATCAACACAGTTGTACCGTCAAGGATCCAATTGCAAGAAAACTCCTCCTTCACTTCGTCCCAACTTCTGTGGAAAATGCTCTCAACGTAAGCTTTGGACAACTGGTGATAAGATGCCGATATGCATCTAATTGTATGCAGAGCCATTCTCTCTTCACCAAAGCTCATGATTCTCTTTCTTGAGGCATCACGCTCTGTGTTGTAGAGCTCAAACCATTTGAGATAATTCCAACTGCGTCGACTTTCACACACCTCGCGGAGCCTCACATCTTTTCTCATGTACGCAAAGTACGCCTTGACAGCAGCGTCACCGTCATCCCGCATCCCGGTGTTGAAATGGGCTAGGTGGAGCACGTACAAGTAGACGATCTCATGCAGCTCCATCTTGGACAAGCTGTCCCTGTACCTCAACAAATGAACAATGCTGGGAATGTAGGTCTGGTAGTGTCCCACCCTTGTTGCGACCCGCACGGAGAACAAGTACACCGACTTTCCGAAATCATCTAGCGGGAACTTTAGCAAGGCCTCCCTGAGCTTCCTGAGCTGCATCAAGGTGAAGTCAAACTTCTTGTCCTCAATCGTATCAAGCTGCTTGTGCTTTGAGAACGAGGACGAGGACAAGTTGAGTGTGGGCTGCTCAACGCCATCGGTGAAAAGCTGGAGGAAGTCATTCTGGATCTGCCTGAAGAAGTCTCTACGAGCGCTTGGATCCCGCTGTAGTCTAGTGTCTTCCCCACGACTCAGAAGACCGTACTGTGTGCTGCTGCTGCTGCTGCTGCTGTACCCAGCAGCAGCGGTGGCGAACTTGAGACGCCTTTGGTCGAGTTGCTCTTGAGTAGACGTCAGTACTGTTCTGGAAGAAGGAGCTGGGCTCGCTGAAGTTGGACGGCGTTTAGGTGGTTTGTAGCTGCCACCACTACCTCGACTTTTGCTACTGCGGACTTCGGCCATATGGTCTGTCTGTCTGTCTGTTTGTTTGCCTGTTTGCCTGTTTGTTTTGTCTTGTTTTGTTTTATATATTTGTAAACAAACCCACAATTTTTTCTTTCTAAGATGCGTGTCTATACGCTGGTATACTTTCCCTTAGTCCCTCTGGCCAGCCAGATAGGCCTCACTACTAAAATCACAACTAAGACCACTGTCAAAGCTGCAATGACGGCAGTGACCTCAAAAGTTCTGTTGTAACAGTCACTTCCTTTCAAACAGACGCTGATACTTGGATCATCCTCAGTTGGAGTCAAGTTGGAGTCGTAATTGGCACCAAACATATGCGTGAAGAAGTACGCTGGCAGGATTGGTGATGCGTTGATGAATCCCCAGCAAAACGAGAAGGAATTGACCCCAAACAGTTCAATCAAGATCTGCGGGAGTGATGCCCAGGTAAAGCCGTATCCAAACCCATTGAGTGACGATTCCAGCCATAAGAATGTCTCATCTTGTAGCGCAAACCCGAGTGTCTGAACCAGCAAAAGCAGAACAGCTGGCACAAACAGAATCCATGCGCGTGGTTTGTTGAAATGATTGGCAAGTGTATCACCCATAACCCCACAAGCGAGTCTTCCCACACAGTTGAAGATGGAAAGAACAGATACCTGGTATTGCTGTTGTTGTTGGATGAGGACATCGTCGTTTGCTGTTGCAGCTGCCCCTGCTGTCATTGACTGGAGTAGTAATGACTTCACCATGAACCCGACAGAATAGATGTACGTTTGGCCTAATGCGGTGAGGATTCCGGCAATGGCAAACAAGAGCCAGAAATTGGTGCTTTTCAGCGATGCAAGTGGTTGTGGTGAGTGATCCACATGTTGATGAACTTTCTTTGCTGTGAGTTCATCACCCAAACTGCGATGTGAAGACAATGTCATGGTCTGAAGTTCAATTGATGTCCCCCGAGAAGCTGTTCTTGATAACACAGGAGGATGAGGCCGGAGCGGCGGCGGAGAGGCTGAGACGTTGCTATTCCTTACAGAGTCAGTAAGTTTATCAACATACCAAAACACAGGAAGCGACCCTGCACCAACTAGAATAGCCGACCAGCCCAACAGTCCTAGGAACCCACCAGTGTTTCCCTTAAAGAATCTCCCACCCAATGATGAAAAGACAAAAGCACTGAGACCAAAGCTAGCTATCGGGAAGGATGTCGCTATACCACGACGAGCTGGCCACGCGACAGCGGTGCACTTAATCATTGCAGAGTTGATCATTGTCGACCCAACACCGGTCAGAAACACACTCAGCGCGACTGGCCAGACACTCATCGTCCGTGCCGTCGTCGTCCCTGGATCATCACCATGGTCAAACAGCCATTGCAGTCCCAGATAGCCTCCACTGATACAAGCAGAACCCAACGCAACGGGGACTGTGAATCCCGTACGCTCAATCAGCAACCCAGACGGAACACCGCTCAGTGCAATTCCCAACGTCCCACTGAACGCCACAAGAGACGCCTCCTTACCCGTCAAATGAAGCCGGTGTGCGAGCTGTGGACCATATGCTGAATACAGATACAGTGTTCCACACACAAGCCCAACAAAAGTGGCAGCAAAGATGCTGATGAACCGTTGTTGAGTGTTCATTTTTAACAGGATCTTTTTTTTGTTTACATTGTCAGGTGCCCATTTTTCATTTTCTTCTTCTTTGCTAACATTTTTGTTTTTGTGGTTTTTTGCCTTCGTCTTTTTTTTTTTTTTGTGTTTTTGTGTTTTTGTTTTTTTTCGCCTCTTTCCCACACAAAAACCAATTGAACAGAGCAGAACAGAGCAGAAGTGAATTGAACAGTTTGTATTTGTGTTTGTGTTTGTTGGCAAAATGTTCATCGTTCACAGCCACAATCTTTGGCGGCGCTGTGGTCTTTTTTCGGCTCTGTCTCCAGTGAGAATTACTCGTCGTGGACTCAAAATCGCATTCTTTGGTTCAGACGACTTTAGCATTCCTTCTCTCAAAGCGCTGGCGAGGATATCCACAGAGAGACCTGATCTGGTTCAGTCGATCGATGTCATTGCCAAACATCCAAAGCTTACCGGTCGAGATCTCGCCACTCTGACCGATGTTCCAATAGCCGCTGTGGCCGAACAGGAGGGTATTCCAGTTGTGCGGGCAGAGTCCAAAGCTGAGATTCTTGATCTCCTCGTGCCCAACAACAGGTACGAGATGGCAATTGCTGTCTCATATGGCAGACTTATTCCTCAGAGGTTCGTTGAAGAGATTCCTTACTCGTTGAACATCCATCCATCTCTGCTACCCAGGTACTCTGGCGCGAGTCCTTTACAATACGCATTGTTGAACCAGGATGAATACACTGGTGTCACTATCCAGACATTACATCCTACGGAGTTTGACAAGGGCCTGATTGTCTACCAGAGCGACAAGGTACCTATACAGAAGCATGAGAAACTGGCTGATCTCACTAAAAGACTGGCACAGGTTGGAGCCAATATGCTGGTCAAGGTGTTGGAAAATGGGAGTTACAAGACTCCCACCACCACCACAGTCACTGCAAACTTTTCTGAATATGACTACTCTTATGCCAAGAAGATCACTCCTGAAATGAAGGAGATTCGCTGGAGTGAGTACACGGCCGATCAGCTTTTGGCGCGGCTTAATGCCTTGGGACCACTCTTTAGTTATAAGGAAATTAAAGTCAAACAAAGAAGGAAGCCGTTGGTGCACGATTTCAGACGTGTCATCTTTTATGATTTGGCAATTGGTGATGGCGATTTAAAAAGTTTGGAACCTGGGCAGTTCATCCTGAAGGATGGCGATGATTCCTTGATGATTCAGACAAAGGAGGGCTCCATAGTTACCAAATTCCTTCAGTTTGAATTTCAGAAACGTGAAAATGCTGTTGATTTCTTCAAGCATTTATCAAAGAGGGCTGGTGATACCCCAATGGCATTTACAGAAAAGTTTAAAACATGATAATAACAACCATTTTATAAAGTGATCCAATTGAAAAAAAACCAAAAAAGAAAAAAAAACCCAAAAAAGGAAGGATGAATATATTCACAGCACAACTTGGCATCTCTTGTTGAACTCGTTGACTGCAATGCCAATATTCTTGTACAAGAACCTGCGTGTGTTTCCATCTGGAATAGGAATGAATGGAATAGATTGCTTAGCTTCAATCAGTCCAATTTGGATACCTGTCTTCTCCTGGGTAACAGACTTGACGTTATGGAAGTCAACATACCATTTCACCTCGTCAGACCCAGTGGTAATCAGGATAATTCTCTTGAAGGTTACAACTGCAACCATCTCCTCACCGGGCAAAACAATATGGGCCAAGTACTTGTCCTCAATGAACTGCCCACCACTGCAAGTCTTGAGCCAGTATTGTCCTTGCGATTCCCTCTCATTGAAACTTTGAATTACTCCATCATGACCAATAAATCTCGGAAGTCTCACCTTGTCCAATCCATCTCCATCAAAGGCCAACGTGGTATTTCTAATAGCTTCACTGACCTGATTCGCCATGTCAAAGACACCAATAGCTGTTTTCGTTGGCAAACCAATCAAACCTTTCCCAAGCCCTTTGAAGAAACCTTGTGCACCTTCTTTACTGGCACCCTCCATTGGAGATAGGGCAACACCAGAGATACCACTGGTCAAACCATCCACAAACGAGTAGGCCCCATTACTGAAACCATAAAGTGCGTGGTTTGGCCTATTTCTTCTCTGTTTCTGCTGACGACGATTCTGAAACTCCTTGTCCAACGTGGCAACAGACAAACCTTTCGCCACAGAGCCTGTAAATTTGGCAAAACTATCAGAGAATCCAAACACGGACTTCTTCAAGAAACTTAAACCACCCTTGGCCATGGTTATACCAAGCTCCTGTGGTCGATCATTCATCACTAGACCCTGGTATGGCTCGTAGAAGAAATCCATGACACCGGAACTCACATTGTTGAACAATCCGACAGGATTACCCAAAAAATCAGCAGATCCAAGAATATTGTGGATCTGGTAAAAGAAATTCTGACCATAGTGAGTCTGTATGTTCTGAAGTAGCGTGGGGATTGGAACTCTCACATTTTCTATCAACAGGGCGTTCAACCGGATTGGCGCATCGTTGATGTTACCGATAGCCATTGTCAAGATGTGCATGAAGAACATGATTGCGCTCTGAGATGAACTATTGTCTTCAACGTTGATTCTCTCTGTACGCACAAAGGACAAGTTCAACTGAGTAGGCTGGATGTGAAGTATTTCAAAATAAATGTCACTTCCAATGGTAACCTTGCTTGGATCTGGCAAGCAAATAGTTTCATCACACAGTTTGTCCTCGATAGGTTTGTTCCAAGATGCACCTGGAAACTTGGAAAAGTCCAATAGTGCAAAAAGGAAGTCTTCATCAATCTCCAATGACATCTCTTGCAATAAAGTAGTTGCATACTTTATGAACACAACACCATGACTATCATCCTTGACCATCGAGATGGCCCCGGAAAATGCCGGATGGTTATTCATCTCCTTGACAGATTGAGGAACCACTGTTGGGTATAGGATAATCGGATATATACCACCGAAGAGTTGGTTATCAATCTGGAGCCACTTCAATTTCCAACTTGCTGTTTGATAGAGATCAGAGTCATTCAAACGAATCTCCACTCCTCGAGCCGTGATGTAACACAACTCCTGCAATCTTGTGTTGACGAGTGAAATGCCCACACCTTGGAACTTGAAGACAATTTGAGTCTGGATTCCACTCTCCTCTTCAACAACCTTGAACTTGTCATCATTGTTCATCGATGTGGAGGAGGCTGTCTTGTTCCCTTTATTCAACTTGTAAAAGCTGAGTTTCGGATCATAGTTGGAAATCACAAGGGATTGGACAGGGCCATCAGCAACAACATTCAAATCAACAATGACGTTGGCGTTTGGAAGCTTCATTGGCCTCAAGTTACCAATTTCTGCCAACTGAATATGTCTTTCTCTTCCATCAGATCTCAGAATCAATTCTTTCAAGATACCTGCTGGATAATCCCAGGCATAAGGCATAACACTCTTTGCAGGGATTTTGTAGTATATTGGTTTGAAGTTTTTACCTTCCTGATCCACAATCTCATCATTCTCATTGACATATGGGTTCTTCTGGTAAAATATGAACTCTTGGTTGCTAAAGTTACGAATGGAGAAAGGCCAGTGATTCTCAGCATCAGAAACATTGATGAACAATGCTGCATCTTCAAACAGAATGTCAACCTTCAATAGAACATGACCCACTTCTGGCTTGAGAATCTTAATGTAGATTTGGCCAACATCTTTGATATTGAAAGGAGAGGACCAGTGCGATTTCCCCCCATGGAAACGAATTTGAATCTGCTTCTGGGAGACTCTTGGTAATTGGTAGAGTGGAACCACTTTCCCTGGAATAAGAGTGACGGCATTGGTAGATCCAATGGTTAAGATCTCAAGTTCCTCAGAGTAGAGGTTCTTGACAACATAACGAGGAACAAAAGTAACAACCCTACTGAGTTGGTATTTACCTTCTCCCTCTTGAACACTGATACCAAGGTTCATCTCAGTTTTCTTGTCTGGGATTTGAACATTCACCTCACTAACCTGGCCAATGGATTCAAAACTCACGGGCTTACTCCAGGCTGATGAACCAACTCTTATTAGAGCTCTGGACTTAACATCATTTCTCTCTTGAAAAGAAAACATCTTTGGAATAGAAGTGTGAACATTATCCAAACTCTTATCAATTTTGCAGTTTAGAATGTTGTGGTCCTCCCTTACAGAGATATTTCTACCTGTTCTGTTCAGCACAATGTATGGGGAGTAGATAACAACTTTAATACCAACACCACCATTGGTAGTAGAGGCATAGTGTATGTTTAAGTTCAATATTTGGCCATCATTACGTTTCAAACATAGACGATTTTCCTTGGTGAAGTCACTCTTTGATGGTGCATTGATAATGGCAAAGTCGCTTTTACCAAATTCTGTACCAGTAGGTTGAACACTCAACAGTAGGAAATGGTCAAGATTCACAACATGGACTGGACTGACATTTCCCTTTTTCAAGAAGTTTCTCCAATCACGCTTTTCGCTTCTGTCATACAACCGGTAACTAAAGTCACAAGGTAGCAAGTTCTCAATCTCAAGAGGTGCCGACAAAATAATAGTCATGTGTGGATAAACCTTCGTCAACGGCTCAGACTTATCAAACTTGGCTTCAACTTGGAAGAAAAAGTCTGTTGATTCATCACCTTCCTTTGATGGACACTGGAGAGACAATCGACTGGTACTCAGATTCCTCCAATTGAATGAGCTCACAGACCAATCGAACGGCACTTGTATATCCGGCTTCACAACAAACTTGGTATCATATACTTCGTTTATTGGCACACCATGTGAGGTGCCGGCAGAGACCTTGTAGGTCTTCGAAGAGCCCTTGAACAAAATGTTGACTTGTGTGGAGTTCTTGATGGTGATAGTAGACTTGAAAACAATAGTTTTGACGTTGTCTTCACCAAGAGTAATATCTGCAACTAGTCTGTTATGTACACCATCAATATCTGGCATCAAGATAAGCACCTGTTCACCCTCATTGTTGACTGGAATATCCAAGATATGATCATAGGTGGAGTTAACCATTTCTAAGTTCAAGACATCATTTTTGCTGCCAGCCTCAAGGTCTTCACGGAGCTTTCTCCAGTCTTCAAACTCCCATGGAATAGACTGACCATCTTCAATAGTCAAGTTGGACTGCCCCTCGGAGTTACCTGACCAGACCTTGATGTTAAAACCAGTTTGATTCAAGATTTTATAAGGTTTTACAGAACCTCTGGGTTTGATGTCACGCTCACCAGAAAGTGAAGCGAAAACTTGGGACAAAGTGGCGATAGATCTGGAAGACAAGGTAACCTCTGCCAATTTCTTTGAAACAAAATCAACCTGGAGCTTAGAATATTTGCCTTCACTTCTGGAAACATGAATCTCCATGGACCACGGTTCAAATAGAGGTTCCCAAGAGGACTTGGCATAATTGAAGATGTTCATTGACGATTCAAAGTTTGTGTCGGCTCCAAAATCGGTGGACCAGTTCTTTGCTGTGACTTGGAAGGACTTAACCGAGAAATCAAGAACTGGCAGTTCATGAACATTCCCGATCAGGACCAAACGAACACCTTCAATGTCAGCGTTCAGCTTTTCAGATTTGATTACAATCTCTGGACGGTTCTTCTTGGATCTATTTGAAGAAACCTTGGTAAGTGAAGTTGCAATGCTTGGGGCATATCTCGAAAGCTTTTTCTTGAATTCCTTAGAAAATTTGGTATAGGTGGTTACAGACTGATCAATGAGTTCGATGTGATCAATGCGATCCGACTGTTTCGATAACTCCATGGCTCTATTGAAAATGGAAATGGCAAGATTGATATCATTTAGGGAAACCTTCATGATCAATGGCTCAATAGCAACCTTGATATCAGAGATAAAACTGTCTGAAGTTCCGCTTCTTTCATCAATTGAAAGAGAAGATGAGAAGTCATCAATGATCCTGATCCGTGCTCCATCAAAATGGTCCATTTTGCACAAAAACATCCCAACATTGTTAGCACTGGCTGAGATAATGTTTTTCTGTGATAATAGCACTTGCTCAATCTTAAGAACAATAGCCTCAGAACTTGATGAAGTTGGATCTGCAAGCAGAATCAAAGAAGTTTCAATGATATTAACACTTAAACCCAATCTTGATGGCTTTGAAATATCTGCTGTCTCCTCAGTGCCTTCATCTTTTTTAGTTAGCGCATGATCAAAGCTTGAGTCATCATATAATTGGTTATCCTCACTAGGTTCATTTTTCTGGAAGCCTGGAGGAAGCCTTATACCAGCATCAACAAAAGACTTCAGAGCAAACAAGTAATCCAGAGATAAAATGACCTTAGGACTGTGTAGCCGCACCATGATGATAGTTATCTTATCATCGATAGGGCCTTCGGAGTTGATCTTAGCAGAGAACTGGTAGTCATCATCAGTTATTCTTGGAATGATTTCGGTAAATTTACTCTCTTTCCCCTCACGGATATCCTCAGCAGTCAAAGCCCCAACGTGAAACTTTGACTTGAAGTGAGTATTTTCTTTCTGGGTGAATGTTAAACCGATATCACTTAATGATATCCTTGAGACAGCAGTTGTGGACAAGTTCTCTACTTCACTGGTATGGTCATGAATAGTCAGAGAAACCTGAGGTGCTTTGAAGTCAAAATCCAATTTGATGCTCTCAGGATCAGAAAGAACCCTACTGCTCACCATTGAATCCTTGATATTTTCCTGGGTTGCAGTATATGTTGCACCTGGAGCAACCACCTTGTTAGCATTCAAGGCAGACTCTTCAATCTCAATCAAAGTAGACTCATCTGGGATGAAAGTTGATGATATAGTTTGAGACAGGAGATATAGGTAGTTCATCTGCATCTCAGTCAATTGTGCATCAATATTGGTCAATTTTCCTGCAATAACAGTCTTTGGCCTATCAACTGCTGCCTCATAGTTGTCAACATCAAATAGCATATCCACACTTTCAACTATCTCAAGGGCCTGAACTCTATTGTGAAAATGATGGAAGGTAGAAGTGGCCTTGATAGAGCGCAAGCTACACTCAATTTTGTTAATAAGGCCATCTGACTGCCTCAAAAACTTGTTTGATGTGTTAAATTCGCCCAGGTAAAATGTAATATCATCATAGGAGTTATTGTCATACTCTGATAACTTTGGGAAGACAAAGATCGGAGTCTGAATTGAAATAGTGAACATGATGTTCTGATCTTGGACGTTGTTTACTTGATTGAAAGCAGCATCTCTTGCAGTATCATATAGTGTTTTCATTCTTTGAAATTTGATCAAGAAGTTGAAGATCTTGTTTATTGGTTCATCAACAAAGTTTATTCTCATTGATCCAGCAGTGAAGTCTATCTTGGTTTGATAGTCCAATGATTCATCGGCAAGATCAAAGGTTTCATAGGTAAACTCGGCCAGCTTATCATTATCAAAACTCAAGATCTTTCTCATCATTGAATCCTTTGGATAGCCCTCATCCACCTCATCATGAAGTGTTAGTGAGCCCAATTTAGAGTACACCTTCATCTTCTCTGGCAATACAAGCACATCTACATGTGCAGTGGCCAATTGCAAAGTTGCAAGTTTGATGCCCTCGTCATTCAGAACCAAAAGAATACTGTCCAAGTCAACACTCACTCTGATCTGTTGAGGGGATGTTTCAATTTGAGAAGCATCATTATGTCTAAGCTCATCTGCAGGCGTCTCTGGTGGATTTGGATCAGTGAATGTGGTGAGAATGAAATTCAAAATCGCTAGAAGAGTGTTTCTTGTGACAATAACCTTTAAAGCAGACATGTTCAGGTTGATATCTTGGTCAAAGACTTCAATGTGCTTGTCATTCATCTGGACAATTCTTTGAGTTCTGGAATAGTCTAACTTAAAACTTTCCTTTTTTGCTTCAACATTATCAGAGACTGTAAAGTTGTTTGAAGAGATCAACTTTTTGAACTCATGGGTTGCTGACTTATCAATTAAATCCTCAATATTGAAAGCACCCAAGGACAAGGCCAGATGCATATCAGTAGCTGTCTTGTAAAAGTCTAAGTCCAAATCTTCAGCAATCAAGTTGACAATTGAATCTGATGCCATAGTCTTACCATCACTGCATTTTGACAAAGACAACTCAACTCTATCAACCTTGAATTTAAACTCAAGTTGATGTTGTTTTTGCTTGGCTATGTCAAGAGCAGAACCTGACCACTGTAGATCCTCATTGTCATCTTCACTTTCATCATCTTCATCACTAAGTTCCTCAATGAAGACATCTGGATCCACATTTTGGAGTGCAAATGGTATGGCAAATGGTTCAGTGTCAGAATCAGTAGAATCAAGACCAAAATCTGGGATACACTTATCAATCAACTGCATAAAAATCTTGTACTGGTAGTCATTCATCTTTACTACAAACTTTCTCAAGTTGGCATTCATCTTGATTTTTGCCAAGGTTGGCGAACGAGGCAGAATGGACAATTCCACCAAGATCTTCATCTCCAAATTTTCCAAGATTTTGGAAGAGTTATCAATCTTATTGTGAAGTTGTTCAATCGTGGACTTGATGTCTGGACCAATGAGAATTTGAGTATCTTGAAGATTCAAGTTGAACCTGTCATACATCAAGCGGTTCAATTCATCCACACTGATTTTAGCGTATTGTTCAGGGCTCAAATTCTTGATCTGTGAGGTTTTCTCCTTATCAGCAAGATCACTGGTAACACTGATATGACCTGCGTCAATCACAGCACAGGGAGATGTCCAAGAATGAGGATCTAATGGTAGAATGATTAAAGGAGCCTGCAAGTCAAGCTGAGCATTAATTGTCTTGTGGTCATCCCAGATAGCCTCCAAACCAAGTCTCGTCTGTGTAGTCAAACCCTCAACAGTGGCCTCAGCTGCATTCATGATGGCATAGATGGTATTCAGCTGGGCTTTTGGGGGTTTAAAGAAACGGATAATTTCATTGAGAAAGTGAGCATGATAGAAAATGGTCATACTTCTGAGCTTGGCAATCAATACCGAATCTGCAGAATTATCCAATGGATTATTCTCAAAAGAGACTTTAAAGAATGGCTCGATAGGTTCGTTTGGTCCTTCAACAGGTTTGACACTCACCACATTTTTGTAAAGCGTCGTTTCTGTGTTATCCTCCACCTTGAACTCCTGCAAAGTGAACTGGGACAAGAATGAATCTGGTCTCTGGAAGTGCTGAACAGCACAGCCTTCAAATATCACCTTAGCCAAATGAGTCTTGTCACTAGTGCTCTTGATTGCAAAACCACCCCTTTTCAATTCAGCGTTGATTTCAAAATTGACACGGTCTCTTGGAACTTCAACTGCTTCTGCCAGCGCTTGAGTCTCATCAAATTCGATTGCATCATAAAGTTCTTGACGTTGCTCTTCAGTGAAGACAATCTTGTCTTCATTTTCATCAGTTGATTCGTCAGCAGCAGCAGCAGCAGTTGGAGCAGCTCCCCACCAGGAAGAAAACCAACCCGTATTCTGTTCAGAAGTTGGTTTGAACTCTTTCTTCTTACCTGATACAAGAAGTTCTTTTCTCAATTCATTTTTAGATAATGATCTGAAGAACTTGATATCCTCATATGACAATTTCTCCTCTAGCTCCGCCAATTCTTCATTTTTGGAGTTATCTGGGAGCTTTTGGGAGATGTCTTGAAGTTGCAACTTCTCTTTCCAAAGGAGGATGTAAGCCTTTCTGTTATCGCGCCTCTTTTTCAGGAAGTCCCAACTCCAACGGTAATTCTTTTCGTGGATCTCACTTAGCACAGAATTACAGACATACTTGAACCATTCTGTTTCATTGCCTTCAAGTGAAACAGCTGGTTTGAATCTCTTGAACTTGTGGGTTTTGTTGTACCAATGAAATTCGGATGCCGACAACAAGGCATATTTGTACTGGTCAGAGTCGAGATCCACACTGAATTCCTCAAAGAATACCTTCGTTTTGATATGAGGTTGGGTCTCAGTGGCACCAGACTTGTTAATCGTTAAATGACCATATCCAGAAACTGGCCTTAAAATAAACTGAGTGTACTCCTCAAACTGGGAAAGATTGTCTTCATCAATGATGGAAGCTTCAAACTTTCTTAATAAAGCATCATGGTCCTCTGAATAGATGCTTGAGGTATTTGTGTTCCAATAAGCACATAGTGATTTCAAAGTAAGCAATTTGTGGGAGGCACCCACTGCGTTGTCAATAAACTTTGGTATCCAGTTTTCATCTGTTGACAATGCCGATAGTTCATACAGAGTGATACCAATGGAGTAAGGGTGATCAGTGAAGACATTATCAAAGTCCTCATAGCGGATATGGATCTTCTTTACTTCAAATTGCAAATTATCGACAATCTTGGTGATCAAACTTTCTGTAAAACTTTCATTCTTGGCCGCATCCTCCACAGATAAGCTGTTGGTTGGTGATGCCTTCTGTTGCAGCTCCAGATCTTCCAATTTTCTGAGTTTCAGCGCGAGTTCCCTCCTTACTTGTTCTTCATAGTTGTAGGTCTCTTGAATGATGGGAGAAGCAAGTAGGTAGACGTCCTCAATAGTGACTTTAACCGGTTTACCCTTCAAGTTGGACCAGGGAATTTGTAATGTGAGCTTTCCCAAATGACCAAACCGCACATTGAGCGGCAACTCAAACTTGTCCAAAGATTCCTTTTTCAATCGAAGGTTGGTTAATTGTACATCACCACTCCAGATTCCAATGTTCAATTGCTTAGGATCGAAATTTTCGACATAGCTTCCCTGTTTGATATCACTTGTTAGACTCTTGTAAAGATCAGACAACAAAGGTGCCAGCGCTTAAGGGCAGGCGGCAGGAGCAGGCAAAAAAAATACAAAAACAAAACAGAAGCGAGCGTGCCTCAATTGAACTTACCAAAAAACGGTTGAGGATCCCTGCTACAAGGGATTCAAGCATCTGGTAGGTTTCTCAGACAATTTCAGTATAAGAAAGGTGTATTGTTAACTGATTTTTTTGTTGCTAGTTGGGTTGGATTGGGGATTTTTTTATACTGTATTTGTCCTCAGGTGGCCATACCGCTTTTGGAATCCACAAAAACAAAAACAGAAACAAACAGATAGGAGACTGGAGAGAGGGAGGAGTGTTGTGGTGGAGCGACGACGACGACGACGATAATGTTCAAACGTACAGCTGTTGGGTTAACAGGGTTTACTGCAGGGTTTGCTACTTTTGCCAGAGCTTGGCCACAGGACTCGATTGAACACAATTCAAAACAACTTGAAGAACAACGAGTGGAGATAATTGATCATATTAAGAATACTGAAAACTATAGGCAGTTGCTCCAGAATGAGAAATTTACGAGCAATACTCACTCTGCACGGGTTCCTAGGGATCACCAGACAAACCATGTCACACAGGGACTCCTCTTTGGACCAAACCACCTTGAGATTGATCCAATTGTGTTCCAAAACAAAGAAGACGCTGAGTTGCAAGCCTACTACCACCTGGGACAGAATCTAACTAGTTATGACGGAAAGATCCACAACGGTGTGATCTCCACGCTACTAGACGAACTGCTTTGCTTTACTGGTTTCCATTTGTTACCTAGTGGCAGAGGTGTTACAGCGAAGCTGGCTGTCGATTTCGTCGAACAGGCAGCACCAAATTCCACAGTGCTTTTAAAGGCGAAAGTTAAGGAATATAAAGGTAGAAAAGTGATTATTGATGGCCATATCGAGACAGTGGGAAGCAACCCAAAGACTATTGCAAAAGCCCATTGTATTCTTGTTGAACCTAAGTGGTTTAAATACTTCTCCTGGTTGAGTTTATTCTGACATTATACTGACATTATACGAATCAATATATATGTTCTAGAATGTAAAACACTCATACAAACATCACTGCCTTTACTCCTACATTGATAAAGAGATGAATCTCATCGATAGGTTTTGGCAAAAAAAACTGCTCTCACTCAGAGTTGAACTGAGGATCGCTACATTACTAGTGTAGCGCCTTACCAACTTGGCCATAAGAGCTGTTGTTGTATTTTCAAAATTATGAATAATCACATGGTGTAGCAGGTGACAGAAACGAGGAATTCCCTGAATTCCCTGGTGATATATTCACTTTAGTGGATCGTTGAATCAGATACATGTATGTATATCTGTCTTTGAGGCATTTTCTTAATTATGTCTTTGACCAAATCTTCACGTTGTTGTAGGTCGAAATGACTAAGGCTCCATTCTTGTTTATGAGGTTATGAAGCCCTGCCACAATGGTCTGTGTCTCTTGTGTGGAAAACTTTTCGAAAAATCAACACAGACATCACTAAGGTATCTTGTCAAAAATCTTTGTCTATCTTTTCTCAGATGTTGAGTGGTCGCAGAATCGTCAAGAGGTGTTTTTCCCGTGCTAATCTTTCAAGAGTTGGCAGTAGAGCAGCACCAAACGTGAATTCGGGTCCTCTTTTTGTCCGTTTACAATCGACTGTTCAGCCAACAACAACAACAGCAGCAGCGACAACAGACAAGAGTTCCTCTGAATCTACTAAGAAAAAAAGTACTGCTACACCTGAAGACTTGAGGAAGCAGAGAAACAAAGAATTGAACGATCGCGCCAACAAGATTAGCGAGGATTTAGAGATTGGTCTACGCAAGGGTCTATCCTCAAATGAACTCTTCCACGACTTGTTCGCTGCGATTGATGAGACCCCTTACTTGAAGAACAAGCACATCAGTCTAACCAAGTCTGTTAACAAGATCATCCAGAAGTCTATCGAAGAGATTTCTGATCCAAATGCCACCAAGATACCTGTCACTCCGCAAGAGATTCTGAATAAGGCTGTCTTTTATGGTATTGCCAATGCCTCCAACTTTGTTGAGGTTGCCAACGACTACATCAAGAACAACTCATCTCGTGACGTTCTGCCTTTATGGGTTTCGTACGTGGAATACAAAGCAGCAAAGGGCCTGCAGTATTTCCCAGATGAATACAAGCTTGTAAATGCTACGATTGTGGCCTTTACGGAGCTCACTGCTGACGCCAAACCCCAAATCGAGAGCCTGAAGCAGTTGTTGAAACTTGATTCCTTGCCTAACACTTTCCAATTGGCCAAGACTGCTGAGGGACTCATTCCAAAGTCAGACCCAAGATCTCAAAGTGTCAAAAATGCGCTAAACCAACTCGCTTTTGTCTCTAGAAACCCAAACTCTATTGTTGATTTGAAGAGGGCTTATGAAGCAGCACAGTTGGGCGATGCGAGAAAAGTGAGCAATATTCTAAGAGATGCCCATCTGATCTCTAAGACCAATGGGATCCCGTTGAAAGAGGAAACTTTGACAGCATACATGTCGTTCTTCAACGTGTTGAACAGACCCGAGGAGGTTTTCCAAATATGGAATACTCTTCAGGAGTCGCAGCAGGCGAAAACTTCGGTCGATGCCTGGAACCAACTGTTGGATGCAGCTTCCAAGCGTGGTGACCCTGCCAAGCGTGCTGGTCAAGCACAGGCGATCTTTGAAAGGATTCCTAACCCGAATGCTGAGACTCACGCAAAGCTGTTTGAGATTTATCGCAAAAACAACGAGTCTGAGCTTGCTGAGAATCTGATCACTCCAGACAATCTGAAATCCTCCCTGTTTGTCAATGCTTACCTGAAGAGCTTGGCTAGTGGTCAAGACGTTGGTGCTTTGGAAAAGGCTTTGAAGAATATTCAGGCGTCAGGTGTGAGAATCAATCTAGAGACGTACAACAAGATCCTCAGTCGCTTCGTCAAGGCGAAGAATTTTTCCAAAGTCAGAACTCTGCTGAACCAGATGGATTCCTCGAAGATCAAGCCAGACGTCGCCACTTTCTCCATCATCCTCGACATGAATCTGAAGAGCATCACCTCTAAAGGTGAAGTACCAACGGCCAAGGTGATGACCGACTTCCGCGAAGCTATGAAGAATGCCGGTCTGGTGGACAATGCGTACACCATGACCAGTGTGATTGACAACATGGCCAAGGACCCATCGTCCTACGAGTCTGCAGTAGAGGTGTTTGAGAACCTGAGAAGAATCAACAAGCTGTCCACGATCAGTTATGTTGCGATAATTTCCAACTCTTTCAAGATCCACAAAGGTGACTATGCCTTGCGGTATTTTGCTGATCTTGAGAAGAGTGGTTTGCCATTGGGTGCTCCTCAGTGGTCGATGCTCTTTGAAGGTCTGGCCATCACTCGCAATGTGGAGAAGGCCAGGGAGTACCTTGCCAAGGTGCAAGCCATGCCAAATACCACTGAGATGTTGAACAAGTACAGTTACTACTTCCTTCTGAGACTGGCTCTGAACACACGAGATGCTGACTTTGCCAGTACTGTGATGGATGCTGTCTTGGAGAACAAGGCAGCCAAGGTGCTCTCAAAACCAACAAAGGGTGTGATTTCAAAACTTGGTCAGCAAGGTGTTGTGATTCCAGAGCAGATCCAGTCAGTCATGTAAGTAATCACTTATGAAATATATGTACATAGAGAACAATAAGCATACCGCACTATACGAAGATATCATCAAATATGTATACAAAAAAAAATATCCCCTACTGTGTGTATGTACAAAACAACCAAACGGTATGCTACTTGCCCATGGCCTGGTCCCATGCTGGCTTGGCCCAGTGCACTAGACGGTCCTTTGCCGCACTTGGAGAGTCCAAAGCTGGTCTAACGTCCAAAAAGAAAGTCGGCATGCCATGCTGATCATCTGGGCCACCGTAGTAGTCAATGACGTATCTAACTTCGTCCCATTCGTTTTTACTGTCTGTGGATCTAAGGACATACCAGTCGTGTCTGTCAAATGGAGGTTCAGTGTTGAACGTCTCTGGGAACACCTTGGACAGTGCAAGATACATTCTGGCCCTTGGTGATAGGTCATGTGGACGCCCAGTGAACTGTGCTAGTCGAGGCTGGACCTGGAACTTTTCAGTGTATGGTTTTTCCCATTCCAGAATCTGCTGCCATGCCCCTTCGTTGAGGAAGTTGTGAACATCAACCATGGACTCAACTGCGTCCTCAGGAATATCATCGCCTTTACCCTTTTTCACCATCGCATTGAACATCTGTTGTGGAGATGGGTACTCCCACACGCCTTCCTCTTCGTTCGTGCCTCTTGGAATCGTTGAGTACGAGCGCTGGGTAGGGAGATCCAACTTTTGACCGGGCATTTTCTTGTCAGAGATGTAAACTGGCATATTGTTGAGTGGATTATTGAGATGCTCTTCATCATTACCATCATTCGTCTTCTTCTTCATTGGACAAGTAGCAGGAAGGTCATTCTTTGGCTTGACGGGACATACAGCTGGTGTTCCAATCGTCTTATCTTGTTCAAAGCCCTTCGCTTCAGAACTATCCTTCCAAAACCAGCCCATAGCGTAATGTAGTTTGCTTTCGAAAGAACGTAAAGAAGGAAGAAGAAAGAAGCATTTTTTTTTTGGTGACAGGAAATTAATCTGCTGACTAATCAACAAACACCAGATTTTTTTTTCCGTTTCTGTTGATGTTCAGCTCAGCCAGCTGGTGCTTCTTCAAGTTTGCGACCCCCCAGTTTGGCTGAAAAAGATGTTTGGCCGATTCACTCACCAGCTGGGACTGCTGAGAAGATCAACACCGTCATCATTGTTTTCGTCGGTGGCATTTCTTCGTGCCGGTGTTCGCTCGAAATGGGCCCAGACGCGTCGTCTTAAGTTCTCGACCATGCCACCGCCACCGCCACCTTCATCTGCAAAGAAGGCCTCTGGTATCAAAGCTCTTGTCCAAGAGTACGGGTACTCTGCTCTCGGTGTCTATCTGGCGATCTCTGCGATCGACTTGCCACTGTGTTTTCTCTTAGTGCACTCTGTCGGTGCCGACCAGGTGAGGGAGTATCAACGCCAGGTGAAAAACAAGGTGAAGTTGGCAGTTGGTTGGGAGATTCCTGCTGAGGATCTCGAGCCAGTGAAAGTACGTGGCGAGGAGAATGACAGTGCCAATGCTGCTGGATTCTGGAGTAATCCGATTGTGATTGAGGCTGTGCTGGCGTATGCGATCCACAAGTCCTTGGTGTTCATCCGTGTTCCAATCACTGCAGGACTGACTCCAGGCGTGGTGAAACTATTGAGAGGTTGGGGGTTCAAGATTGGAAAGAAACCAGCTTTGAAAGTTTAGTAGAAAAGTTCCTTATACATTTTGTACATAGTTAACGATATATGACCATTAAATTACAACTTGGTCTTTGCAGTACGAGCAACAGTACACTTGATCAACCCGTTTGGATGCGGAGATGGGTAGAAGAGCTCATTTTCGTTCTTCAAACCTTTCCATTCGAGGTCAAAGAGGAAGTAGTGCTTGTTAGGCAGGGAATACGAGACAGTCTCAACAGCTGGTGCAACCTGCAGGATCTCAGTACCCATGTTGAACATGGTGGCCTGGACAGAGGCAGAGTCCTCCAGGGCGAATCTGCTCAACGTGATCTCACGGGCGGAGCAGTACACTTGGTCAAAGAGCCCCTCGTCTGCGAGCTGGGCCAAGTTGGAGATGGGACCGAGCTTCTTCGTGTCAAACTTCCAGACGGCATCCACGTCAGTAGATAAGATTCTGTCAGTGGTTGGTTGCAGAGTGGTGAAGTCACAGACGTTGTAACCGTGGAATTGGGAGCCTGTGGACTTGAGGACAGTGAGGTCCTTGATCTGGGACTCGAGAGTGTAGTCGCCGCCACGCTTGTAGCTCAAGTGGACAATTCTTTTCTCTGGACCTTGGTGAATGAAAGAATGGTCATGTGGCCGGCCATTGACATCGTACTTGACCCATCTGTCCTGGGTGACCTTGACAGTGACACCAGAGACGTGAGCGTACTTCTCAACGAAATGGGTGGCGAGCTTGGCTGCAAACCTCTCAATTGGCCACACCTCTGTTGTCTTAGCCAGGATGAGGATTGTGTTTTTGACAGTGTCCGTTGGGACAATCGATGAGTTGTCTGCCTCTGTGTACGAAGTGTCGAACGCACTTCCTTGCAGAAGTACCTGCGCAGTGGCTTCAATGACCTCGTGCTTCTTAGCGTTGTGTGGGTCCTTCTTAACCTTGAGGAACTTGACGTTATCTTTACCATATGTGGAACTGGCAACAGTGGTGGTAGCAGCAGACATTGTGTATATATGGCTCCTTTTATATGGTTCTGGGTCCTGTTGCTGTTATAGTGTCAAAATGATCAATGGGCTGATCAACGGCCTTTATATACCGAGCTTATCGCGGGGGGCAGGAACTAATTTGAATATGTGCCCATCGGGCTTGACCGAGATGAGGCTTCTGATCCAATCAAGGCCCGCAATCCCATCTAATCGGATGAACCGAGTCGGTAAAATATACCCACAGTATAGCACATCACATCAAAACCGTGGCTGGGGAGGCACACGGTCAACTCCACGTCGTTCGATGTTTTTTCCCCCTTTCTTTCTCTCTCTCGCTCGAGGGATGTTCCAATGGTTGCCATGGTTGTGTTTATCCATATCAAGATAACAAATATGGGTAGGGTAAATCTGCTTATGTCAGCTTTTTTTTTACTCCATGGATTTGACAGATAGCAGTAGATGAGGTATTGTACAGCAGAAGTTAGTTCTATGAAATAAATGGATTTGTATTTAATGCCATTAGTCTGTTTTAGGCTTCTTCTTCTTGATATAGTTCTTAGCCCATCTGATATTGAAAGGCAGAAGCGCGTTGCTTGCGACAATCCAGGCAACCAACACTCCAATGTTTCTCCCCATCGTGCCCCTCCAAGTATCAAAGAATATCACTCTGGATAGATCGTACGCATTCAGCAATGGCATAGCGTACCCCCATCTGTAAAAATCATTCATCAGTTGGACTGGCGACATCACTGGACACAGGTTTATCACGAGCCAAAACACAATCCAGAACCCGATAAAGGTTTTGTCACGGAGGAAGACTTGGATAGACACGTTCTCCATTGGTCCACCAACGGCAGCCATGGTCAAGTAAACGATGCACAACTGGACAAAGAACCCGCCTGGGCTACCAAAGGCCTTTGAGGTTGAGATTTGGAAAGCCAGAGTCATTAGACAGTACACTAAGGACAGGACAAAGTATGCCAATTGCGTCACTAGAAAGTGGTAAATCAAGAATGACTTGAGCCCAACCTTCTTTCCAATGGACCAGTGTGTCATGGAAGCAAAGTTGAACTGATGGAACGTCATCACTAACATGTAAATATACCCGATCTGAATTGGGCCGATAAGGATTGCCTTGTCACTTTTAGAAATGTCAGAGTAATGGAACCAAAAGGGGGTGAGGATATTGGATGCACTGCGCGACAGTGCCAATCTCTGCTCATCAGTGAGCAATGCCAGCAAGGGTAGATTGACAACCTCGGCACACAACAGTGCAAATTTGTTCTCAAGTTGTTCAGCAACATTGATCACAAATCCAGGAACAGCCTCTAAATTACGACCAGTCTCATAGACAAAGGTGACCAATGGAACCCTCTTGGAGAAGGAGGTGTCTGCATTCTGCAAAGCGGTGAAGTAGTCCAGCGTGGCGTTTGCCGGAACATAAAAGGCACCCCAGTACTTCTGGACAAAAACCTGATGTCGCAACTCTTCAAACTGCGTGCGGCCATTCATGGCAGCAACGCTGGCAAACTCAGCACTGTCCACAATGTTGAATGTTCCAGCCTCAGTGGCTTGTGGCGACCTAAGCATCAGTCCCAGCACATCTCCAATCAATGGGAGCAATAGACCCTCCTGTTGGTCGTCGATAACCACGAGGTAGTGTAGGTTCTTAAGGTGGGCCATTCTGTCGTACAATGACCCCCAGTAGAGCGAAAGGATACCCAGAAAGGCGCAAAAGATGATTGTGTAGATTTTCACAAAGAGGGCAGTGACTTTAAAAGGCTCTCCTGCCATGAGTCTCTTCAAGAAGGGTTTTGGTTTCTCTTGTTCTCCAGCCTTTGCCTCCTCCACCTCTACTGGTGGAGGAGCTGCTGTTGTTACGCCCTCGGTCGGTTTGGAGATTGTAGACGCGTCACCAGCCTCGGATGGACCACGCACTTCTTCACTGGACATTTTTGTACACAGTTACGTTGTACCGCTAAGTGTGCAAAACAGAGAGAAAGAAAGAAAGAGAGAAAAGAATTTTTTATTTTTTTGTTTGTTTGTTTGTTTTCTTGTTTTTTTGTGGGTTTGTTGTTGTCCGTTTCTCATCCTGAGACATCAACAACCGGTCCCCTAGAAGTGGTGAAAGAGGGTCCGCCTTTTTCCTTTTTTCAATTTTTGTTTCTTCTCTTCTTTCTCTTCTTCTTCACGACAAACAGGACTCAAGATTGGTTCATTGGTATCATCAGTGGCTCATTCACATCTTTTTCTATTTGCAACTGGTGGCTAAAACTCTCAAGAGCCCTTTTGTCTTGTTTTTCTTCTTCCTCCACTGGTGAGTTGCGCTATGACCAAAAATAATAATAACAACAACAAGAATTACCTTGACAATGAGGTTAATGATAAAATCAGGTCGATACACGAAAACCTCTGTGGTACAAATACAATGACCATGGCTGTTACAAACACCAATACAACCATCGCGCATTATAGGTTTGAAGAAGGAGATGAGGAGGGAAAGCATGGCACCACTGAAGAAGAGACAACGACTGATCTTTTGGAGAGCAGCACTGATACTAAAGAAAAGGAGCCACATATCTGGTCTCCGAAATACCACAAGCAGAGGGTGAAAGTGTACTTCACGTTTCTTCGTAACTACCTCATTCTATCTTTCATTCTTGCCTTTGTTCTTTGCTTTTACTGGGGTGCATTCTATGACAGAGAATCAAAATACGTCAACCTCAAGATCCTCGTTGTCAATGGCGATGAGCAGGTCGATGGCATCAACCCAATTTTGGGAGACGCGTTGAACATCACTGCTACTGACACCCCTGTGGCTCGATATGGAGGATGGGAGCTTGTCGACTACAAGGACTTTGCACCAATTGCGGCTGCAAACAACAACACTGTTGTTGAGGAGATCAAGTCTCGAGTGCATCGCCAGCACTATTGGGGTGCCATTTACGTCAAGCCAAATGTTACGCGAGAGCTCTACAACGCCATTGAGAACATTGAGCTCTTCAACATCACTGCCAATCTCGTTGACGTTTACTACGAGACTGGTCGTGATCTGATCACAATGGATGAGTATGTTGTGCCCTTTCTGAATCTGTTTCAACGTGCCTATGTTGATGTCGTCAATGGGCTGTTCCCGTCCTTTGTCGACCAGCTATCCTCAGAACAGGCACAGATCAGATCACTGGTATACCTGTCACAGCCATTGACTTTCAACTTTGTCGATATGGTTCCAGTGGATGGAGTCACAATGCTCGCACCATTGGAACTAGGTCTGGATTATCTTGTTGTCTTTGCATTCTTCCAAATGGTGACAACACTCAAGCTCCAAATGCGCGTGGCGAAGCTTATCAAAGGCCCCAAGTTCATCCTTGCTCGTATTCTGATATCACAACTGTCATACATTGTTATTTCGCTCGCATATGTCGTTCTGAATATTGTGTTCCAGATTCCATATGATGCAACTTTTGGGAAATCGGGTGCGCTGGTACTCTGGGCTATATCTTACCTCACCATGTCATCATTGGGGTCACTCAATGAATGTGTGGCTATACTATGCTACCTCTACTTCCCGCCTTTGATTAGTGGCTGGCTGGTGATGATAATTGTTATGAACGTTGCTCCAACCACATCAACAATGGCCCTAACGAACCATTTTTACAGATATGGTTACGCTATGCCTATTCACAACTCCTATGAGCTCGTCAAGGTTGTGTTCTGTGATATCTACAAGGGCAACATGGGACTCCAGATTGGAATTATGGTGGCTTGGATTGTGGTGAGCAACTTGGCGTTGCCCTTGGTGATGCTTCATGCAGTTAAAACCCTAAAGAGAAGGGCCGCAGTGGCAAAGGCCGAGGGACGTTCTTTCAAGTTGACTGTTTAAAAGATTGTGTGCGTTCTTGTACAATGAAGTGGAGTGCGATTTCCACAATGATAGAGCTACCACCAGTTAATTCCCACAGAACCACCAAACAAAAAAGGTTCATATACCAGAAGGAACTCATCATGAATTACCAACAACCAGCAAGAATCAAACCAGCTTTAAGGACCTTTTTTTAGATTAATTTATCAGCGTATTATTCCTGTTCTCTGCTTTAAAGACGTAAGATATTTTATCTCGGAGCATCAGTCTCTCCCTCAGTGCAGTGGCTGTTCTTTTGTTCTGGGTCCATACTTTCGCTTGATAAGCTAAAACTTGTTCTTTAGTGAAAGCTCACATTGATAATCAACAATATATTAATTGGGCGTGTGGCGTAGTTGGTAGCGCGTCCGCTTAGCATGCGGAAGGTCTCCGGTTCGACTCCGGACTCGTCCAGATTTTTTTTTGTATGGTGCTCCACTTACTTATGAGAATATATCGTGGTAAGGAACGGGGCGTCTTAAAAACACAACACAAATTTGTCACCACCCAAGTCTTCTTTCGATAGGCAAAGACGTATGTCACCACACACTTCTATCAAGTAGATTATGGGATGGGATCTTAAAAACTTTGTGGAATGACGTTGTTTCCCCAAAGAGCGTAATGCGCCTACCTATCGAAGACTAGTCTATGAAGCCTAACTCCGTGATTAAAAAGATCGAGACTATAATAGACTAGGCTAGACTCGTCTTTGTCCTGCAGTACAAAGCGCGCAAGCCAAGCCACACAGGGAGCCGGACCGGATATAGTCTCCACTCTACACAGCCTTGATAAGGAAAAAACTGGAGAGCCAAAAAAAAAAGGGGAGACTGGACTGGCCTGGAAGGCGTCTTTCGGGTACCATTTGGGGTATAATTTTTACTACTGTATTCAAAGTGTTCATAATGCATCAATGTCAAGTCATTCGTCTATACAATGGTGTGGACCGTACTTTAATTCTGGATCTCTGTCTAATCGTTTTCATTTCTGTTCTTTTCGTTTCCTCTCATCTCATCTCTCTTTTCCCAATAACAACAGGGGGATAAAAATGGTTGCTCTTCTTTCCTTGCGGCGAAGGCTGGACTGTTGGGAATGTTCCCTTGGATGTAGTAGCTGTAGTTGTTGCTGTTATTGTTGTTGTTATTCTTGTTGTTGTAGCAGAAACAGAACTAGTTGTAGTAGGCTGGATTGGCAAGGCTGCAATAGTAGCGATCATTGTCAGAAGAATCAGTGAAAAGTTCATTGTGGTGTGGTGTGGTGTGGTGTGGTGTGAGATGCTGTATGCTGTGTGGTTGTTGGATCAGTCAAAGAAATAAAGTAGACAGGTTGAAAGTGGACATCTGGCCTTATATATAATCTTGGGATTGTTGGTTTGTTTTGTTTTGTTTTGTTTCAAACAGGTTTGAGGGGTGTGACAGCCAACAGTGCAGGCAGGCAGTGCAGGTACAAACACAAACAATAACGCGATCCGTGTGTCTCTGCCACATTTTTTCGCGTTTTTTTTCGCGTTTTCCTACCTCTCCATGACGTCATCAGGAACATTTATGAAACAAAACATCACTGCAACCATCACTGCACAGCCTTATTGTTCTTGTTTCATAAATACAGACGGTCAGCAAACAGTAACACACCACACATAATACGTTGTATCAATTGAAAGTTGTTGAATAAACTAAAAAAAAAAAAAAGGCAATTATCATATCATATAAGCAAGTATCAAGATGGTTTTATTTCCACTTTCTTTCTCTCAGAGAATCTCTCTTAGAAAACCTCTCTCGTCCTCAACCTCAGGTGGTTCCCTCAGGTGGTTCGGATTCAGATGGCTCAGATAGTTTCCTTCTTAGCCAAGACTAGAACACAACGATTTGGGATGTAAACCTGGAGGAAGTTCTTTCTGTTGTTCCAAGCTAAGTTGCTGGTGAAGTACTCGACATCCATATCCAAACGGTTGTGGCCACCAAACTCTGGCAGGTCACTGTTGAGGACAATCTTATAAGTTCCTGCATCTTCAATACCCACTCTGTAGTCAGTGTACGAGTTTGAATGGTGGAAGTTGAAGATAAACAACAGTCCAGCCTTCTCAAACACGAGTACTTTATCACCTTCATGCTTCAAGGAGATGTACGTGTCGTCCTTCTTGTGCAACCAGCCGTACTTGGATTCCAAGTGCTGCATGGCTCTGTCGAATTGGTACAGGAACTTGTATCTTAGCAAGTCGTCATCAATCAAGTTGAATTGACGACGAGCATAGTGGTACGAGTCGCCATTTTTCAAATTAGGGAAGTCCAACCACTCAGGATGGCCAAACTCATTCCCTTCAAAGTTCAAATAACCTTCACCACCTAGGGAGTGGGTCACAAGTCTAATCATCTTGTGCAGAGCAATGCCTCTGTCCACAACCGGAGTCAACGGAGACAAAACAGACATGTTGGTGTACATCTCAGCATCCATCAACCAAAAGGCAAGCGTTTTGTCACCAACGAGGGCCTGGTCGTGCGACTCACAGTAACCAATTGCACGTTCTTGGTAACGACGGTTAGTCAATGTGTGGACAATAGCATGGATGTCCCAGTCCTCGTCCGACTTCTCTTTCAAGAGCTTGATCCACATGTCTGGAAGTGCCATTGCCAGTCTGTAGTCGAAACCGACACCGCCAGCTGAACGGGGTAAACCCAAAGTTGGCATACCACTAACATCTTCGGCAATGGTGATCAGCTTCACCTTCTCCAGTGCACCGCACTGTGCAATTAAATCATTGGCAAGCATGAGATAGGTGATCGCCTCGTAATCGACAGCAGCGTTCGGGTTCAAATACTCATTGTAATCACCACTAAAGGCACCACCAGCACCAACACCATGGTGTAGATAGAGCATACTGGTAACACCATCAAATCTGAACCCATCAAACTTGTAGACGTCGAGGAAGAACTTGATGTTGGACAAGAGGAAACGCAGCACCTCGTACTTCCCATAGTTGAACAAACGCGAGTCCCACAATGGATGGGACCCCTTGCCACCAGAGTGGAAGTACTGGTAATCGGTTCCATCAAAGTTGTTCAGTCCGTCGTCGACATTCTTGGAAGCATGCGAGTGGACAACATCGAGCAACACAGTGATACCCAACCCGTGGGCAGTGTCGATTAGTTCCTTCAGCTCATCCGGGGTCCCGAATCTGGAGCTGATGGCAAAGAAACTGGTCACCTGGTACCCAAAAGATGCATAGTACGCGTGTTCCATGATGGCCATCAGTTGCAAAGTGTTGTAACCAAGATCCTTGATCCTTGGAAGCACATTCTGAGTGAACTCCTTGTACGAGCCAACTTTGGCCTCTGGAGTGGAGATACCGATATGGGCTTCGTAAATTTTCAAGCTCTCTGATGGCTGTGGTCTTGTGTTCTTGAACTGGTACGAGGTTGGCGGGTTCCAAAATCTAGCGTCGTATACGGTAGACGTCGCTCCTGCGTCTGCGCCTGGTGCTGCCTTCTCAGGGGCAGTGGCTCTCAGGATCCACGCAGGCAGACGGTAAACAGTTTCGCCACCAGGCAGCTGGAGAACAATCTTCACTTTGGAGTCGTGAGGAATGGTTCCCTTAGGCAACTTAGTGGCAAAGTTACCGTATTCATCCTTCACAAGTTCATGGGACTCAGTATTCCAGCTGTTGAAGTCTCCAACAAGGAAGGCCCTCTCTGCATTGGGAGCCCACTCTTTGTAGCTGATCTCACCAGTGGCCGAGTCAACATGGAACCCGTAGCTCTTGTAACCATCGGCAACGTTCAGGATCCCGCCTTCGCTTTCCTCGAATTTGGCCAGCCAGTCGTCAGCCAGCTGACGTCTTTTAGAAAGCTCTCCGGCAAACGGTGTGAGCCATGGGTCGCTATCAATGGCCCCCTTGACGTTCTTAGGTATTGTGCTTCCTGTCATTTCCGTTGTTGCAAGTGTTGAAGGTTTAAAGAGAAAAAAAATTGCTTGACGAGTGAATTGTGAAGTTGGTAGAAAGTTTGGTCAATTTTGACAGATTCACAGACAGTCAAATTAAAAAATGCCTTCTGCTGATGGTGCTTTTTTTTTAGAACCGAGGAAATATCCCGGGATGGTCGGGATCACCTCAGTCCTGCCCGGTAAACAACGGAAGAATGGAGGAGGCACAAAAAAATAGAGCACTCACGCTGGGGGTCGAACCCAGAATCTTCTGATTAGAAGTCAGACGCGTTGCCATTACGCCACGCGAGCTTCTTGTTGCTTTAGAAATCCTCTTTGTTTTCTGTACAGTCTGGAACTATGTTAGTGCCAGATCAAGCTTTTCTATTATCTACCACTTTATCAACTACTGGAGGATTAGAGCTAGCCAGTTCACACTTGTATTGTTTAAGATCCAATCAAAAAAAAAGATATATATATTACTTCTTGGCACTGGTTTCTGGTTCATCATCAGATAGCAGGAAGTCATCGTCAACAACACCATGGTCGCCATTCTTGGAGATAGGCTCTGGCTTTGTGCCAGCCAGTGGCTCCCATTTCTTCTTAGTTGACGAGGTGTAGAGATTATCACCACTGGTGGTGGTCTTTGCCGAATTGTCATTCAAGGAGATGCCATGAATCTTTTGAACATCTAGCTCCTCTGGGTCATCGTCAAACTTGTACTGGTGGTTCTGGTATTGTTGCTGTTTCTGTCTCTCTTGTTGTTGCTGCTCTCTCGATTGCTGAAACCTGGTCTGAGTCTCCTGGTAGTTCCTCTTCCAGCCAGAAACCCAGGAGTTGAACTTGGTTTTTGTCTCCTCCACATTCTTGTTGAATTGCTCCTTCAATTGAGGTAGGTCCTTCTCAACGAAGCTGGTAAAGACATTATTATCGTCGTCATTGTCCAATTGGCCTTGGTTAGCGTTGGATTGTTGTCTCTGTCTTCTCTCGGCACGGCGTCTCTCTTTTCTGTTGAACTCCTCATCCAACTGCTTTGCCAGCAGCGCATCCTGCTCCAATTGGGACTGAGATGGGCGTTGTGGCAACTGTGGCACTGCTCCTGATGCTGCTGGCTGTGTTGTTGCCTGGGAAAGCAACAAGTCATTCACATTGACTGAGTCTGGGTCAGAGTAGTAGAGGAGGGAATTGAACGCAGGCTCTAGCTGATAGCTCGAGGCAATCAGCACAGCAGTGATGAGCTTGTCTTCCAATGAAGGGAAAGCATCTTTCAAGTTCTTCAAAGCCTCCTGTCTTGGAGTCAATGGACGCGAAGGCTTTGGTGGTGGCACACCATCGCTCTCTTCCCCCTTCGTTTTCTCCCCCTCAATTGGATTACTCTTGACCTTTTCCTTCTTGTCCTCTACCACTGTGTCCTTCTCCTTCTTCTCTACTTTCTTCACTTTCTTCTCCTCTACCTTCTCTTTCTTCTCCTCCTCCTCCTCCTCCTTCACTTCCTTCACTTCCTTCTCCTCCTCCTCTACCTTAGAGTCCACAACAGGTGTGTCCACCACGGTTGAGGTCTTGATGGCTTCCTCATCGCTAAGATCGTTAATCACTTCTTCCTTTGACATTGTGTTACTAAGTGTTTGTAAAAGTTGGGCTGAGTGGAGATTGCGGCTGTTTGTTTGTTGTTCTCTCTGCTCAGCCTACAAAAAAATACAAAAAAATACACATGCAAAGGGTTACCCGGTGTATTCTCAGCCGATGTCACCGATATCACCGGCATATCGGGCGCAAAGCAAGCAGCTAAGTCCAGTTGACTGCTACCCTATATGTGTGCGTGTCTGTGTGAGTGTTACATTGAGTACACTTAATGCTATCATTGCCCTGTAATTATCAAGTAACTGGAACGCTCCTTTCAAATTTTGAACAAGGCTACTGGGTTTGGGGACTGGTTACCCGGATTTATTCCACTGTATTAAAATTTTTTTTTCTTTCGAGTCTTTCTTTTCTTTATTCCACTTTTCTTCCTCTTCTCCAGATAGATAATTTTTAAGGCTCTGAATTTTAGATAGAACTTCTGTCGCCTTGCATCTATGCGTCAGAGGTGTGGACAGCAGAGCAATAATGAGATGAGAGGTTTAAAATGATTCGAAGATGCGCTTTTTATGCGAGTTTTCAACCTGTTTTTGCCACTCCAACATTCCTCTTCAAACACACATATACACTTATACTTATATAATTCATACAGTTATAGAGATGGCTGGTGGATTATATATTAGTAATATAGATGTGTGGTTCTTTATTAGGGGTGATTGGGTTAACTAACTAACTAACAAAATAAATAAATAAATACAGTACATGCAAAAGTGGATAATCTAACTGTGCAAGAATGATGCGTTCGAGTAGAATGACAGCAATGGATTCTCCCCATTCTTTAATGTTGTCTTGTCGACATCTGCCCATGTGGATAGAAACTCCGAGTGCTTTGTTGTCTGTACGACTCTGCCGCACATTTTGACATAAAGGTCTCTAACGAGATGGAAATCTGTCGGGAACATAATGTCAAAGTACCCCTGGTGCACCATGTATGTCGAAGCCGTGACCACCTTGTTTGGTGGGATCATGGTCTGTACTACTGGGGAGTTGAAGCCTTGGGAACGGTTAGGGAGTGAGTCAAAGTCAGTGAGAAGGAGCTGATGCTCTGGGAAGTAGTTGTGTAAAACGCTCAACATCTTGAGCAGTCGAGTTGGGACAAATTCTGATTCAGATAGAGAGTTCTGGAACGGTGAGATCCAATTCCTGACATGTTGGAGCCTCTTGTTTTTGGTCAATGGATTGATCTCACCTCTGGTAAACAGTGAACGTTCAGAAAAGTCCAATTCATCGCGGCGTAGGTCCAGATACAGCTGTGTCCATGGCTCAATCTCAGGGGAAAAGAACTGGTGGAAGTCACCATTCTCATCCACGACAACGTAGCCTTGGTATGGCTTTCCAGAGTATATATCATACTTGACAACATCGTGACTCAGATTATCCAGAACCTCAGTCCCCAGAACAAAACATGGCTCAGGAACGTATTCATTCCAATCAAGGATCGACTTGTTAATGATCCTGATCTTCGCATCGTGTTCACTTTGTTGAATCCTCAAGTTGAGGCTACTCAGCTTCTGTTTCTCAGACAGTTGCTTTGAAATCTCAATGATACGGTACTGCGTTTTGGCGTACACTTCAGGTTGAACCTTCTTGATAAAGTTGAGAATGTTCATCATCAGTGTACCGTTACCACCACCAATCTCGTAAATGATAAGATCGTTGTAAGGGTAAAGGTTCAGTTTGTAATTGACAAGGAGGTAACGCGCAATGGCTTCACCATAGTGTGGCTGGAACAGCTCTGTAGGAGTATGCCACAGCTGGAGAGCCTTATCAGTGGAGTTATACCTATCATACTTGGCAGACCATTTCGAGACAAAGTCATCCGTATCAGACAGCTCATCGTAGTTGAAAGGGGACCCTGCCTGGAAGATCTTGGCCTGCTGGGAGAAGTAACCATACTGTGGATTGTACAGCGAGTCGTCAATGAAGTCTCCAGTGAGCATCTTCACCTTGGTAGGTCTGTCCTTATACGAGGCAGCGAGTTTCTTGTGCGTCGTTAGCGGGAACTGCTCGAAGAATGCGGTAGTAGTGAGCCCATTCAGTGGGTGGGCCGATAGGTTCTCAAATAGAGCAGAGAACGGCGAGCTTAGAGCGTAGGGGAAGTCAAAATGGGTGTCCGCTTCAGAGGAAGGCAGCCTATACTGGAAAGTCTCTGGAGTGACCGAGTACTCTGGTACAAATGCTGCTACTTTTGCTGTCGCTGTCGCTGTCGTTGTGGACGTGGATGTCGTCGCCGTAGTCTTCTTCTTCTTCACACTGAGACGTGGCTTTGTCCCGTAGAACCGCATACTGCTCGCCAAAAAAGGCAACAAGGTGGGTCTCATTTATATACTTGACACCTTGTGTGCTAGAGCTGGTTTGGTTCAAGCTAAAAGGTATGCGATATCAGGCAGAATATGGTGGGGATTCGTCTCTGTTTTTATACTGCTGTCATTAAAGCCGGGTAACTCCATCGACCACAAAGACAAAGAAGAAAAAAAAAATTGCCGCTGCCGCTAACAACAACGAAAACTTTGCTTTCACAACCAGCATAAAGACCTCGATCAGCTTGCCATGGGTGTGCCGTCATTTTTCAGATGGCTTTCACGAAAGTTCCCCAAGATTATTTCGCCGGTGATTGAGGAGGACTCCCAGCTGGTGAATGGTGTGTCTGTGCCAGCGGCGTATGGCAATGCCAATCCCAATGGCGAACTGGACAACTTGTACCTTGATATGAACGGTATTGTACATCCTTGTTCCCATCCAGAGAACGGACCTGCTCCAGAAACTGAGGATGAGATGCTTCTTGCTGTTTTTGAATACACGGACCGTGTTTTGAACATGGCGAGACCAAGAAAGATCCTCATGATTGCAGTCGACGGTGTCGCACCAAGAGCGAAGATGAACCAGCAAAGAGCCAGAAGATTCAGAACCGCAAGAGATGCAAAGATAGAGAATGAGGCAAAGGCTCAGCTTGCCGAGTCATGCTATGGCGAAACCATTGATGAGTCGATCAAGGTCAAAAAGACTTGGGATAGTAATGCTATTACCCCGGGTACACCGTTTATGGACAAACTAGCATTGGCTCTAAGATACTGGACAGCTTATAAACTTGCCACTGACCCAGGTTGGGCGAATGTTCAAGTTATCATTAGTGATGCTACCGTGCCAGGTGAAGGTGAACACAAGATTATGAACTTTATCAGAAGCCAGAGATCAGACGTTGAGTACAACCCAAACACTTCCCATGCGATTTATGGTCTGGATGCTGACCTGATTTTCTTGGGTCTCGCCACCCATGAACCGCACTTTAGAATCTTGAGAGAAGATGTGTTTGCCAAGGACAACAGAGTGATGAGATTGAGAGATCAGATGAATATGACTGAGGAGCAGAAACAAGTGATGAGAGCTGAAGAAGCCAAAAAGCCTTTCCTATGGCTAAACGTGAATGTGCTGAGAGAATACCTTGAAGTGGAACTTGATGTACCTAGACTGTCGTTCAAGTTTGACTTAGAGAGAGCCATTGACGATTGGGTATTTATGTGTTTCTTCTGTGGTAACGATTTCTTGCCACATTTGCCATCGCTGGAAATCAGAGACCACTCTATCGATCTTTTGGTTAGGGCTTGGAAGCAATCTTTGCCACGAATGAAAACTTACATTACATGTGATGGTGTCCTGAATCTCGAAAATGTGGAGATCTTGCTTGCCCAACTCGCCACTAAGGAACCAGAGATCTTTCAGAGAAAACTGCATGAAGAGCAGCGTCGTCATGAACAGCAGAATAGAAAAAAAATGTTCAAGGAACAGGATAGAATTGCCAGGCAGCAGTATGTTTCCAACAATGTCACTGGCGGAAAAGGTGAGAACAGAGGAACATTCAACCCTGTGTCCCACGTTCCGCTTTATGATTTGAGTGGGAACAATGTCAATGACTTGAACTTGACAACTAGTGACATGGCCCAAATGAAGACACAGTCGAATTTTGCTGCCTTTGGTGATCAGGATGCTATGGATAAATTGAAGCAGAAGTCTGAAGAGAAGAAGAAGGAAGAGGAAGTTGTGAAACCGGGACAAGTTGAATCAGCCAACAAGGCCAATCTCAGTGCTGCTGCTGCTTTAAGACAACAACTACTGGCACAGAAGGAGTCCTCTGCGGAATCAAGGGAAAGCACACCAGATGATTCTGCCGACACTTCATCAGCAACTGAATCGGCGATTGGTGAAAAGCGTCCGCATCCAGACGACGGCGTTGAATCACCAAGTACTAGTGGTGATCATGGTGATGAAGAAGAGATTGGTGAAATAAGATTGGGTGAACCTGGATACATTAACAGGTACTACCAGACCAAGTTTCATGTCAAAAAGAGCGAGGTTGATGACATACGTAAAAAGGTGGTTGAGCACTACATTGAAGGTGTCTCGTGGGTGCTTTTGTACTACTACCAAGGCTGCCCGTCCTGGACATGGTACTATCCATATCACTACGCACCATTTGCTGCAGACTTCACTGACATCAAGAATTTACAGATCAAATTTGAGCTGGGTGAACCATTTTTGCCTTATGAGCAGCTGATGTCCGTGTTGCCAGCCGCATCTGGTCATACATTGCCACCTCTTTTCCGGCCACTGATGTCGGAGCCTGACTCTCCTATCATTGACTTTTATCCTGAAGATTTCCAGATCGATATGAATGGCGAGAAGCAGTCATGGAAGGGTATTGTGCTGTTGCCATTTATCGATGAGAAAAGACTACTGGAGGTTGTCAGAGCCCAGTATCCAAAACTCACAGAAGCTGAAAAATCGAGAAATGTTAGAAAAGAGGATATCGTACTGATGAGTAACAAAAACGCCAACTATGACAGGTTCAAGAAACTCTACAAGGCAAAGAACATTGAGATTAACAAGCAGACGAGATTTCATTTTGGCAAGAGTGGTCTTGCTGGTATCGTTGGCCCAAATGCCAAGTTCAAACATGACAGTGTGCTCGAGTGTCCTATTGCTGGTGACCATGCCTACAACAACATCCCAACCGACCTGTTCTTGAAGCTCAACTTTACAATGCCTCCAAAAACGTCGAGCAAGTCTATCATCCTGACTGGGTATATCAAGCATCAACCAGTTCTTGTACAGGAGGATATCGATAGTATTCTGTACGGTGGCAGAGGTGGAAGGTACAGAAACTACAATGGTGTGGGCAAGAACGTTTTGCAAGTGGGGCCAGGGAGTGATTCTGTGTATTCACAACGTGTCGGGGGATACAAGGCCTTTTTGGCATTGTCTAGGGTTCAACATCAACAGTCCCAACAGCAACAGAATCTGAGAAATATTGCTCACCGGGCTCAACAACAGGAGTATAGAAGACCACCGCATCATCATAATAACAATAGGGGTTCGCTACCGCAACCGTCGAGAGGCGGTATGCTGAGAAGATGAGGAGGCCTCACTCAATTAATGATTCTCTACACATGTACATATATATATATGTATATCATTAATGTATTCATTCATTAAATGAGAGTCGGTGGTTCCTCTCTGTATGCTATTACTCATTATCTTTTTCTTGTGCAGACTGCTGCTGCTGCTGCTTTTCTTGAATCTGGTTCAATTCGTTGATCAACTTTTGAACAAATTCATGGTCAAATGTTTCCAGGTTCTCCTCCTCGTTATACATGGAAAACTCTTCATTCTGAGGCGGCATTGGGAGTTTCAAGACCTCGAGCAGTTTGTAGTTAAAATTCGCTGGGAACCCCCAGCCCACAGAGTGGATGAATGTTATGAACCGTCTGTTGAGCAGAAGGAAATCCTTCTTCAGGAGTATTTTGTACCAATTATGGGCCACATCCACCTCACCTCTGTTGTAGCTCTTGAAGATATTAGCCACGATGAGCTTGAAAGACAACTCCACTTTGAAATACCTCAGGATGACTCCCATCTCCTCAAAATGAGGGCCAGACGTATGTGGGTGTTTGTAAAAGACATGGACAAGGTTGTCTGCGTTGAAGCGTTTCAGTTGCAGCGTGGTCAGGTACCTCTTGGTCATGCTCAGTGCCAGCTTGGGCTTGTTGAAGTCAACAAGCACTTTTCTGATAAAGACATTCAGGAGTCCTTCATCCATGTTCGCAGAGGAGAACGGATGGTGACGACTACCACGACCCCGACGGTGAGTCAATTCACTGTCGGATGCTGCTTCCTCTCTTTGAACGGCAGCAGCCACATTGATAAGCTTATCAAAGAGCTCCTTGTAAAACTGAACGTTATTCAGCTCCTTGGTGGTGGTACCACTTGTGGAAATGTAGTTGAAGAGGGAGATGTAGACCTCAGTCATGTTCTCAAGAGTCGGGTATCTGCGCTCATGCAGGGTAAAGAAGTCGTTGAGAACTGCATGTCTCAGTACCTGGGTGTCTTCAAGGTGCCCGGGCTGTCGGTTCACTATCGGATTCAGCAGTTTCAGCTCGTTGAGCAAACCAGTTGACTGTGGATACACAGTGATTAAATGCGCCAGCAACAGCTCTGGGTCGTTGAACTTCACTCTCAACAAGGCGAGGAGCTCGTTGATGAAAATCGCCTTGTCAAAGTCCTGATGCTTCTGCTGCTGCTTCTTGGAGAGGAACTTGGGCACCAATCTCAAAACCTCCAAAGACCCTTCGTACATGTTCTTCTTCCGCAAAGAAGTGATAAGGACATGGCACAGTTTTGGAGTAACTTCGATCCCATTTTCAAGCATCTTCTCCAGAATGGACAGTGAGTCTCGGTAGTTTCCCAATGCTGTTGAGTAGTACATCATCACTGTGTACAGCTCGTTCATAGTCTTCTTGATCGAGGACAGATCGTCTTTCTTAGCAGTTTGATCCATAGTGGTTCTCATCATTGCAAACTTCGTCACGAGCAGGTCCATGTAACCCTTTGATCGAAGGAGATCGCCTCGCTTAATGTGATACACCAGCATACCCCTGATAATCTCAAAGGAGTAGAGCCTGAGAAACCTGGCCTTTATTGCTGCTTTGTTCTTCTCCCCCTGTGTCTCGTCAAACAAGGTGTAAAAGTTGTACAGAGCCCTTTCCTCAGACGACCCGTGCTTCAGCAGTGAGCGCACTTTGCTCATAGATCTGCTGTTGATTGTGCTCCTCGAGTTGAGATTGATCAGAGCCTCAAATAGTTCAGACACCTTCGAGGAATCAACAAAAAGTTGGGCGACTTTGGAACGGTGTTCTGGATGAATTTCCAAGTAGGAGTCACTGGTGCCAAACAATCTCTTCAGCAGCAAGTGGTTCAACTTCAGGAAATTCAGCGTCTTTTCAGCACCGTCCTTCAGTTCAACAAGTCTGCTCAGTTCAGCGTTGAAGAGCTTACTGATTCGATACCGGTGTTGAACCACATCAACCACGTAGAGACAGCCGGTGCCACCACCCAGTTCCAACTCGAGACGTTTCCTCAGATTCCTGTTGTTTCTATCGTCATCGCGCAGAACAAGAGCGACCTGTTCTACCAGATCCATAACCTGGTCGAAGCTCTCCTGCTCGCCACCGCCGTTCAACAACAGCTTGGTGATCTCTAAACGGCACTTGGTCACAAAGATACGACCCAGTGCAGAGGAGCCTAGATTTAGAATCTTTTTCTCTGTCCGGAGCATTTCAGTGAGCCTTTCTAAAGTGATACCAGTCTCTAAGGAGAAGTCGTCATTGTCGCTGTTCGTGTTCATCTCGTTTATGATGCTTGATGATGATGCTGATGTGGTGTAGACTTGGGGGGTCGTGGAAAGAAGGAATCGGTGCTGTGTGGGCAGCAGTCCTGGACGCACACACGGCCGCACTACACGCGTCCACACAAACCGCTTCATCGAGATACGGGATCCAATCCGGACAGAAGTTGGTTGGGTTTGTTGTTGATTTGTTTTGAAGAAGTGTTTGTTGATTTTTTTTTCACTTTTTTATGGTGATAACTGTTTTTGTTGTTTTATTTCCTCTTTCGGAGTGTACTATACCCCCTAGTATATATATATACATATATATATATATATAATGCATATACTCTTCATCTTTTCTGGTAGTTTTTAAGCCGCAGATCCATCTTCTTCAATTCCCACTTCTTCAGATTCTTTACCAGACTTCCTTTCATCCTCTCACAGTTCATACTGATCAAAAGGTTCTCCAGGTATGAGAACTTGACTGAGTTCTCGTCGATTTTGGACATGATTTGGTGCACATCGTTATCCTTCAAGCCGTTGCGGTTGATTCTCTTGTTCTGTAAAAAGTTTAAACCCAACTGTGAGTTCTTTTGCAGAAGCCAAATGCCCAATTCGTAAATGTAGTCATCGCTAAACATGTCATAGTGTTGATAGACGATATCTGTAATCTGTGAAAGAACGGAAGTGTTGCTCGTCGCCTGCTGTGTGGTGGTGGGCTTTTCATACACTGATTTCAGGAGCGTCACTGCCTCCTTGAACTCGTGCTTCTTAATGTGAATGGTTGCAATAGCAAGGGGACTCTTGGACAAAAAACTAGAAGCCTCGATATAGTCTGACACATTTGAGTTGTTGATGAATTCAGACAAGTCTGTCTGGTCTTGTCTGTTTGTTAAGATTTCCAGTTTAATTAACTCCAGGGTCTTGAGAATATTCAAGTCTTTGGAATCGTTGAGGTTCATGTCAATTGACTTACTTTGAATCCAGCCGTCCAGGAACTTCTCAAAGAACTTCTCAAGCTTGGTGCTCTTGATTCTCTTGTTCTTCAGCTTTTCAATCTTCTCCAAGATCCCATTAAAGACCCACACCTCATCACCAAAAATCTTGAAGCCCATGATTCGACAAAATATCCTTGGATCAATGGTTCCGTTCATCAGGCTTTCCCAAACCACCGGTTCGTCATCGCCGTCAAATTGATCCTTATCCAACCCTCTAATTGTTATCAACAGGTTCAGATATTCGAGTTCAACAAAATTCAACTCGTTCGAGTTATTAATCATTTGAATAGAGTTGAACTCTTTTAATAGGGCTCTGGTATCATCAACCTGGTCTAGCTTTAACAGTTTGGACATTGGCTTGAGCAAACTCACACTATTGGCGTTTTGATAGTAAAGTCTAGTTCTGAGTTTCGAAATGCCCTGAGCAAACTGTTCTTCTGTCGCAAGTCGTCCTTGGTGAGTACCGCCATCATCATCAACCAACGGTACAAGTTTGATCAACTCGACCAACTCCTCATCATTCAAAGCAATATACTCATTGAATTTCCCAACACGTATCGCAACATCTGAGCCACGTTCAAACTCAACACGTTGTAACTCAGCTTGGGTCTCAATCGAGTAGATTCGTATCTCATTTTCGAAACCAACAACCAACAAATCCTGATCTATCTCAGCAGAGTGAGGATATCTGTCAAACTCAAGAGTTCCCCTTGACACATCACCATTGTTGTTGATAATAATTCCCATTGCGGGTTCAGTGGTCGAGGTACCACATGTCAACATGAACTCGTCCTTACCAACAGGAACAATCAACGGCTCAAAAATGTCGTCTTCTTCTGACTGTGCCGATGGAGAAATCGGAAACAATGGGATCTTTCCAAAGTTATCCAGGTCTATCAAGTCATACATCTTGTACGTAGCCACAACAGCGAATTTGCCACGTCTCAGACCCTTGGTGGTTTCACTGAGACCGATATCCTTAACAAGTCTCAGGGCATCATTCGTTACATTGATGATGCGAATCTGTTTCTTAGCAAAAACCATCACATGGACACCAAATGAGTCATTCTTTGCAACGTTATCAAAGTCAAGGGCAATGTCGTTCACTTCCTTGATACGACCAATGCCAGACGGAGTGAGGTCAGGAAGGTTAAAACATGACACGAGTCCGCCAGAAAGGATGAGGGTTTTGGATATAGACGGCAGTGGGAGGATCTTTGTGATGGGAAATCTTCTGGTATGATGGAAGAAGCATCTTGAAGTGAGAGTATAAGGAATACCATCAGTATGTGGTGGTTGTTGAAATCGAAGAATTTCACCAATGGATGTACCAATGAAAATGTTTTGATCATGGTTTTGAATGCAAGTGATTGTGGTAGTGGCTTCTGTTGACTTGGGAGCGTCTCCTCTTTCATCAAGGTCGACGGATGCAAGAAGTGTGTGAATAGTGTAAGGGCCGCTTGAGACAGTCTTCAGTGTTAGTGGTGATTGCTGTTCTTGGTTTGAAACGGGGGACATAACCTCTTCCACTTGGGTCGCTCTACCATCACCACCAACAACAACAGGTGTCGAATGAACGTCTTCATGCGGTTCAGCTACGGTCTCATCAGTGTCAAGGTCTTTGAGCAGGTCAGATTCAACAACACCTGGATCAACCTTCTTTGGATCATCATCAGCACAGACGACGTCGCCAAACTCAGTTCCTTCAAGAAGGTCAGCACTCTGGCCCTGACTCTGGCCCTTTTCGGTCTCAATACACGCTCTGTGCTCTTTGATACAGTGTTCAATAGCCTCAATTGGATCTTCTTCTGCCTCTTCGTACTGTCCAAGAAGCCCAGCTGTCTCATCTTTCGTGCTTTCTTCAATCGGACCCTCACTGATAGCAGCAGCAGTGGTAGCACTGATCTCAGAGTCTTCAATATACTCTTCCTCCTCTTTCACATCGTCAATGTCCAACGACTCATGCTGTTCTGTGTGTTCTGGGTTCGTAGTAGTGCCACCGGATTCAGCCGGTATCTCAGCCACTGGCTCAACCACTGGCTCAGCCGGTAACTCCGCCGGATCAACGTGACCTTGCCGTGAGGGCTTCGCCTTTTTCTGCTTGTTTCTCTTCTTGGCCATCACAAGTTGTCGATCTCGATAGTCACCGTTGTTGTTGTTGTTGGATCTGTTTATAAGTAAACAAATAAAGAAAAAAACATGTATACTTGAAAAAAAAAAAAAGGGATCTGGCGAGAAATTTGGTTAAGACCTTTTGGATGAACGTTGTAAACAGCTGATATGTGGGTTGGTGGGATAGAGGATGATGTCTACATGTGTCTGTGCCACCAAAAGAAAAAGGAATGAATAAAGAACTTAGATTATTAACTATCTATATATTACATGGGTACGAAGGATGGGTACGGTACGGGTACAGAAGGATGGGTACGGGGATCAATGGTATGATATTCACAAAAGGAAACCCATTGCAACAGCTGCAATGGCACCACCGACACCAGCAGAGCCGGAACCGGCACCGTTCTTAGAAGAAGCACCACCAGTCTTGGTTGGACCAATTGTGGCAGTAGTTGTGGCAGTGTTCTCAACGACAGTTTGGGCAACAGAGGTCTCAAAGTTGTTTGGCTTGTACTCAGAGACGGAGCCGGTAGACTGCCCGTAAGTGAGCAGGTTGACCAATAGCCAGTCGCTTTCACAGATGGCAGCGGAGGTTGCACCTCTCCACCACAGTTTCCATTCGCTTGAACCCTTAGCAGTTCTGCAGGCGACAAAAGTGGAGTGGTAGTTGAAGTACAGCATGCCTTCTTGGATGTAGAACATACCATTCACTCCTGTCTTGTCCTGTGTAGCGTAAAATAGACCAGAAACTGGGTCAATATCCAAGAGAAACTCACCACCAGCACCGTCGGTGATGAACTGACCACTGGTTCCGATATGGGCGTTGGAGACAGTTAGAGTCTTGTTCTTCGAGATATTGGTGGCATCGGTGTCATAAAAGAAGGCAGAGCCATCCTCAGTGAATCTAACAAGTTGTAAATCAATGGATTTACCATAGGTGCCGTAGTCAAGGGGCTTGACTACAAGTGAACCAATGGTATTCGATCCAGTGTTTTGAGCAGTGGTACCCACAGCAGCAATCAAAGCAGTGAAAGCAAACGAGAACAGCATTTTGTGTGTTTGTGCGTGTGCAAATGGATGATGGGAGGAGAAAGAGTAGAAAAAAATTACTTCCCTTTTTGCACCCCATCAATGATCTTACTTAAAGGGTTTTTTTTGTAATGGAGTTATCGCTCTCGATACTATCTCCGATAATCTCCGAACACCCTGGAAAAAGAAAGTGAAATTACCACGTGTGTAATCACGTGGTTAAAAGGTTTACATGTGATTATACACGTGACAGTATACACGTGACACTGTTTTTGCCACCTCCTCCAGTAGTAAACAAATCACCATTCAGAAAGCTGCGATTATTCAGCGCAGAGGAGGAAGAGGCCTTTTTATATGCTAAGAAGCTGCTGTCGGGCTAGACCACACTCCTCATCAAGAAAAATGCACATTAAACACCTAAAGATGTCCTGGGGAAAGGGCGACAACTATTGCTACATCCTCACGGATGATTCAACCAACAAGTCGTGGATCATTGACCCATCTTTCCCAGAGGACGTCGAGCCCCAGTTGCCGGCATTGAATATCGATGCCATTGTCAATACACACCACCATTGGGACCACTCTGGTGGGAATGAACACTTTGGAGCCAAGTGGCCCGGCGTGAAGGTTATTGCTGGCAAGGACTCCCCCTTAGTGACACATACCCCACGAGACCAGGAGGTGCTAACCCTTGGAGAGAACATTGACATTAGGGCCATTCACACTCCCTGCCATACGCAGGACTCGATCTGCTACTATGCCAGGGACAAGAAGACCAATCAGCAAGTTGTCTTCACTGGCGACACGCTTTTCAATGCAGGTTGTGGTCGTTTCTTTGAAGGCGATGCACATGAGATGGATGTGGCCCTGAATGAGAAGCTAGCCACGCTACCAAGGGAAACCAAAGTTTATCCTGGCCATGAGTATACCAAATCCAACGTCAAGTTCGCCAAGTCTGTCCTCGATCATCACCTCCATCCTGCCTTGTCCAAGTTGGAGAAGTTCACAGATGCGAATGAAGTGACTACTGGTGAGTTCACTATTGGCAATGAGCTCCAGCACAATCCATTCATGATGCTTGGAGATGCATCTATTCAGAAGAAGCTGGGCTTGACTGAAAAAGCGGATGTTATGAAGAGACTGAGGGAGTTGAAAAACAGCTTTTAGTAATATAAATATATATACTATACATGCGCGTATATGTATGTATAACTTTTATTTGCTTTCGTTATCCTTTAGAACATTCTCAGGAGTACCAGCCTTGTGCTTGCCCTTGAAGAAATCAACTGGCTCATCAAAGAAGTAGAAAAACTTTTCCCATTTGGTCTCAGGCATCTTGTTGTGAACGTCCTTGGTCTCAATACCGTTCTGGTCATCACCCAAGTAGAAGTTTCTCTGGAAGAACGAGCAGACAAATGGAATACAGGTCAGAGCCAGTGCAGGCGCAAAGAGGTAGTAAGTGGTGTGGAAGTAGGCCTGGATGGCGCCCTGTCTCTCTGCAGAGTGGAAAGGCAGCTGGTAAATCGAGATGACACTACCGTAGAAGGCAGTGACCTCTTCATCAGTGACGCTGGCTGGCATATATGTTCTCAACATCTGAGGCATCTTGGTTTGCCAAATGGCGCCAGCGACAGCTGCACCGATGGCTGCACCGATCTTGGTCCATTGGGATAGAAGAGAGATCACCAGTGCTGTATCCTGATGAGGAACAGAAGCCTGGGATGAGACTTGCGAACCGACAACAGAGCCAGCACCACCAATACCAATCAGGATCTGGGTCCAAACCAGCAGCACAACAGAGCAGTTGTTGTAACGCCCCCATAGAGTCAAAAGCATAGCAACAACTTGTAGACCCAATCCGAAACACTGCAGATACTTCGTTCTATGTGTGTATCTCTGGATAAGACCAACAATGACACCAAAGAAGCATGAAGCCATTGTAAAAGTGTTGTTGAAGTACGACCAGTTTCTGTAGTTCATGTCAGTGATGACCAGAACGTATGAGGAAAAGTAGAGCAGTCTCAAGTACCCACCAAACTGATAGAAGAAATCAATGCAGACAGCAGTCATAAAAGTTCTGTTGAAGAAGACTCTCTTTGGCATTGATGGGTATGGTGCAAAGTAGAACTCATAAATGGCATAGACAATCAACAAGACACCACCAATGACAAACATGGCAATCAAAGATGGGTTCTTCCAACTGCTACCGGCTGTGGTGTAAAGAGAGAATGGAAGAAGCAACAAGGACCAACCGAACATCATCAGGATCAAACCGAACAAATCAACTTCCAAAACGTTCTTCCACACGAATGCACCCCACTCGTTCCATGTTCTCTTTTGGGAGACATAAGTGTCATTACCGAGAGCCTTCTGCTGCTTCTGAGAGGTGTGCTCAAGATACATCATGATGGCGATAGCTGAGGCGATGGAGACAGGCATGATAATGGCAAACATACCATAACCCCATCTCCAGTTGTGGTTCAAGACGGCATCAGCGATCAAACCGGCGAACCAGGCGTTGATCAGGTATGGAGTGGACAGAACACCAAGAAGCAGACCTCTGTACTTCAATGGGGTCAGATCGGCAGACAGGATGGTGTTCATCAGCTGGATACCAGAACTTCCGATCGATAGGAACACGGCACCTACAATGTAGGCGGAGATAGACACAGAAGATGCAGTGATGATATTGCCCAAAGTGTAGAAAACCAGGACGATAATGTAGGTGATTGGTCTTGAGGTGATATCACCAAACTTTGCCAGGACAGGCTTCACGACGGAGGCAATGATCGAGGTGGCCACGGTCAAGGTGGAAAGCATCGAGTGATGGCCAAAGGCGGAGGTGGCTGCTGGCTCATAGTTGTAGGTTGTCTGGCCGTCCAGAGTGGTCACCCACGCACAAACCAACAAACACAGACAGAAAGCCAATCTGATGTGCTTGCCCCTTGCCGAGCCGTCCATTGACCTCTTCACATTCTCGATTCTTCTGACACCACGGGACTGATAGACTTGGACATCTTCAAGACTGCGATCGTCGTCAACCACAACTTTCCCCTGTAGCTTGTTTTCAGACGATGACAAGTCTGAGTTGGAGTTATTGTCTCCGTTGAGACGAGGTTGCTGCTGTGCACTCATCGTTTCAACAGATATGTAATGTAGTAGTAGTACCAAATTGCGGGGACCTCAGGAACTCACCAGGGAATAAACTCCTGTCTTTATAGTAACTGCCTTAGGAAAATCAGGTGTAAAACAATATGCGTGATCACTAATCGTTACATCATAAACTCTTCCCCACCAAAGAGGGCGGCGGCGCCCAAACTGGTCCCCTCTGTCATGTAGGTACTTAGTTCCTTGTTTATTGTACCCTACAATCATATGCAGGTAACCGGTTCCAAATGCCGGCCGGGAAAAAGAAAAAAAAACCTTAATCGAACTTTGAAATGCCCTATGGAATATATAACTCAGAAGTGATATACATACATATTCTTATATACAAAAGTATATAAGAATGTATGTGGAGAGAGATAGGGCCACCGCAGGCTGCCTCTGACAACATCTATAGAAAGACACACATTGTCCCCTTTCTTTCTTTGCCTCGCTTTTCTTTTCTTCTATCCAGGGGGGGGATCATCAACGTTTTTAAGCTTACTTGTTTTTTGAAGGGTATTTCGTCCCTCGAACGGCGGCGGCCGCCGTTAGGCCACTTGCCGGGGCCAATCAAAAGTTGCCATTATATAAACTTTTTGGGGGAGGAGTCCCTACGGCGTATTTCCTAATGAAGAATTACGGACTGGTTCAGTACTAACCAATTGGTCAATTGCCTTTCCAGGTTCACAGAATCCGGGTCACAAGACAAGAATAGCACTCACTCACACATTCATATTCACTCACAATCTCTCTCTCTCTCTCTTGCTCTTATTCTCTTCTTAGCTTTACACCAACACTTTGGCTTATTATTCTGAGTTTGTATTCTCGGTAAAAAAAAAAAGCTTTTTGCTTCCTATTGCAGTATGCATTGTCATGCAAGGATATCCCGAAACTTTAAAAAGAAAAAAAAAATAAGGAAAAACCAGCCATTATCTTTTTAATCTCCATTTCATAAGAAGACGTTATTATCTCACTATTACCATGCTCAGCCTCTATCTTTAGTTCGCTTGCTTATTTTATTGGCATTCCCTTTTGCCACGTGAACTCTTCTCTTGCGGTTTTTTCATTTAAAAACGTGCGTATAAAAAAACAGAAGCAAGACGTACAAATGCAATGATGATCCACCCTCCGCGCGGTATTCCTTATTGGAATTAAATAGAAATGAAGAAGGAGAGAGAAAACACCCTTAAATTTGGAATGGAAAGCTGATGATTCGATGCACCGATCTCGGGCCCTTGATTTGTGAGAGGCTATAATATGGCTACTCACATATTGTCAGTCTCGTTACTGGTAGCAGTTGTGATGGGGCTTTTTTTCCCCGCCGCAGTTCTTATACAGACCGGGATTTGAGAACCACACCACCATACTGCAACAGGAATAGGAATACTTCGCTTGCAATCCCTCCATCCATATACACAACAATATGTTATGGCAAAGTAAACGATCACAAAATAACATAACAAAATAACTGTCATGAGTGGAGTGAGGAATCACCACCACAGACATTAAATTAAAATACATGATACGAGTCCAAGGTTCCTCTCTCATTGGCGGTGCTCAACCGTCAACTTGGCATCTAATTCTGCACCTCCCTTCTCCAGGTCTGCATCAGGGTTAGTCATAATCTTACCCTCTTCAACAAGCTCCTTTTTCTCATCATGGGAAATGACATAGTTGATGTTGCCACCTCTGTTCTCAGGCCCAACAATAGTGACAACCAAGACGAAGCCAAAGACACAACCGATAAAGATGGCCATCACCTTAGCATAGTCATAAACACCTGGGATCTCCTCACCCTCGTCGTTGTAGATTGGGAAACGCTCACCAATTGTGGCCTCAATGGTGGAAGAGGCCGAGGAGGCCAAGTTACCCAGCTGGTAAGAAACACCAACAACAAACGCCTTGAACTCAGGAGGCGACAACTCAGCCAAGTGGATTGGAATGACACCCCAGGCTCCCTGTACGCAGAATTGTAAAAAGAAGACACCAGCGTTTATACCAGAATTTCTGACAAAGGCCCATGGGTAAATCATACCACCACCAATGACACAACAAATGACAATGGCAAGACGACGGCCAATGAAACCAGAAAAGTATCCGAAAAAGACACCACCGGCAATCGCACCGAGGTTGGCAACAGAGTTGGTGACTGTGGAACGGTCAGGGGAAAAGTTGAGCTGTTTGGTCAACATGGTTGGGTACAGATCCTGGGAGCCGTGAGACATAAAGTTGAATCCAGCCATCAGAATAACCATGTAGATCAGCTTGATCCAGTGTGTCTTGAGTGCAGAATGAGCATCTCTAAAGAAACTTGAGTTTTGGGATTTCAAGTGCATACGCTGGGTCAAAAACTCCTCAGACTCGGGAGTCAATACTCTCCAAATGATCAATAGGAGAGATAGACCAGCAGTGAACCAGACAAAAGCTCTCCAGTTATTTTCATTGTGGACATTATCCGTGATAATTCTTTGAAAGATAACAGCTAACAAGTAACCAAAGGCGTATCCCTGTTGGAACAGGCCAGAAAGAACTGATCTGGCTCTCACTGGCAGCGGTTCCAACGCAGTGGTGGATGCAATCCCGTACAGCGAACCCATGGCAATACCGAAAATGGCACGAACACCAAGAAACTGAGGGTAAGTCTTGACAAACCCAGTACCAACCTGAATAATAGCAAACATAATCAGGTTGATCACCAGTGGCCACTTACGGCCATATCTGTCTCCAAAGTACCCAAAGATGATGGCACCAACAGATCTCAACATCAACACAAGAGTCATACCCCAGGTTACATCTTTGACACTAACGTCCAGTGCGTTAGCAATATTGGTCATGTTCAAAGAAATGACAAAGTAATCCAGTGCATCATATGTCCAACAGAAGAAGGCTAGAAAGTAAGAGTTCCACTGCTTTCTGTTCATTGCTCTGAGGGCGGGTAGTGGGTTGATATGCTCCTTTTCGAGGGCAATCTCCTCCCTCGTAGGGATAAGCGTGGTGAAGGCGTTCTTGAAGTAATCCTTGACAACACCCATTTTGAATGATATCAGTATATACCGGAGTGAGAGAGAGATAAATCAAAAGAATAATGGAGGGGCGTATTGCCATTCCTTTATATCACCAAGTATTGTCGTCCATTTACCCCAGATGAGATCCGTTAGAGCGAGTCAGCCATACCAAAGTGACTCCAGGGTGCAACTGTAACAATGACTCCACACAGGGCCCCGTTAGGTCACGGCTTGACCCAAATGATGTGCAACTCTTTTAAAAAATTTCGTTGTTGTCATGGAGCAAACAGGAAAGAAATGTAATTTAAAACAACATACATATGAGACTACAGGGACAGTAGAGACCCCGCCGTGCATAAACGCAAATGAAGCCACTCTGGCCCTGTTTACCAAAAGAAAAAAGATACATAGTCCATTAAGACTTGCTTAGAACGGGAATATTCTTTCCTCAGAAAATTAATCCTCGAGGAAGCGGCTTGTTTTGTTGAGTATATACACACACCCTGCTTAGCTTTTGTACAGTTATCTGTCTGCCAAAAAGCCAAACCTTTTTTGTTTCTGACCGTTTTCACGGCGCCAAGTCTTTTCCCAATGTAGAAATTCTACCCGTTTTTAGCCTTATTCTCTCGGGCGGGACACGACATTTTTGGGACCTTGACAGTCGATCTAGCGAACAGACAGACAGCGAGGACCTCCACCCACACAGACTGATGAGGGATTAGAGCAAGCAACCCTATCACCTGAACAGCAGATAGCAAACACCCCGCACCACCCCCATCCCTTCTTCTCACTCACTCACTCACACACACACTCTCTCTCTCGCATTTAGCGCCAGCAAGTGAAGAATCTTACAGTTATATGAGAGTGGAAAAACATGCATGCAACAGTCTGGGGCATTTCGTTTAGCCCCATCCGTGGAACCTCTCCCCCCGGAAAATTATCGCGGACCACCCTCCGGGGAGGATAGACAGAGTCAACAGTGGCGGTCTCCTACAGTTCTAAGCAAGCAAGCAATTCGATCCTCAGGTTTCTACTATCATCATATATCAATGCTTTATCTAACCACGACCAAAGAGTTTCGTGAAGATGCCTTTCTTCTTCTTTTTTTTCTTCTCTTTGCCCCCTTGTCCATCATCATTACCATCACCATCATAAGTCTGAGTCTGAGGTGTACTGATATAGTCGGACTTCAGCCCCACTCGGGACTCTGATTTTGATTTTGTCAGTTTGTTTCTTTCTACTGATTGGGATGGCGCCAAGTGAGACCCCCCAGAATCGTACTCAGCATACGACTTGAACCGCGTCAAACTTTGCTTCGTCTGCTGCTTCAAGGTATCTGGAGAACTGATATCTGAGGAGAACTTGATGGCCCTGGTCCCCTTTTTTGACACCGGATTGTGCATCGCCAAGTTGTCGTCAATGCTCGAAGCATTCAGACTCTTCTTGAGCTTGCTGAGAGGATCTCTAGAAGCATCTCGGGATGAAAAATCTTCAAAGTCGTCCAACATAGACCTTGTCTTGTAAATCTTTGGGCGCCCGGTGAGCGTGCGGATCAAATCGGCACCATTGCTACCACCATCCCTTGCAGTAATACTTTCAAACTGCTTGCTGATCCGCTTGGATGAATCCATAACTTTGTCCAGCTTGTTCAAAAAAGTGTCATTAGTTTGTGGGCTTAACTCAACCTCGTCAACCACCGCACAGTACGATTCCAAGAGATCCTTGCTTTCAGCCATTGCATGTGTTAAGTCCTTGACCGAGGATGTCATTGATGAATCATCTTCATCTGTGTCTGAGTCATCTATGCTTATAATAGAGGACTGCTCTGATCGTGCTAAAGGTGAAGAAACACTAGAACGCGAATGCTGCTTCTTGTGATGTTGCTGCATGGAGGACAAGGACAACCCGCTCGATACATAGTTGCTGTTCTTGTGAGCCTTCATTGACGACGCAATACTCGGGTTTGTCGAATACGACTTGTCCAGTTCTACCAACTCAGTCTTCAACTGTGCCAGGTTGAACAGGGGCACATTGGTTTTCTTGGAAACTCTTTCAAACAAGTTGATTTCAAACTGGTTCAATGTCAAACTGGGAACAATAACCATGGGTAGCTCAAAGTTCTTCATTAGACGGTCACTCATTCTCGAACTCTTCCAAGACGTAGATCTCGAAAATCTTAAGTTTGGCTTTGCAGTAACGACAAGCATTGTTGGGAGGTAAATGTCAATTGATTTATCAATGATTTCTCTTGTGGAGCTCTCAACGTAAAAGTCCATGGTTAGCTTGATGCCCATCTTGTCAAGTGAACCTTCTGGCATCGCCACAAGTTCGATATACCTTGTCATATCGTTCATGATCTTTCTAAACACACTCTGTCTGTCTTTCATCCTTTCAGTGGTTTCCAACAATCTGTTCCTGTTATTTCTCAGCGCTCCTTTTGGCCTGAAGTTCACTTTGTAGTAGTGGTCATCGTGAGGGAAAATCTCATCTTTGTACAGTTCTGGAATTCTGGAAATAATCACCAAATGGTCCCCTTGTCGTAGAAACTTTGCCACAATATAATCCAAGGCAACCCATGTGTGTCTTCTCCCGGTCAAGTAGCACAGTATCACTCTCTTACCATTAGCCTTCACAAACTTCAGATACCCTGGCGTCTCCTTGGTAAACAAGAAAGACTCCAGGTCAACAGGTGGCACACGAGGATACTCATCCTTAACACCATCGAGGGTCGTATAGCCGCCGGATAAAAACTGCATCACATTTGGAGATGGCGATCTGTGTCTTGCAGGTGACAGACTTCTGGCACCATACGGACTCAGTGAACGACCACGACCTATATGCTGTTCTACTGTTAAGAATCCGCCACCAGTATCAGCAGCATCTCCTGGTGTCTGCTGGTGTTGTTGTTGTTGTTGTTGTTGCGACGATGATGGTAATGGTGCAGAAGACAACGACTCATCACACTCATGAATGAGGTCCCTATCGTCAGCGTTCAGCACAAGAGGGATCGAGTCGAATCCAACAGCTCGTCTCCACCGAATTGGCTGCTCTGGAAAGTTTTCAAACGAGCTTGCTTCGAGCTGAATCGTACGGTATGCTGGCTGGGCAATGCCGCCACGGCCATTGGTGGTTGGTGTTGTTCTGGAGTTGGAGTTGTAACCGCACGCAGAGCCGGGCTGAGAAGCTAATCGGGATGAACGCACTGACGTTGTAGGCGTGACACTTTCTGAAGAGATTTTGATCTGTGGAGTGTCCATTAAGCGCTGGCCACTACAACAAACCTCAAACCTCAAACCACAAAGAAAAGAAAAGAAGAAAAGAAGGGGAAAAAAATTCTGGTGGGGGTCTGGGCTACATAATCAAATCAATGCTGACACACTATGTATACACACATTCTCTCCCTCTCTTTGTCTATTTACAAGCCGTATACTGTATACCTAAATAGTGTGTGCGGTGTTCTTTGTGAGGTCTACACAGCCCTCTGCACAGCTTCTGACTTGCTTGAGCAGTACCACACAGGTCTCGTCTCGCTTTGTGTGCATACAGGTCTCGTAGTCTGCAAGCACAGCACCACACTGGCTCAGGATCTTTTGGAAGGCTGGAACCTCAGTCTTAATACATGAAGCGAGCTCCTGCTGCTGCGGTACACAGTTCTGTGGGCTCTCATGATTCTGTTGGATGCATTGGTGGTAGTTGACAAACTTTTGTGGACAGTACTTCGCAATCTACGAGGAGGGGGGAGTTCGTTAGTTCACCAGATCGATAGATAACAATGTGATAGCACACTTACGTCCTCCATCAGGAGTTGATCCAGAATCTGGCTCATTTTCTAGTATATGGATGGATTGGAGTTGTTGTTGTCGTCGTCTTCGTTGTTCGTAGTGTTGGTTTTTTTAGTTGTGTTTTTTTTTTTCCACAGACTTATGGATAGATGAGATTGGTATAAAGAGCAGCAGCAGCAGCAGTTCAATCTTGCGCGTGTGTGTGGCTTGATGGACACAAGTGGATGCTACTACAATTCTCGTAAACAAAACAAGAAAAATGAACTGACAAAACTATATTATAGAGAGAAATCCCTTTTAGAACTTCTGGATGACTTCCCAGAAACTTGAGCCTTGGATAGTGGCAATCTCCAACTCCAAAGCAGTTGGCTGTCTGGAACCGTCAGCACCGGCAAAGGTACCAGCACCCCATGGAGAGCCACCGTGGACTTCATCCAAGTTGGTGACTTGAGGGAAAGTGTTCTTGTAGCCCAATGGAACGTAAATCAAACCGTGATGGGCCAAGGTGGACAGAAAGTTCAAGGCAGTAACCTCTTGGCCACCACCTGGGGTACCAGTGACGACAAAGACACCGGCTGGCTTACCGCAGAGGGCACCTTGAGCCCACAAACCACCAGTGGCATCCCAAAAGGCTCTCATCTGAGAGGTTTGGTTACCATATCTGGTGGATAGACCAAACAAGAAGGAATCGTACTCTTGCAAAGTATCTGGGGTGGCAATTGGATAGTCTGGCTTTGGTGGAGCATGCATCTTAGCCAAAATCTCCTCTGAAAGCGTCTCTGGCACCTGGAAGATGTCAGCTTGACCACCCTTGGCCTCAATACCCTTCTTCTCAGCCTCAGCGAGAACAGCTGTGTGTCCGTACAAAGTGTAGATGATGATAGCAACCTTTGGAGCCATTGTGTATGTGTATGTGTTTTGTTTTGTTTCCTAGTGCAACCAAGGTCCAGTCGGTAGGCAGCACGGAATCTATTCTATTTATACGGGGGAATTTGCCTGGGCGGCTAAAACTGGGTCGTTCGCGAAATTTGTAAACAACATGTCAGCTTCATCAGCATGACAAATGGTGACTAAGCCACAGGGCACACATACGCAACCACTGATTGCTAATCATCTCTTTTTATAAAACAAACACACTGCCTGCTTGCCTGCCTGCCCTGCCCTGCCCTCCGTACACATACCCACATATACACGTACACAATGGCTCCAAAGATTGCTATCATCACTTACTCGACTTATGGCCATGTGCTCACCCTTGCAAAGGCCGTCCAGGAAGGTGTTGAGAAGGCCGGTGGCCAGGCAGACATCTTCCAGGTGCCAGAGACGCTTTCTGATGACGTGTTGACCCTCATCCACGCTCCGCCAAAGGATGTATCCACCCCAATCGCCACCCTCGAGACCCTGGAGCAGTACGATGCGTTCCTATTCGGCCTCCCAACCAGATATGGTAACATGCCTTCCCAATGGGCTTCTTTCTGGGATGCCACTGGTGGTTTGTGGGCTCAAGGTGCGCTATATGGCAAACCAGCTGGTATTTTCATATCCACCGGCACCCCAGGTGGTGGCCAGGAGGTTACTGTCAGAAACACTTTGTCCACCTTGGCCCACCACGGTTTGATTTACGTTCCATTGGGTTACAAGAACACTTTCCCTCAAGTCACCAACTTGGATGAAGTCCACGGTGGCTCTCCATGGGGTGCTGGTACCTTTGCTGGTGGTGATGGTTCCAGACAGCCAACTGCTTTGGAGTTGGAGATTGCCACTATCCAAGGTTCGACTTTTTTCGAGACTGTTAAGAAGTTTGGCCCATCACTCATAATAGAGTCGGAGGAGGCGGCACCTGTTGAGAAGGCAGCAGCAGAGGATGAGACGAAGAAATCAGATCAATCTAGAAAGACCCAATCCGCTCCAGCTGCTCCAAAACCAGAAAAGTCGGGAGGCTGTTGTGTAATTGCCTGAGTTTAAGAATTAATAGTGCACACACTCTCTCTCTTGATAAAAGTAACTATATGTATTTCTTGTTTTTTGCGCGTCCAATGCTATGTACAAAACATCACTCACTTTCTCTTCTCCACTGGCAACGTTCTTTGACGTCTCAAGATGTAGTCCTTCTTCTTCAAGCTCTTGTCATTCTCAGACTCGTGCTTCCCAGGGTAGATAATCTTTCTGTCTACTGGATCCAGCACTTGCTCAACAACCTTGTCCTCTCCCAGCTTTGCTGCCGCATCGGCCTTCCACAAGTTCTTGATCTGTAAAACACAGTGCATGCACAGAGTGTGTGCTCTCTTGTAATGGCCACATGATGGACAACGGTTCAAATGATGGAGATACTTCAGCTGCTTGGATGCTGGGGCGAGCTGTCTTCTTCTCTTTCTTTGATGTGTCACCTTCTTCTTTGGCACAGCTCTGAGGAAACCATTATCTATGAAAAAAGGATCTTCCTCCTGTGTGCGGTTCTCCAAGTAGTCCTGAATTCTTTGTTTCAATGATGATTCTGTGCTGGCTTCATCGGAATGCGAATGGGATTGGCCTAGACTCGGTAGTCTGAGAGAAATTTGTGGAAGACGTGGAAGCGTCAGGCTACTTAGCACCTTCCCCAAATTCAAGCTGAGTGACATTGGTGTCGTGCGAACCTTTGCGTGTGCGGTCTTTGTGGATTTGATCGGTTGATAACCACCACCGTCGCCGCCAAAAAACTTTTTCAACGACGACGAAAAAGAGGGAAAAAAATTCCTTTCGCGAAAAACCATATTGTCACGTGATTTATACTTGATATGGGTATTATTTGTGTGTAACGTTTTCGTTGTTGTGTAAACAAATCCTCTGCAAACTAAAGGAGAGAAATATGAACCTTAACAGCTTGATTGACGGGAAGATATATTACCTCCCTGTGGGACTGACTTCTCTGCAAAAAGAGCTTGGGAAAATCCTTGTCAAACTGCACGCCGACTCTCTTCTTAGACAGCTGCAGAATGATGCTGATGATGATGATGGTTCAGAAGAAGATCAAAGTGTCAAGGACCAGGAACTTAATAAACTGCTTATTAAAAACCTCAAACTGGCTAACAATCACCCATTCTTATTGGTGGAGCACTATATCCCCAAGAAACTACTATTGATGGAGTCTAATGAAAGACTTATGCTTCAGAGTGACAAATTCAACAAGTTTGACAAAATTGTACAGCATTTGTTGAACAGCGGGTTGCAGCTGTGTGTTGTTGGTAGCAATGTCAAAGAGCTGGATCTGATAGAGGCATTCCTCGAAGAAAAGGACTTGGAGTGCTCGAGATCGATTCAACCACCAGTCGAGGACGATACAAAAGCATTGAAAATCACATTGATCACTTCAACGAAGCTCCTAAGTTTGAATAACGTTGTGAAGAACTTTGACATGATGGTGAGTTTTGACGAGCAGCTAGATGAGAACAACAGGAACTTGAAAGTTTTCAGGAAGTACAATAAGACTCCACTAATCAAGCTCGTGTTGGTGAACGCGTTCCAACACGCAGCCTCTTTGGCCTCCTCCTGCTCGGAACGGGAGCTTCTGCTCAGCTGTCTGAAACCAATTACTGCTCAAGAGACCAAGATTGATATTAAATCTCTTTTGAACGAATTCATCCAGACTGGGAAGTGGAGTGCAACCCTACCGGCGTTTTCCCACTTTAGTAGCGGTAAAGAGGAGGCTGTAAAGTTGGTTGAACACATCTGTTTGGAGTTTTCCACAGCGACAGAAAGTTCTGTTTCCTCATCAGAGACTGATGGAGCCACCACCAAAAAGATGAAGCTTGAAACTCCTCCTGTCACGCTGTCAAACTATCAGAATATGCTCACACGATTAACCATCTCCAGGATGGAAGCCCTAAAGAGTGCAATATCTTCTAGAACTGGAAGGCTCAATCAACTGAGAATCCAATCAACTGTGAGAAATAACAACCAGGATGAACTCAAACTGAAGATTTCTGATCTGTTCAAGCAGGTTAGAGAGCTCAAAGACACGACTTTATTTAACGTGGAGAAGCTGTTTGAGAAACTGACATTTGAAAGTGAGAGAAACACAGTGACTATCAAAGAACTGACCAACCATGTATCAGATGAAGAGACAGAAGAATCTCTAAATACAAAACTAGCAGCCTTGAAGGCTGAGAATTCCGCTACAGAATCTAACCTCAACGATCTCAGACTCTCATACCAAAAACACACTACTGAGGCAGGCGAGCTTTCAATAACTTTGAAGTCACTCCAGGCCCGAAATTCCCAGCTCGATAAACTCCTCCTTGACAACGGACGCAAGCTGAGATCGTTGAAGAATCAAAATGTCAAGACTGAGAATGGTGAGGAGGTGACTAAACTCCAGTTGGAGTTGGACTTCTTGACTGCATATCAGAGCAAACTAGATGCATTGGTCAAGGAAAAGGGCAGCACACTGAATATTGGAAGAAATGGAAGGGTGCACAGATCCACTACGCCTTATAGCTGACTATAATAAACACTGAGCTTGAAGAATAATGGTGATCAATATATGGACGTATATACCACATTCGGAAATAATATTGCTGTATTTTTTTTTTGTTTGTTTGTATGTGATCTCTGGTGAACCCCCAATCTAATTGCAAGCTTGTTAGTAATAACGGCATTGCAGGCATATAGATAATAGAGCACAGCACATACGCGCGATGGACATTCCTAGCTCGTTCAGTGAGCTTGCCTTTGTGTTAGCTCTGAACTATTACAGCTTCAAACATGACTTGAACAAGTACATCAGAACTGCAGAAACATTCACCATCATCAAAGACGTGGTGTTTCTCTATTTCATCCTCACGATGTTCACAGAAGGGGTGTATCCTGTACTCCAGAACATCTACAGAGTGGGCCCGGTTGTGTACGTATCTACTACTTTCAAAAGAGTTTCCAAGGCTGTGTTCAAGATTCTCCTTAGTTCACCACTGTTGAAGGCAAAAGTGGACCAAGAAGTTGGGGAGGCCATCACGAAGCTTGAGGAAACACTAATCGTCAGCGATGTCTCGATTGAGGATTTTTTGTCGGTTCCATCCAGGGGTAAATCGGACGACGAGATCAATGAGATCCTTCTTCAACTGTCACAGCTGAAGCACTCTGACTATGAAAACGGTAAGGTTTCTGGAGCAGTGTACCATGGTGGCGCTGATCTGATAAAGACACAGGCCAATGCTTTCAAGATCTTTGCCTTTGCTAACCAATTGCACCCTGATGTGTTTCCCGGTGTTCGGAAGATCGAATCTGAGGTTGTCTCTATGGTTTTGAAGTTGTTCAATGCACCACTTGGTACTGGTGTCGGTGGCACCACTTCAGGTGGTACTGAGTCTCTTCTGTTGGCCTGTCTAAGTGCGAAAATTTATGGGCTGAGATACAAGGGTATCACTGAACCGGAGATGATTATTCCTACCACTGCACATGCTGGTTTTGACAAGGCTGCTTACTACTTTGGCATCAAACTACACCACGTTCCAATAGATCCACATACGTGCAAGGTTGATGTGAAAAAGATGAAAAATTTTATCAACTGCAACACTGTTCTACTTGCCGGTTCTGCACCAAACTTCCCACATGGTATCATTGATGACATTGAGGCTATTGGCCAGCTGGGTTTGAAGTGGAAAATTCCAGTCCATGTCGATTGCTGCCTGGGTTCCTTCATTGTGGCCTATGCATCTAAGGCCGGTTTCAACGATTTTCCATTGTTTGACTTTAGAGTTCCTGGTGTTACTTCTATCTCTTGTGACACCCATAAATATGGGTTTGCACCAAAGGGCTCTTCGATCATCATGTACCGTGACTCAAAATTGAGAGAATGTCAGTATTACATCAACCCAGACTGGACTGGTGGTATTTATGGGTCTCCAACATTGGCTGGTAGCAGACCCGGTGCCCTTATTGTTGGTTGTTGGGCCACTCTTTTGAGAATTGGCGATGAAGGTTACACACAGTCGGCCAAGGAGATCATTTCTAGCGCAAGAGAATTGAAGGACAGAATTAGAAATGAAGTGCCTGAACTCGAAGTGATTGGCGATCCACTAGCTTCAGTGGTTTCTTTCAAGTCAGATAAAGTCAATGTGTACGAGTTGTCGGACTTGTTGGCTGCCAAAGGCTGGCACTTGAGTACACTTCAACATCCTCCAGCTCTGCACCTGGCTCTAACGAAGCTGTCAGTTCCTATCATTGATGAACTCATCAAAGAACTCAAGGCTGCTGTAAAGAAGCTTGTTGAAAGTGGAAGCGAGTTGAAGAGTGAAACATCTGCCCTTTATGGTGTTGCCGGTAGTCTCAAGACCACTGGTGTTGTGGATAGATTAGTTGTTGGTTTCCTTGATGCCTTGTACAAAACTGGAAAAACTACTCAGAGTTAGATAGTGAAATCACTCTACTGCCTCCTTTGCATGAATCAGGGGAGACGATAAATCCTCCTTGCTCGTTGTTTTTACCACCTTCGTCCCTTCATAAGAGCCTATATTGGATTAATTTGATTACGATACTTCCTAGTCAGCTCGTAAATTACATAGCGAAATTCACGTGATCATTGTCTTTTTTTTTCTTTTTATCCTATCATTCATTGAAGAAAGAAAAAAAAAGAGTTATCAACCTCTCCCTTTACTGTTTCTGCAGGTGCCAACAAAGAAAGCATAACAATGTCTGACTCACTCTGTGATCCGCATTCACTTGTCAGTATCATTTCATCTTTATCAGGGAGCGTTTCCTTTGTGGTATGGCTGGTTGCGCAACTCCCACAACTGGTTGAGATTTATCAGAATAAGACTGTGGATGGTATCAGTCCATGGTTCTTCGCCATGTGGCTGGTTGGTGATATCACCTCATTCATCGGATGTATCTTTACCAACCAGATGTTCTTCCAGTATGTGATCGCCCTTTACTTTTTGTTCAACGACGCTGTACTGTGTGGGCAGTACTATTACTACTCCCACATCTACCCAAAGAAACACCATCGTCGTCATAGTCATCCTCAGATTCCACATGCTGGCTCATATGGTTCGAGTGCACAAGCCATGGCGAAGACTGCTCTACCTGCTGCCATCATTGCCTCTAATATTGCCTCCTCTGACGCCATGTCGCTGTATTTCGCCTCAGCTGAGCTTGAGTCTTTGGGCTTTATCACGACGAAAAATATTGGTGTTCTGTGTGCCTGGGTTGGAGCAGCATGTTATTTCTTCGCCAGAATTCCGCAGTTGATTAAGAACTATCAGAGAAAGTCAACTCAAGATCTATCGTCATTTTTGTTCGTATGCACGCTGTGTGCCAACCTAACGTATGGGATTTCCATCATTGTGAGTTGTGAATTCATTTATGACGATGTGAACAGATGGAAGTTCTTTCTTAATGAACTACCCTATATGATTGGCAGTGCAGGTACAATCGTTTTTGACATCATCTACTTCTATCAAGTTTACATTTACAGAGATGACAAGTCTGAAGAAGGGGAGGCTGCTCCACTTTTGAGCTAGAACACCTCGCTTGTTAGCTTGCTTGCGAGCATGTATTTTTTGTTTACTATTTTAGTGATTGCATTCATTCAGTCAGAGAGCATCTTTGATCCTGAAGTTTAACCCCCTCGCATTATAATCTTTTATAGATGTGTTTGTTGTAGTGAATGTCTGGCTTTTTTATTGGCCTTTTCTTTTTTGGTGTTTTGTTTTGTTTTGTTCTTTTTCGGCAGTGTTGCTGCAGCGAAGGTTGCCCATTTCTCCAGCATTGTTGTTGTTTTTCTTGGTTGGTGGACTACGTACCTAAAAATGGAATCCTCTATTTGGATTATTCAATTAATGAGTGAATGGATGGCTTATAATCCACAGAGAAGATCGATAGAGAAGACAGCGGAGAAAGAATTATCATTAAACGATCTATATATCCTTCGGGGATACAGCGACTTTTTCCCAGAAACGCGTCAAGGGGTTCCAGAGAAAAGAAAGCATCTCTTTACGTACCTGACACAAATCTGATCGATCTGAAATTTGGCGAAGAAAATACAGTTTGTCCTGAAAAAAAAAAGACTTACAGTATGTATTATTTCGTGTTCTGCTCTACTAAACTGGACTACTTTGTTAACTCGTCTGGTCTTTGCGTTGTTGGACTTGGGTCTTAGGGACTACACTCTCTCTGTCCGCTCCTTCCCTAAACTTTTCTTCTTCTTCTTTTTCTTGTTCTTGCCCACTTCTGATCTCTCTGGCCAAGACACTTTTTCGCCCTTTTCGACTATTATGGAAATATTCTTTCCAAATGCGGTCGGTAAAACAGTGTGATGTTCCGAAAAACTTCATGTCAGAAGAAATAAATTAAAAAAGAAAAAACAAGCTCTACACATGTTGTTTTGATCTCTAAAGGACTAGTCCAATAAACTTGGAGACTGAGCACCAACAGACTCGGAGACTTTCTATAAAACGTCCCTCCACTTTATCACCGCTGCCCCTCTTTCAGTTTCCACAGGTACTTCTTAGTTTTTTTTCCTTTTTTTTTTTACAAATCGTGTCTGGCCCCTGGTGATTATTTATTTGATTTGGTGGCTGTTTTTTTTTGTTTTTTGCAAGAAAAAAGAACAAGGTCCCCATCGTGGTTTAAAGCGACCAAGGGGGGGTTGATCTATTTTGTTTCCAAAGCAATCCACTCGCCAGTCGCGGTCCCCTCTAGTTATCGTACTGACATAGTGCTATAGAATTGCTATGTCTTCAGTCTTACACATTCCCAAATTACAGACGCTTCGAGAGGACATGGAGACCGTGTCCCTGGACGATTCACATCCGCATCATCATCCACCAGTCGTGAAGAGACAGGTGTCGTCTTCAGGCATCAAGGGCCTTGGTATCCATGTTCCGCGCAGGCCGAGCGATCCGATCCTTCAGAAGCAAGCACAACGAAGAGCTAACTCGTCATCGTCATCGAAAGTCAGTCTGATGGAGAGGCCCGTGTCGAATGACTCGATACTCAGTACTAATGGCTCTGAGTTCTCTGAGAACTTGAATGATAATTCAAGAAATAGCTCCATCACATCAGCATCTATCGCTAGCTCTTCCCCTGTCCTCAAGAGCAACTTTAGCACAACATCAATCGAGTCCAAGCAGCTTTCGATCAAGACCACACCACAACCACCAATCCTTTCCAAAATACAGACGAATACAGGGGCCGCTTGCAAGACTACTACCCCCATGTCATCAACATCAGAACTGTCCAACTTGTCTGCCTCTTCTTTATCTACGATCAAGTTGACTCCCTCTCAAAGGCTGAAACTGAAGAGACAGAATTCCTTCCTGAAGAATCAGAAACAAAGGGATACGTACTTTGAAGATCATTACAATTCAGATGAGGAACAAGCGTTCGAGGATGGTTTGATCTGGAACGTTCCATATGCTGGTGGCTCCACTGTCTTCTCCCCGCTCTCCGGTAAATCATCAACTGCATTAAAACAGATCATTGACAACAGTCCAATCAAAATGCCGATGTCTCCTCTCCCAGGAATGATCCCACAATCATTTCCATCGCCACTGGCACCTAGACACCCTGAACCATCATCTTCCAACACGAAGTCAATGTACAAGCACCCTGATGAGGCACAAAGTTTATCCAGATTTTATGAAGTGACGAACAAGAGCCATTGCAAACAGGAGCTCACAAGAAGACAGAAATCGATGACAAGTTTACCTACTATAGTGAAGAATGCCAGTGAATTGGGTTTGGATGACATGAAGCTGTTTTCTGAGGAGAAGAACAATAGTATCAGCTCAACGAGACCTATCTGGCTGCCTCCAAAGGATTCAGCAGAAACTCGGAAGCATGAAACTGATGTTCTTAAGATGTATGAAGAATCAGCAAAACTAGAGAGGAAAAAGAAGGAGAAGCGTAATTTGTTGGTTGAAGCTGAAAAGAAGAACATGATACGATGGAGTGAATTGAATGGAAGGGGTCTGTTGAGGAATAGCTCCATTCTGGAAGCCAAGAAGTTGGTATTCAATTGCTCTGTGCCAGATTACTTGAAATATGAAGTGTGGAACAGCTTCTCCAAACATGAAGTGAAAAAGAAGAATTCTGAGCTGTTGAAGAACTTTGAAAAATACGAGGATCTAATCAAAGTATTACAGAGCATACCGAAGTTACCAATGGACAAAATGGAGTTTCTACAAAACTCTGTCTCCGTTTTGAAGAGTACAAACAGCGGAAAGTTTGCTGAACTGAATGAGGACAAGCTGCTTGAGTTGTTGAAACTCCGGATGATCTCCAAACTGGGGTTGGATTCATCTGTAGACGCCAAACTGATGGCTCTACTGCTGTTGAGATTCAACATGACTGACACTTATAACCTGACTAATCTGATGAAACTTAATATTTTCAACAATGAAACCATCACCAAGAAATTCAATGAGAATTTGATGAAGAATTACACAGTGAAAAAGTACTTGAATCACAAAGAATACTCGGGTGATCTTGAACAGTTGGCCTTCAACAAGGTTCTCTCAATCATTTTCAAATTGACAACCCGGGATGGGGATGATGACAACAAGTTACTCTTCCAAGTGCTTGATGTGTTTGTTGTTCACTGTAACTATAAAACCCACTACGCCCTGATTATTACCATCTTGAGACATTACCACTTTGGATTTGATGATGTGGATGCTCTTCTCTTGGACGATCAGGCAAAGATTGTTGTTAGTGATAGATTCCAGTTTTTTGAGCATTTCTACCACTACCACAAGAAGTTTTGAAAGAAGAAGAAGATCCAGCAAAACAAATTTTACATAGAATGGAGAGGAATGCTTGATGCATCTATAATAACAATGTATTAAAAAGTAAGATGGGCAGTATGTAGTGAGATTGGAATTTCCTAAAATGGACAAGGTAAACATCTCGATCACGTAATCAATGTTTTGTTTGTTTTGTTTCGTGTTTTTCGCGAAAAGTGTCTCATGCAAAATCTCAGCCAAAGAAGGAAAGAAAAAAAAAGCAGCAAGCCAACTGGACTTTGGTGGTAATCCGCTCACTCGCTCACTTACCAGCAACCACTTACCGCCACCACCACCACCACCACACTAACATTAACGGATACTGATGTCAATTGCTAACTCGGGCTACTCTACTGCGTCTGCTGCATCAGCTTACCAGACCTCTGGTAAACCTCTGTCTAAAGAGGCTATTTATAAGGCCAAACTCAAAGCTGGTGCGTTCCAGTCTCCTGCCACCAAGAGCACTGGGTTCTCCAATGCGACAGCGGCCTCTGACACTGCTGCCTTGCTCGCTGCGTCATCTGACTTAACCATTGAGCCATATAAACGTACCACTGCCTCCGATGCTCAGACTGCTGCTCTTTTGGCTAAAGACGACGCTCCTGGTGTCTGGACAAGAGATTCAGTTGCCCGTGAGGCACAATCTGCCGCCTCTAATGCCAGAATCACCAAGGCAATTGAGGAGACCCGCTCCACAAAGAACCAAGGTAGTGCTGCTGCTGCTGCGTTGCATCTGTCTGCCAGATCAATTGCCTCGTCATCAATGAGCTCGAAGAACTTGGAGTCCTTGTACGAGTTTGACTCTGTGAGAAACGGCACCAAAAGACCAGAACATGCCTTCAACTTATCCAAGATCACTGAGAGATCTCAGCAGATAGCCGCTGAGAGAATCTCTGAACGTACTGATCCAGAAAAGGATGTGTCTCGTTCTGGTTTGGCTTCTGAAAAGCACCGTTCCTCTGCAGGTCATGCAGCGGGTGCTGCCTCCAGTGCTGGTTATGAACTCGAGAAGACAGATGTGATTCATGCTGAGTTGTCCACTTTTGCGGCATCTGGTGCATTGGCATCTCAAGGTTTCAAGCTCCCTGAAGAGAAACCAATCTCTGATCTGGCCAACTTTGCTGCTTCTGGTGCCCTAGCCTCTCAAGGTTACAAGGTTCCTGAGGATCCAAACTTGGAAGCCAAGGCTGTGCTCAGAAACCAGATGATTGATCCTAAGGTGCTAGCAGCTGCTTCTTTAAACGCTTCCAACACCTTGAAGGGGATTGATAAAGAGTTGGGAGAGAAGCACACGTTGTTGTACAATGTTGATTACAACCTGATCGCCTATGAGATTGCACAGAAACAATCTGCTGCCAGAGCTGCTGACCCGAACAAGGGTAAGATTGACCTTGGTGGTGGTTTGTACATGACACAGGCCGAACTGGATGCGATTGCGTCCAAACACGTCAACCCTGTCATTTCTGACATCAACAAGAAGGCTGAGGCCCAGCGTGCCCAAGATGCTGAAGTTTTGAGAATCCAGAATGAGCAGAAGAAAGCTTATGAGGATTCCAAGCAACAGGAGAAGGACAAGAAGTTTGAAGAGAAGAGACAAAAGGAGGAGGAAAAGATTAAGAGAAGACAGGAACTTGAAGATGAAAAGCAGAAGCAAATACAAGCCAAGAAAGATCTGGAAGATTTGAAGAAGCAAGAATTGGAGAAGACCAAGGAGATTTTGCAAACCAAGCAAATGGAGGGTGAGAAGCGTAAGAATGAACTGATGGCCCAGAAGAAGGCCGAGCATGGTAGAATTGCTGAAGAGGCTGCTGTTGAAGAGGCCAAGCGTAAAAAGGAACTAACTGATTTGGAAACTGACAGGGATGCCCAACTTGCTCCAATCTTGAAGAATCTGGATTCCGAGACCGAGAAGCTCACTCTACTGGAACAAGAGAGAAAGGCTGTTGAAGACATTACAAACTCTCAGATTGTTAACATTGCTAATTCCAAGGCATTGATGGAAACCTCTCATAAGGAACTTGGTGACTTGGAAGAGCAATTGAAGGGCTTACATTTGGATATTGACAAGGCTACCTCTGAAGAGGAGAGGTTGACTAAGGAGAAGGAGATTAGTGAGAAGGAAACTGAAATTGCCCTACAGAAACACAAGGACACGGAATTGGAAAAGGAGCACAAGAGACTAGAGTTGGGGAAGGAAAAGAATGACGTTGAGCAGGAGAGACTCAAGTTGCTGCTCGACTTGGAGAATGAAAAGATTAGTGCCCTTCATGATGAAAAGAAGATTTTGGAGACTTTGCCAGTACATGCCAAAACTGCCAAGGACGACCTCCTCGGCAAGCCAGTTATCGGTGAAGGTGAGGACAAGTTGGAAAAGACTTTCACAGGATTTAGCCAAGGTTCTGATGATGAAAAGGAGGTGAATGACAACAAGAAGAAGCGTAAGAGCTTCTTCAAGGAGTTTTTTTAAAAGAAGAGAAAAGAGTTGATCTCTAAGTGATAAGTTTTGTGTTGTTGTTATTGTTACTGTTGTTGTTTTTTTATTTGTTTATTGTTATTCTGTTCTTTACAGGAGGAGAACTTCTGAAGTTCTTTTCCCCCAAGTTGTTGTGTTGTGTATGTGTATCATTATGAAAACATGTTTTGAGAGTATAAGCTTTTTATTCCTATTTGATTATATTCTTATCTAAATTTGATTCAGTTCATAGCCAAGTCAGTAAAGTAGCAGGACGGTTGTTGAGACAACCACTCTTCAAGGCTGGATCGAGGTATTGAACGAAACAAATTATAAGGAGCCTGTCGGTGTGTATAGTGATATGCTCTCGAAAGCTATGCTGTGTAGTACTAAATATTTAGGCACATCTCTCGCGCTGTTAGTGAGACGCTTTGTGCACTATCTTGAAAAAAAAACTAAAATAAAAACAAACAGTGCATTTTTTTAGTGCACCATAACAACGCGCCACAGGATGAGTGAACCAGCAAACCAAGTCAATACTGATCTTCCATTAGTACAGCAGGCACCAATTGAGGAGAAGCAAGCAATTGAGGAGAGTGCGGGCGGTGTCGATGTCGATGTTGACGTCGATGCCACCGCCGATGCTCCAGCTGCTACTGCTGCACTAGACGTCAACGCTGAAGAGGCTGCAAAGTTACGTGAGTTGCAAGCAGACCTCGCAAAGCAGGAGGCTGAGGTACAAGAGGAGAAGTCTGACGTTGATAATCGCTCGATTTATGTCGGAAACGTTGACTACGAGGCCTCTCCTGAAGAGCTTCAGAAGCATTTCCAGTCAGTTGGAGTCATCAACAGGGTGACCATCTTATTGAACAAGTTCACTGGCCAGCCGAAAGGATTCGCCTACATTGAGTTTGCTGAGCCATCATCTGTGACTAACTCACTGGTACTGAACGACACAGTCCTCCGGGGTAGAAATTTGAAAGTTGTACCAAAGAGAACGAACATCCCTGGGTTCTCCCGCGGTGGTAGAGGAGGTAGAGGTAGAGGCTCATTTAGAAGCAGAGGAAGAGGAAGGGGAAGATTCAATCCTTACTGAAACAGAACCGTAAAAATTCCTCCTTCCCTTCTCCGAGAAACCGTTCACCGCGCACCGCACCACCAGCTGTGGTTCCATAATAAAACTTCTAGACTCCACAAGCAGCTACAGCAGCAACAGCATAAAAGATTAATGATACTGTGAAATAACTTGTGATGACTGAATGAACTTCTTAACCAACCCTCGACTCTGATGAGATACTGATAGACCTCTCGGGCATTTGTGTCATTTTCAGTCCTAAAGCTGCTATTCTGTTTTTTGTTCTCCAACTGTTGTGATCCGTATATATATTAGATATTAGTAATATATCTTTCCCAACTTAATGAGCCCAAACGTGCGCAAAACGTTACTAGCTCCTCTTATTTACTGGATAAACTGTCGTTGTGGTCCCAACCAAAGAAAGAGTATGGCATCAAAAGTATTTTTTTTTTCTTCCCCAAAGCTCATCCCTTTAATACACACAACATCAGATACATAATCCAGCACCGCCCTAGTGAGTAGAGTGATAATGGCAGACATTATTGGGCTACTGAAGAGAGACCCAACGTCCATTATTGATACCAAGTCAGATCCACAGGATGTGCTGAATCTAGTTAAGACATTACTTGACCCAATCACCAAGGGTCATTCAGTGCTAGACAAGGTTTATGTCGAGGGCTTAGATGCCACTCAAGTTTGGCCACAGGTGAAGATAATATTGGAATCAGTTACTGATGAACTTCTATTTGACACTATTCCAGCCCTGAAGGAAAAATATACAGCCATTCATTCTGTGGGAGGATCATCTTCAGATGATGGCGATGATGATGAGGACCAAAGTGAAATTGCAGAAGAAAGTGATTCTGATGGTGAATCTGACCAAGCATCTAACGATGGGGCTGTTGAAGATGTCACGGAATCAAACGAAGATGAGGTTTTCCACTCTGCTGAAGATGGGGAGTCAGAAGAGGAAAATGAAGATTCTTCAACAAAGACAGATTCTATGGGTTTAAATGATGGGTTTTTCTCTATTGATGATTTCAACAAGCAAATTCTTGACCAGGAGAATCAAATTAATGACAATGAGGATATTGATTTCTTTGGTGATATCCCTGACTCAGATGACAATGAAGGAGTGTTTTACCATGACGACTTTTTTGGCAAGAAGACGAACCAAAAGCCTCAATTTTTCCACAAGAGGTCAAAATCACAGAGCGCAACTGAAATAGAAGTAGAGGAAGATGAATTCAATGACGATGACTTTGATTCAGGTATGAAGTCTGCAATGGATGATTTGTATGATGATGATGGTGATGACAAGATGGATATAGTGGAAGAAGCAACACAAAGAGCATCCGAGAAGAACCTTTCCAGTTTCCAAAGACAGCAATTGAAGATCCAGAGGGAAATTCAGCAGCTAGAAAAGGAGGCTATCGCTGAAAAGAAGTGGACGATGAAGGGTGAAGTGAAGGTGAAGGATCGTCCGAATGATGCTCTTCTCACTGAAGACCTTGACTTTGAACGCACTGCTAAACCAGTTCCAGTTATCACAAAAGAGGTTACCGAATCACTCGAAGATCTGATTAGAAGAAGGATAAAGGAGGACAACTTTGACGACCTACCACGAAGAATCATCACAGATGTCACTAATTTCAGGCCATCATCCACCTTTGAGCTAAGTGAAACTAGATCTACAAAATCTCTAGCAGAATTGTATGAGGATGACCACCACAAAGGTGGTGAAACGAGCGATAAAGTATCTGAAGAGTTGCAGCAGAGCTATGGTGAGATCAAGGGCCTCTTCCTCGATATATCTCACAAACTTGATGCACTCAGTTCAGCTCACTTTATACCGAAGCCAGTTCAGAAGGCTATTGACATCAAGGTCAGTGCGCCAGCCATCTCAATGGAAGACGCTCAGCCACTTGCTGCGTCCAGTGCCAACACACTGGCTCCACAAGAAGTTTACAAGGCTACAAGGGCAGGCAATGACACTGAGATTTCGTTGAAATCTGGTGCTGTTGTCGCCAGAGATGAACTTTCTAGAGAAGATAAACAAAGACTCAGAAGATCCAATAAGAGAAAGAGATCCAAGAACTTCAAGTCTAACGAAGATGCTCCACAGCAGAAGAAGTCGAAGAAGCAAGACGCAATCGACACTTTGACTAAAGCCAAAAACATTACTATCATTAGCAGCAAGGGTGAAAAGACTGATGTTACAGGTTCTCTGAAAAGGGACAAGGTGAAACAAGGAACCTCAGCCTTCAAGCTGTAGAGGGATGAATAAACATAGATTTGCATAAATGTTTTTGTAGATACCATATGATCAATTTCAAAGAACTTATTTAGCGCTTTGGGCAAGTGTTTCATCCTCAATTTAACTATTTGCGGTGTATTGCTTCTCTAGAAGGAATATCGCTCCAAATGGGACGTTAGTTGTTGTTAAAACTCGATATCACTTCAATCCGACGGCATCACCATTCAAAAAAAAAGAAAAAAAAGTTGATTTCAGGGTTCATTCCGCAAAATTTATCAACAGTTTGTCCGATAAATTAGAACAGAGGTTCTAGAACGTTGATTACACACATACAGACCACTAAGATGTACCTAAATCAATCATCTATTAATATTAATATTAACCAAAATGCAAAAAAATCCTTACCAGTCTAGTGGGGCAGCGTCACCGCCAGCAGTACCAGTTGCAGCCACCGGAATCCTGTCTCTAACCGGATATGTAATCTTGTACTTCGAATCCAATTCCTTGAATTTCTGCACATTCTCATTCCTCGTTTCTTCTTTCTTAATCTTCCATTTCCCGGTAGCCAAAACCTCATCCAGTTCATCATCTGGTGGTAGGTTAAGATATATCTCACCATCCTCCTCTTTAATATCGAACACAGTCACAGAGAGGGAGTCATCATTTTTGCAGGAACCCTTGTTGGCTGAATCTGGATCAATAACATAGTTCTTCTTATGAAGCGGACAGGATATATACACGTCGTTATTCTCATCAGTGGATAGAATACCTTGTGACAGAACAAACGCACGTTTGTGGCCACACATGTTTTGTGAGGCATATAGCTTTCCCTTGAGCCTGAATAGTGCAATTTGTGTATCTGAAATCAAGATTGTGGTAGAGGAACCAACCTCTTTCTCTGGTAAGTCTCTTGACTTACAAACAGACCTCCACGATGTGCTGGACCATTTCACTCCTTTGAAGTCATGTCTCTTGCCAACATCATTCTCTGGCCAGTCAGCTGGTCTTCTCTGTCCTCTCTCACGAATCAACTCAACTGACTCAATTTGCTGCTCAGTGTTGGCAAACTGTTTGAAAACTGAGGAGTCCTGGAACTTCTGATCGGCAGCAGCTGCAGCCCATTCATCAAAGTAGTGACCAATCAGTTCACCCATTTGCTTCTCCAAGTCTGCCGCAATTCCCAACTTGTCATGGACAATCACATCACGGAGGTACTCAATACCACCATCTAGGTTCTCCAACCATCTAGCAGTACGTTGAAGACGATCAGCTGTGCGGAAGTAAAACATCAGGTATCTATCAAGGAGAGGAATGACTTGATCTGGTGCAACATCAGCCTTCAATAGTTGAGCATGGGCTGGCTTCATACCACCATTTCCACCAACATAGACATTGAATCCATTCTGAACAGCACAGAGACCGAAATCCTTAGAATGAAACTCAGCACAGTCTCTGATACAACCAGAGACACCGCCTTTCATCTTGTGTGGAGAACGAATACCTTTGTATCTCTCCTCCAATCTCAATGCCAAACCGACAGAGTCACCAATACCATAACGACACCAGGTCGAACCAACACAGGACTTGACGTTTCTCAATGACTTACCATATGCCTGACCAGATTCAAAACCATTATCGTACAATTCGCGCCAGATCTCTGGAAGGTCTTGTTTTAAAGCGCCAAACATGTCAACACGCTGTGCACCAGTAATTTTGGTATACAGGTCCCATTTCTGAGCAATTTGTCCAATAGCAATGAGTTTCTCTGGGGTAATTTCACCACCAGACATTCTAGGTACGATAGAGTAGGTACCATTACGCTGGATATTACCCAAGAACCGGTCATTAGTGTCTTGCAAACCATGTAGATCTGACTGAAGAATATGACGACCTTGTAAAGTGGAAAGAATGGAACCAACGGTTGGTTTGCAAATTTCACAACCAGCAGCATTCTCGATAAGGCCATGGTTTGTCATAACCTCATTGAAAGTCTTGTATTGTTTCACCATAACAATAGAGAAGAGATCGGCACGGGATTCTTTGAAGTGAATACAAAGGGCATTTGATAGCTGTTTGCCTTGCTTCTTCATCTCTGTCTCAAAAATGGACTTCATTGTTGGTTCACAACCACCACAGGAAGTTCCTGCCTTGGTGACTGACTTGAGTTCACCAAGAGATCCAGCTTTACCGTCCTTGATGGCTGCAACAAGGTCACCCTTGGTGATATTTTGACACGAGCACACTTGTGTGTCATCAGAGAGCATGTCAGTGTCCTCATTATCACCGCCTTTACCCAAAATAAATTCAGAAGCAGGACATGGTAGTTGTTTTCTCTGCTTTGCAATAGAAGTGAATTTAGTGAATTGCTTTGTGTTACCCACGAGGATACCACCCAATAGGTACTTACCATCCTGGGTAAGAATAAGCTTGGTATAGATTCCCTCAATTGGGTCCTCATAAACAAGAGAACGCACTCTCTTCAAGGTATAACCCTTTGGAAGCCATTTTGGACCATTTTTGTCTGCAAAGTAGTCACCAAAAGAGGCAACATCAACGCCCATCAGTTTCAACCTAGTCCCCACATCTGGTTCAGAGAACTCTTTCGCCTTGTGGAAGCGAGCTTGAATGAAATTGAAGCATAGAATATCAGCCATGGTGATACCAGGAGCAATGAGGCCGAATGTCTTGTCATTCCAACTGGCACATTCACCAATGGCGTAAATGTTTGGATCAGAGGTACGCATGTAGTTGTCAATGGCGAGACCACCCCACTTGGAGCAGACAATACCACAATATCTGGCAACCTCATCTCTTGGTTTGATACCAATGGTGTAACATAGTAGCTGGCAGTCCTGAACTTCACCGTTAGAGTATTTAACACCAGAAAGCTTACCGTCTGTACCGAAAATAAGCTCTTCAATTGTGGTTCCTGTTCTGGCAGTGACCCCCAAGTCTCTAACCTTTTCAGTAAGTAGTGCACCTCCTTTGGCATCCATCTGTTGAGAAAGTAGCCATTGTGATCTGTGGACCACTGTAACATTGTCATAGCAATTCATATCTAGAAGGGCCTTACCAGCCTCTAAACCTAATAGCCCACCACCAACAACAATTGCTCTCTTAGTGGTGCCTTTAGGAACTGGTAATCCATCACTAAATGAAAGCATGGAGTTCAAGTCGTCAATAGTTCTGTAGACAAAACATCCCATTTCACGATAGTTCTTGCAGTCGTCTTTAGATCCTTTGTTGATAGGGTCTGGCAAGAGTTGAGTAGGAAGCAGCGCATTGGAACCGGTAGCAAACACAAGCACATCGTAACGGTACTCGTTTCCTCTAGTAGTCAACACAGACTTGGTCTCTCTATCAACAAGGTAGACGGCTTCATCAACTTTAAAGTCCCACCTGTCAACGTTTCTTTCATCGTAAAAAGTTTGTGGCGATAAGAGTAACTTATCAAATTTTTTGTGTTCAAAATATTCAGTCAGGCCAACACGGTTGTACGCTAGGTAAGGCTCCTCACCAATGATAGTGTAATGATACTCATGTGCTGTGTCATTTCCCAGCATCTTCTCGAGGAAAGCGATACCGGTCATCCCAAGACCGACAATCACCATTCGCTTTTGTTGTTCTTGTTGTGACAGTGGCTGAGAGCCTGGAAGTGGTGGGATTCCACCAATATGCTCGTCCACCTTAACCATCAGTATGGAAATGTTACCTCTTGCTAAAGAACTGGATCATCTTCATACTGATGGATTTGTTGGGAATTTGAATGGTATTTATCAATCTAATGATAATGCCCTTTGATAGTCCGGTTTTTTTATTGTCCGCAAAGTTGGGAGCCAATCATTCTCCGTCCAGAAGTCATCACCAGATTAGTACAGTTTATCAGTTTGAAGCTGTTTTATTTCCCGCCTATATACCACATCAGAGCATCTTGAGGGGTATATCCTTTTGTTCTAATCCAATCCAAGGTCCACAGAGCCTTGTGAGATTCATTCAAAGATCCGATCTCTTTTTAGAGTAGAAACCAGGAGTAGATATAAGCAAAAAAACAATAGCCTGAAGCCGCTCTCTTGATAGAAAGAAGGTAATAGATGAAGTAATGTATTGACATAATGACTTGAAAAATCTACCACCGCTTGTCCATCACGAAGAGTATACATTTGTTTTTCTGAAACTAGGCTATTATGTATCTTTAAATAGTGATTGATGATAGAGTGCTTCCAATCATCAGAGTAAACAATCTCAGCCCTAATAGAACTATTTTGGACACACATACACATAATATACAAGGGAGGGATATCCCCTGTAACCATCTCACAGGAAATCATCTTTCAATGTCATAATCTCACGTCAGATGTAATCCATCCAGTAAACGACGGGGAATAAACCTTCCAGATACGATACAACCAAAAAGTTCCTTAAAATGTGATTTTTACAACACAAGCTTTGAATTATATAATAGTGAGAACCAATACTCCTTACCTGTGTAACTACCAGCTTATTTACATTTAGTTTATATGCTGTTTAGTAAACTTCATTTCCGATTGCGTCCGTAGACTTACAGCAAAGGCTACCCTTTTGTGATTTCTCTTTAGTTCATAATTTTTATCTATAATGTTAAAGGTGAGTGAGGGTACGGAAGCTACTAGTTTGGTGATGAAGAAACTGGAACCAGAACTCCCTCAGTAACGAGGTGCAGGCCACTAGCTATAGTAGATAGAATCTAGAGGTGCTCATATTATGCGTCAGTATAATGGGATGGTATCATTATGCGCGTATCTATTACATCCTTTAATCCTTATAAATTATGGGGGGTGGGGTGTGTGTGGAACAAAACTATACTGGTTGCATGTTTGTTTTCGAAAACTGATACGATCACATCACTACCACTGGGCGTTGGTATTTATTTGCTGTGATAGATAAAACCTCGGTCGGCTTGTACTATGTTACATAATCAGAAAATCGCGAATTGCGATGACAGGACTGCTGTTGCTATTTCTTATTTGTTGTTAACAAACATACGTACGCCTTCCCATCAACTTTCTCTCTCATCATCAGAACAAGATGAACAGCACTACCAAGCAGAGAAACAGAAATATCCAAGTAACACTCCAGTATGTGCACCCTCGAGGAGGGAGAGTCTTTGAAATTGAAAGAGGTTGCTTCACCTCGTTGCAAGAGTTTTACAGACTCGTGGCTCCAGAGTTGATGAGCACCATGGTTTTTTTAGACAACTCAACTGTGGACGAGAAGAAAAGCCATTCTGTCCTTGAGCGTAAGTCTAAGAAATCCAACAGCTATGGCAAAATTTGTAACTTTGGACAATATAAGGACTTACTCAGAAGTACGGAGGTCAAAGATAAGATTAAATTGAGAGTTGTCCCAAATGCTACTTTCCAACAAACGTCACAGGTAGAGGCTAACAAGGAGATTCTTCACAAACTTGACGTTCTAATTGAGTCTGTTCAAAGAATTGATTCTAGAGAAACGGACACGCAACAATACATTAGACCACTCCAAGGCCATATCAACATTTCAGGGTTTGTTCATAACAATATCTTTTGTGATGGCTGCACTTCGTCTGGCGAAAGGTTTATTGTGGGCACCCGTTACAAATGCTTAACTTGTTTGGATTATGACTTATGTGAAAAGTGCTTCGACTCGTCGGTATCCACAGGTACACATTCTGACACGCACAAAATGGTTTCTATTCACCCTGTTTCACCAAACAGACAGAAGCCCAAAGTTGAGAATTCCCAAGTTTCCTCTGAGGTTTTTGAAAAAAATGATTCTCTCATCGAGATTACATTTGAGGATCGTGAGCACAGAGACGAGCTTGTTAAGTTGATTCAGGAGTTCAATACCATCAAAAAGATTCAAGATTTGAGAAGAATTTTCAAGGAACATCAAGAGCTAGTGGAATTAACCAAAGGGATGAACCTCATTGGTATTGAAAAGAACGGTGCTAACAACAGGAGGTATGAACCGTCTCCTAACGGTATTATTGTCCTTTTTGAGTTATCCAGAAGTGACTCTTCAAATTGTTTGAAGTTCAAATTGGTGAACAAGTCGGATACCTCTCTGCCTCCAAAATTGTTATTGAACTTCATTTATTACTCAGGTAATGATGATATCTCAACGTTTAGAATCCAGTCGTTTTTGGGATCTGAATGTATCATCTCAAACGGTTCTAGAACAGGAAGCTACCGCCTGAATGATGATTTATGCAAAAAGATGTTTGATAGCATGTCCGGATCATTTAAAGTGGAACTGTTGAATTCTGGGGAAGTATTTGCAAAAGGTCAAACAGTCGTTGACAATACACACTTGAACGAGGTGGGCCTTGAGATCATTTGCTCAAAGAATTCTTCTGGTTCACATCAAGATATACCTAAACAAACTTGTGAGCAAGACAATGACTACTCTGAAACTGAACAGAGTTCCTCAATTTTGTCCCTTCCTACTCTGAAGTCTACATGTTCTTCAGACCTTGTGGAGGAACTGGTGGCTGATTTCAGTGATGAAAGCGAAGGAGAAAAAAAAACTCAAGGTCAAGATTCGTTTTCAAATAATGAAGAGGACTTTGATGATTATCAGATTCTTTCAACAGATGATTGCCTTACTGAGTAGCTCATTGTGTTTATGATTTTATGATTTTGTGTAAGATTGATTCCACCTTTGTAGCTTAGCTTGACCCTGTGATACCGAAGTGAATAAAGGAAATTGCCGTTTCTGTTTTTCGTTGAAAGAGAATAGTTATTTCTTCACTGGCACCTTTAATAGTACCCCAGTGGGACCATTCTGCACTGATACCTTGAAATGGTAAAAACTACCCCTAGTTCTTCTCATTCATTCGTGGCACATAAAAAATAGTTGACCTCAACTTGGCCCAGTAAATAAACGACCTTCCCACAATGGTATGTGAATAGAGGATGGTCTTGGGTTATAGGCAATGACAAGGAAGGGTGTATAAATAAACCAACCACTTGAACGACTCCAGAGAGGAAACATTGTGTGTGCGTTTACAATGAGTAGAGCTCCATATTCGATATGAATTCTCATCGCTCCGGTACTCTTCAAATC